>JAPMOR010073348.1:48176-82170 GCA_026543865.1 Argiope aurantia
ATATATATATATATATAATACACACACACAAATATAAGAAATCGAAAAACTTGTTTAGATTGACATAAATTAATTTAGATAAGAAATACTTGGATCAGAAAACAGTGCAAATAGAAATGGCAACAAAAGACATCCATCCAGCTGATAATGAAAAATTCTTCATTACTGGACAAGTATTCGCTCCACACTTACATCTCTTGCCTCGTGTGGCTTGAAATGTCCTCTTCCAATTCCCCACCGGCCCTCCAGAAAGGGAACGGCGGTGCGTTGTCAGGGAAAAGCGTGCAATTTGCTTAGAGCATAACAAGACAGCAGTCCGCAATTAATTAGAAGACAACGCGAACTTGGCGATTACCTTCAAGTAAGCAGACTCTGCTCATTTTAACTAACTTGGTCCGGCTTACGATGAATGAAGAATTTGCTTAAGTACGGAGATTTAAGTGGGTTTAATAGTAAATGCGGTCGCTCAAAATGAATCCGATTTCAGGGTTCATTTGGAAGAAGAAGGGACCTACTGGGGGAGTTTTATAGAATGCTTTTCTGAATTTGTGTTCAAAGGAGTTTTACTGGACAAGAAATTGTGAAATAAATAATTAAAAGTAGCAAATTGGTAGTATAGTAAGATTATCAGTGAAAGGTTGTGTTAGTAACTTTAATGTCTCGCACTGTGATATAATAAGAATTAAATTTGTGAATAATTCATTATTACAATCTTGCAATTATTTGCGTTTTACAAATTCATTTAGTTAAAATAGACAAATTGTTCTTGACATATAAATATTAAAAAGTAGATGAATGAAAAAATATAAATTCAGTCTACCTTAATGTGATATAATAGTTACTTTTTTAATTGTTAGAGATAGGTATATTCTTTAAATTAAAAAAAAAATGCTATACATGAAGTGAGGATTTTTTTATTTCGTTTGAATCAGTTTATGTACAAAAAAATTAAGACTATTTTATAATTTAAGACTATATTATTAATATCTTAGCCTATTTAAACGACTATTTTCTGGAAGATCTACCAATCAACGGATGCCATCTTGAAGAGGCGATTGTTATTAGCTTTGTTCTCGTTTAGTTTTGAATGCAGAAGAATTGAATTTTTTTTATTTAGAATGTCAGTATGTCTCAGTTGTATTATTAAATATAACTTAAGGATCAAGATACTACGAAAAATTTAAATTTCCCATTTTTTCAAAATTATATTAATTGGCTAAAAAATACTTAAAAAATAATTCATTATTTCATCTAAAGGCACTTCGAATGTATGCCTATCTCTAAACATTAATGTCATCAATAAGAATGGAAACTTTGTGCACAGGCGTACGTATTTTCTTTTTCGTGTACGGAAAAATAACTTCTTGTTGTATATGAGAAAGAAAACGGGAGGAAAATATAAGTTTCTTCTAATGATTGGGAAACGAATTATTTGGACTTCGATTAGAATGGACCCACCATATAAGAGAGGAAGTAAATGAATGGACGAACTGTATTGCACTAGCCTGAAGTAAGTAAATGAAAAAGTTACGAGGATGAATATTATTTCTTTGAAACTGTTTAATTATTAGTTTCATTACGCACATGAAATGAATTTTATTATTTGTCTAGTCACCTTTTCATTGCTTTGTTTACCGGGAATACTGGCTGCGTTTCAATCTAATTAAATCTTTCATGCTTAATTTGATGCACATGATTCCCTTAAGAAAGTACATTTTGCATCAAATTATGACAAATATAAAAAGACGTGCATTTTAAAAACTATTCACTTATTCTTCTTATTGTGAATTGAACTTCCTTATGGATTTGAGTACGTACTGTCATACTGCCATTAAATACCTACGCGATCTATTTTATACTCTGTGTTCTGTAGTAATACTATTTTATTTTCTGATTCTTCGTATCAACTGTGCAAGTAATAAGAAAAAATCCTTTCATTAACTTTCATCAATTTCATCAATTGGAGGAAATCACGAGCTTAAATAATCAATTAATTGAAATGAAAACGGCTTGAAGTCCATTACAACAATGAAATCCATTGCTGAAAATTATACAAAGTAAATACTTTTCAAAATTTTTAAACTGCAGTTGAAAATTGAACGACAATTAAACTGATATCAATAAGCGCGTTTGAATTTTTTTTAAATGGTATAAAATTCATTTTTTTTTCAGTAATAGTTTCGAAAGTTGTAATGGGAAAATAAAGAAAAATATCATTCAATTTTTAATAAATTAAAATTTCAAAAAATTCTCTTTTTGGTGCATATTATCACCTCCCAAATTATATTTATGTCAAATTTGAAAGCTACTAATCAAACAGTTTGTCCTGTACAGAAGCAACACACACAATCTAATTTCTTATTTTTAAATATAATTTCTAATTTCTTTATCCATTTCTAATCTATCCTCCTTCATAATTAGTAGAGATTATCCGTAAGAAAGTTCAGAACAATTCATGTTATTTTATGGTAGCATATATATATATATATATATATATATATAAGCATACTTAACACAACTGTATTTCATATCATTCTTTTAACAGTTTGCTTAATTATGTTTGTTTCGGAATCATCTGTATTATTACATTATTCGTAGGAGCATAATTATAGAATTTTTCAATGATTGTAGGAAGAAATAGAAATAATTGTGAACACGTAATCATAAATTACTATGATGGTCCATTGCCAGAGACAGATAAAGGAATTAGATATGTATGCAACCTGTTCAAATGCATTCAGATTACTTGTGCAATTCATAAACAACATTTAAAATCCCTATACTTATTTCTTTTATGAATTTATCATGTTGTTTAAGATACTTTAGCTCGTAAATATTTAAACATTTTACTAATTTATCTCCAAACAGAATGTAATTTCGTAGCTAAGCCAATAATGCTTGCTTTTACTATTGGAAAGTCTAATTAAAATTTAATGGAAAATAACTAGAGAGATTTAACTAATTTAATGGAAAATAACTTGTGAAATTCGCGAATTTTGGGTAAAAATTTGTATAAATGTATTTTCGATGTAAAACTTTTCCTCATAACTTTCTCCTTTAGCTTTCGTTATTGTGTTTGCTACACATATTCTTTTAACGTTTTATTTATTGCTTCTGACAAAATAAAAATCTGATATATGTTCTATGGTTAATATGATTAATTGGTTATTATTAATAATAACCGGTAAAAGTGATTAATAAATTTATCGCATTGACAGATAATATTACTCGCTGTTATTACAAATAATATCCCATTAATCACACTTGTCGTAATAAATGCATTTAATTTTTGCACATATATATTTGAAATATAACCCTCAAGTATATACACACATATATTAAAAGCACGCACACTCACAAGTATACATAAACATGCACATACATCTCCATAAAAGTACACATACAAACGCATTCAATTACAAGTACACACTCATTATAATCATCCAAAATTTTGATATGAAATTTTCATGAATATGAAAGCAGACAATCAAGCGAAAAACAAGTCAAGAGAAATATGGCTTATATAATGTTTTCACCAAACTTTTGATCTAACGCCAAGAACGGGAAATCTACTAACTGTCATTCCGTGACCATATGATCGTGATAAAGTAAACTACTATATGCTGATTTTGAACTAATCGTTGAATTTTGTGTTCGATTTTATCATTAGAAGAATAGTTCTGTTTTAAATTTCAAATCTGAACCTTGCAATAATTATCAATTTATCTATTTGAGATCATGCATCTATGATAATTTAAAAAGCAAGAAGATCATTTTTTTTTTTTGAAATTCACATCCAAAATTACCGAACTGCATCAAAATAAGGGCTAAAACTGCCAAAGAAAACATGTAAACCATATACTAGAATTCTCTTCATGATATGATGTATCCATACATAAAACATTTTATATACCCATGCAAAACAAATGAAATTCGATACAATCCTCTTGTTATAGTTTTTTAAACAAATCAGTAAAATATCGCTTTCAAACGTTATATCTTACAAATATCTTTGAAAGGTGTTTTAATGTTAACATCTGACTTCTTCCTTTCTCGCTTTCACGTTTGTTTTCCTTTCAATTTGATTATATTTTGATAAATATGAGGAAATGCTTCAAACTGTGTTTTTTCTAGCACTCCTTCGCCTTGATTTTTGCATAATTACTGATGTTTTAGAAACTGTTTATTTGAATAATCATATAAAAATTCATTTTAATTAATTTTCTTGTGTAACTCTTTTGGTAACCTCCCTTGAGAAATCGCAAGTGATTTTCTAAAATGTATTTACTTTACAATCAAATGAGATGTATATCATTAGCATAGTGTTACCATAAGATATACAAAAAAAAGGATATTTTGTTAATTATACATTGTGGTAGAGCAATTTCGCATTCCTCTGAGTACTTCAAGTGTTAATGCCTTTATAACAGTTACAAACTTTAAATAAAACTCTATCATTGCCTGAGTCCTCTAAAGTATGCATAGAGAAAGTCAAAAACTGTTAAAAGTGGACAATACCTTCTCAATATAAGGGGAAAAAATGGAAAACGAACTCTTTTTCTAATCCTTTGTCTCTATCTTATCATGAACTCTACCTTAGACTAAGCCAATGTATATATTTATTTATTTATTTAAATTTTTCTCTTTTCTTTAAAATTCTTTGATTTTCTTTTTACTTTTCTGTTTTCAAAGTCTAAATGCCTATTTTTGGTAAGTTCTATTATTTACTAATTATATTTCAATGATACTATTACTATGGAGTATTATGCAGGTTCTTCTGCTTGAACCATTTAGACCTTCTCCGCTTTTTCTTTTTATGCCTGCTCCTTTATTTTTAGATCCATTTTTTTTTCTTTGGCTGTCTTTGGCTTCTTTTGCAACTAGTATACATGCTTATAAAAGATTTTTTTAATTACTAATTCTTTGAAAGCTATTTAAATTCTATTTGTTATTTTAATCATGAGCTTTTTACTGGTGTAACGCCACTTTTGGCAAACACCTAATCATTATCAGAATGCATCAGAATATGATATACATCCATTAAAAATTACCATTGCCATGAGCAGATATACCTCATATATATTTTTAGAGTCCATTTAAATGTCTACAGATCCTACGCCTTGGCAGCGATCGAATATCATCTCTGCGCAAAAACATATTTTGTCCATTTTTTTTTTGTCCTTTTGGATGTGTAAGGAAAAATCCAGGAAATAGGAAATAAAATCCGTGAAAACCCATTTTGAGACTCTTTTATTCGGCTGGCGTTGTACATACCACAGCGGGGTCGTAGATTAGATTTCATCCGATGGGGAAGGAGGGGTGGGGGTGGGGGAAGAGAATTGCAAAGCAGGGGAAAATCGCCCCAAACAACGTTGACCCATCCTAGAAATGACCGACTTAGGTTCTTTGGAAAGCATAAGCGTATTCTGAATAGATAGAAATTTTCTTATTTCATCACTTTGCTAAGCACCAGATTTCGACTCAAATTGGAAAAGTTTGTTTGCAGCATCTGGGCTGCAGATTTTCGATCAGTTCTCTTCTAGGATATTTTTTTGAGAGTTTTAAACAAAGCGCATGGTTCGTACAAAGTACCCATATTCTTTGGCAACAAAGTTGGACAGATGTTAGTAAGCGAAAGGCATAAACTATAACGGAATAACGTAACAATGTGTTGTAAACGACACTTAGTTTTTCGAAAATTTCAAAAATTCACGCACAATATAATGAATTTAAAACCAGAAGAGGAAAAATCTTAAAAACATCAGATGCTGTTTGAAAATCTAAGTACATAAAGCATCATAAATTTGAGCAGATTTCAAATTTTATAATAAAACACGTAACGTTTGGAAAAAATGTTCGATTTGAGTGAATACGATCAGAGATATAGTGGATTTTTTTTCTCCATATATAAAAAAGTGGTTCCAAAACTAACTGAGAGTAGGTGTTCACACATCATACTGGGATGTTTTATGCACATAAGGCTAACAATAAAACACATGGCTGGAAATAGATTCTTCATTCGATTCCAGCACCATGTTGTTGTTATGAAATCGATCATTGGTAATTTAACTTTTCTGCAAGAATGGTTAATCCGTAACTTTTGCATTCGAAAGTTTCTGAAGGAGAAAGTATTGAAGTTATATTTCATTGAATGGTATATTGAATTTCGTACTGATGTTCCATTAAGTTAACCCGAGATCTCACACAAGTTTGGTAACTCGTGAAACGATGTTGCAGTTAGGATGGGATATATTGCCACACCCACTATATTCCCCAGATCTGGTTACCTTCTGATTATTATTTGTTGAGATTTCTGCAAAATATTTTAGATGGTGAAAACCTTTACTGCAAGTGAGGAAGTAAATAATCAACTGGATCAGTTTTTTGCCCGCAAAGAACAAAAGTTTTTTGAGCGTGAAATCATACTACTGCAAGAAAGATGGCAAAAAATATTGGACCAAAATGGGAAATATATAATTCAATAAAATATTTATTCACTATAAGAAAATTTTCCTTAATTTCATAAAAAAAACCGAAATTACTTCCCAAACAACTTAATATTTGTGCTTACTTTAAGATATTTTTGGTTAGATTTGCAAACATTTTTTGCTCAAAAAAAAAAAAAAATCCGATGTCCCTTTGATCGTATTCACTCAAACAGAAATCTTCACCGAGGATTAGTTTTTTAATTGTTAATGTTTGAAATTTTCATGAATTAATAACGCGCTAAGTATATTCAAATGTAATTAGCATTCATAATGTATTTTATTTTTTAATGAAAGCTTATAAATTTTTTATATTCAATATTCATTGCTGCCTTATTTTTTATCGAATCCTTTTCAGCGCTTTATACAGCTATTATTCTTGTTTTGATTTCCAGACTTTTTATTAAAAAAAACACCGTTCTTTTATTTTAGAGAATACACTCTCTTAATTTTTCATTTTATATATTTTTCCTACATTTAATTTTTAATATATATCATAACTTATATTATAGTAATTACATAATCTTTCTATAAATTGTTTGTGAATTCACTACCAAATGGTGCTTCTGGTATCGAAACGAAACTTTAAAAAAATCAAACGGTTAAGGGATTATTAAGTTCGGAAGGTATTAAACTATTTTACTGTCACTGAAAACTATGCCAAATTTCAATATTTTAATACTTTAGGAAATGAATGAAAAACAAAGAAATTTTGTCTTTGCAACTTTCTTTTTTTTCTCTCTTAAACTGAATAAAAGCAATCTTAAAACATATTCATATAAATATTTTTTAAGCATATTTTATTTATCATTTTTTTCCCATTCTTATTTTACAAAGGTATTTGCCACAATATAAATTGGGCTCTTTTATAATTGAGTATTAAGTTATATACTAAAGTAACTAAGTCTTAAAAATGTTAGAACATAGTATGACATTCGAGAATATAAAAGTGTATACAATTTAAAAATCATAACCATTATCAAATTACTAAATAGTCGATCATAAAACTCTATTTTTTTAAACGTGAATCAAATCAATATAAAAAAAATATGCTAAAAGCATGTGATATAATTTCTATAATGTAATTCGATATCGTTATTTATTTCACAAGTATATGAAATATGAAGAATAAATGTAAATTTTAATGAACATATATTTACATAACACATTAAGTACATAATAACATAATATGTTTGTTCTTCATATTTATTGAAGTAAAACAAATACTTTTAACAATGTCTTCGTTATTTTAATGCTTAAAATGTAATAAATGTAATTGTAAAATATATTATGATCTCAGTTTGTGAATATTATTTTCAATTTCATTTGCATTCAATAATTCGGAGAATAATAGCATTATAAAATATTTTCTTGTTTTACTAAATTAACCTACATCAATAACGAAATATTATTCTTGATCAGAATATATTTTCATAACAAAAAGTTGTGCATTCCAACAAAGTAAATACTTTGAATCATTCGTAAGTGAAATATAATTTATTAAATGTATTCCTCCCTTTCTTCAATACACACAAAGACAATAACTATCACAATCAAATTCTTACAGTTTTTTACCACAATTCTTATTCTTATCACAATTATATTCTTATATTATCATTAATTTCAATGTTATTAAATACTTTTAAAATAATAGAATTTAGATTGAAGTATTTAAAATAACAGAAAAAGATTACTATTTAAAATAAAAACTAATAAATGAAATAAGTTTAGACGCATAAAATACTGATTTAATATATTAAAAATAAATATTAAGAACAATTTTAAGTTTCTTTTATTAATAATTCCAGCAATTTGAAAATATTCGAAAGCAAGTTTTACGCCTTTTAATGATGTGAAAATTATTTTTGAATTTTATTTTAATCAGAAATTAGCAACATACAACAAGTTCAATATTTAACTTGAAATAAAAATATAAAGTACTAAAATTATATTTTTAGACTACACCTAGGGAAAAATCCAAAGTATGTTTGCTAGCTATGAATGACAAAAATAGACAATTAATTATTAAAAATAATAATTTCTCTAAAAAGAAGTCAATACTTTTCTCCACTTACCAAATGCCAGCTATAGAGGATTTCTACCTTAAGTAGGAAGTATATTTCTATAACAAATGTTTGAGAATATTATTTAATAAATATTAGCTGCAAAATTTTGCAGGTTTATTATTTCCAAAGCAAAATAGAAACGAACATCGGCACTAGATACAACGGAAGCGTTCGATTTTTTCAATTTCAGCTCGTTTTATTAAAAGCAGATGTTTATTGCAGCAGTTACAATAAACATAGAATAAGCGAAAAGGTGGAGCAGGTGTTGAAGACGTGATGAAAGAGATATCGTAGAAGAGACCGTCACTGAGAATTCATTTTAAAAAAGGCGGTAAAATAAGTAAAAACGTATTTACCAACTTACTCAAACCCTTATTTAGAAAACTTTCAGTTAACACATATTTTTGAGAATGTGTTTTAAAACCATGTATCATTGAGAAAGTTTGTTTTTGAAACATCACTGGAAAAAAATTAAAGTTGACTATTTATGTCATTATTTATAATAGTAATTTTAATTTTCGTATCTGTTAAAAAATATCACGTTTACATTATATTAAATGTTTATATTATATATATATATTTATATAATATATATAATATAAAATAATATTTAATATTATGGGCTACAGGAATGAATTCATGGGCTTAAAGCATGAGTAGGCATTAGAGATATGTAAATGCAATAAATAATGACGTAGATATGCAAATCAGTTACTATGTAATCAGTTTATTTAATATTAAAAATCAGATACTATTTTGTGTATTTCGGGTTCATTATCATATAAAGAAATAAGAATTCGGTTTGAGATTACATGTGTTTATTGCATCAAAAGTTTTTTTTTCTCATTATGCTGTTATAAATATAGTTTGAATAAAATTATCGACTGCTATAACTGAACTAACTTTAAAAGTTATATAATCAATAAAAGATTCCCAAATAAGCATGTTAGGCAGGCAGAACTATTGTTTGAAGAAAGACACAAGTTGGTCAATATTAAAAAAGTCATTAATTTTACTACCAAGTAAATATTACAAATTCCGTAAATTATAACATATCAGTATTGGTGTACATTAATTAAATGATTAAAGCCATTATTAAATAACATGAGCTATGTTTTATTATTTATTTTAATATACTAGAATATTGATTCTTCATTTAAGTGTTATGTCTGTTCCGTGTTATGTCCCAAGAATAATGATTTTTCATGGTATTGTTTCAAATTTATCATTTCGCTCTAACTTAAGGCAATAATTAATGCTTCTTATAGTTATTAGTTTATAGTTTATAGTTATTAATGCTAATAATTAATGCTTAATTATTTATAGGATAAATTCACAATTTTTAAAAAGATTTATTCATTTTTTTATGATATACGTAAATGGTAAAAAATAAATAAATAAAGCTAATGGACTAAAACGTTATATTGGAACAAATTCATTAACATATTAATTGTTAAAAGTGTCTTGTATTGTGAAAATAAACTGATCGTTCATTGAACTAAACCTCATAAGGAGTACATGACGCAACAAATGCCTAAATCTGCAAAAGCCTTTAATATAAAACTTGTAAAGTAATAATAAAATAATGTAAAATTTCAGCTTTTGAAATTTTTTTTTACATAATTGATTATAGTTCGAAATTGTGCTTAATAGAATTGATTTCTGATTTCATAACTGAGTCCATATTTTTCCTTATTGCTTTTTAGTGGCCTCTTTAAATACCTGAATATAAAATATTATTGATATTCTAAAATATTAATACGAATCTTCTTAATGGGAACGATTCTTTCAATAAATGTTTTGTTATTCAAAACTGACCGTTCGTTGAACTAAACCTCATAATCGGCAATTCAGAAGCTACAAAATGCCTATATCTGCAATTTAATAAAATGGAAAATAATTATAAAATAATGTAAAATTTCAGTTTTTTTTAAATATTTTTACACAAATGATTATATTTCAAAATTCTGTTTAATGGACTTGATTTCTAATTTCATAACTAAATCCATATCTTTCTATATTGTTTTTTGAGAGGTCTTTTAGATTACCTAAATGTGATATATTATTGATGTTCTGAAACATTAATACGAAAAGTAATTCTTAATGCGAACGATTCCTTCAATAAAAGATATAATCAACTCAATATTTCCATTTGAAAAATTTGATTATTCTACATCCTTCCCTTCTTATGGGAAGCAATTTTGAGAAATTTCATTTCCCCAAAATGAAAATGTTATCTATTCTTTTCAGGTGCCGGAAGACAATGCCCTGAACCACACAAGAACATTTTAAAACACAGCGCATTCCTCTTCACAACTACCGACTTCCTCCCTCATTAAGCAGAGGGACCGCACAGTCCCCGAAGAACCATCATCAGACCCTCCCACTTCCAAAACGGAAATGAGGCATCAAGCCCCGATTCCAAAGAATCTATAGAAATTTCCCCTTTTCCTTCTGGAAAATTCGAAATTAACCGCGAAAAAGAGATTGCCTCAGCCCAACTTCTTCACCATGGAGCCCCTCTGAGCTTTCTTAAGCGAAGTGGTCCCTTCTATCCATTTTGGGTAGAGAGTGGAATACCATCTGGGTTAAGTGATGTTGGTGTAGTATCTGGCAATAGCAGCAGCACGTGGAAATTGCAAGGCAGATTTGATAGGCAATTTGGTTTATCGGGCAGTGCGTGAGGGTATAAAAAAGATATCGAGTTGGAAAATATGCATTTAGAAGACTGGGTCGTAATTCTTTTACGGCTTAGGAGAAGGGGGTGGTATAAATTGGATGGTGTGGAAAAGATGATATTGATGCTTTATTTTCAAATGAAGTGTTTTATTTGATCACTGCAGGAGGCGTAATTTGTGAATATTGTCTAGAGGAGAATCGTTTGAGCGGATACTTTTTTATTAAACAAGTTTAACATGAGAAACAGGAAATGAAATTTCCTGAATAATTTCAATTCTTTTTATTGAGAATCTGTATCTTTCATGTATTCGTTCAATCTGCACCAAATAATGTCCTCTTTAAAATAACCAGTATTCTGAGTATACAAGTAGTCAGCAGCCATACTTAGTTGGCTTTTCCATAGCCTATTTCAATTGTGTCTATTTATTGAGAATTGTATCTTTCATGCATACGTTCAATCTGCAACAAATAATGTCCTCTTCATAATAGCCACTCATTATGCTGATTATATAAGTAGTCATCAACCTTTATTTACTTTGTTTTATCCTATCCTGTCTATTTTTATGTCTATTTATTGAGAAGATGTATCTTTCATGTATTCGTTCAATCTGTAGCAAATAATGTCCTCTTCAAAATAGCCACCCAATGGGCTGACTACAAAAATAGTACAAGCACTTACTTACTTTGGGTTTTCGAATCATGTTTAAATTGTGTCAAAAATTAGTGAATTTTAAGAATCCAATCGAATATGTGATGTATTTTTTGTTGACTTTCAGGCAAATATTTCTAAGTTTGATAGAAAATGCTCTCCCATGTGTGTGTTTGAAACATTTGTATTTTGTAACATTATATTGTGTGTGAATGACATTATACGATGTGAAAATTGATTGAGTTTTTGTATATTTGTCTCGCACTTCTTAATCATTACTTTAACTAAATTAACGCTCCATTTTGAAAATGGAACGTTAATCTAATTAAAAAGCTTCTGGGATTGATAACGCAGTTTTGAACTGTAGTCAGGTACGAGAACGACAAATATGTCACTAATTCCAGATATCCATGATGCACTGCATATAATAAAAATATATTCCGATTAGTCCGCACATATGGTCTTTTTTAGAGAGCAGGGTCTTTTAGATAAATTCCTGTAGGAAGACTACTTATTGCAATGATCTCATAACAAGGCATCGGGAAAAAAATTTCTGTTTTTTACGGATCATGGTCCCGGGAACCTTGAACTATCCTGCGTTCAAAAGTTTATATAAACTTCGTGGAAATCGTGGAGGAAAGGAATTTTCCTTTCTCTATAACTTTCTTAATATTGAAGATAGAAAAATAAATCCAATTAGTCAAATTAGCGCCTCATTAAGACGAACAACATTTATATCTAAAAGCTTTCGATAACTGCAATATCTTAGAAGTTAGAGGCTTAAAAGTAACCTGTAAGCCCTTATTTTGACTGTTTCTAACATCAACAATTTATGTTACCTTTGCCTTCCAGCTTGACGAGAGGAATTTTTTAAAATTATAATAATCCATGCAACCAATCAATCAGTGATCTAATGGATTATAATATGGCCAAGAAAATAAATAAGCAGAGTGCGTTTACAGGTTCAACGCTCTAATTCTAATCTGTATTTTCAAAAAAGGGTAGGACGATACATGCCTTGCTGAAAATTAGCTATTGACATGTTTTGGTTTTTCTTAGAAGCGAAATACAACTATAGGGGAAACAATTAACACTGTTTTGACTGCTTTTGTTGTATAAGAAAATGTTATCCTGAAGACAACATATTCTCATGCATTGAAATCAGAGCGGACTTTAATTTATCACGAATCTCAATTTCATTGACTTGTTCAGACATGCTAGATCAAGTAATATTAACAATAATCTGTCTGTCTGCATGAATATTTTTTTCATACCACGACTTTTACAAAATAGAGGCAATTCATCAATAGGGAGCGTTTACAAAGCAACTCATAAGTGGAGAACTTTTAAAGAAGCTGACTTTAAGATTTTTCATCCTGTTGGCACCAATACTTAACAAATTTCAAAAACTGTATTTTTCTGACATGGAAATATGCTTATGTAAAAATTTCATGATTAAATAAAACAAAAGTAAAAATTATTGAGATATACCTGACCTCTAAGGATGGGCCTTTATCCAAAAGTCAATAAATTTTTTATTTAAAGTAAAATTGCTGTCAAAAAAATGTAATGTTTTAGAAAAAATACAATGACTCCGTCTACGTGGCAATTACATAAATCGAAATAAAAAATATTCATATATTAGAAATTTCTCTAAACAAACCGGCTCTTTAAAATATTTCAGAAAATTCTATAATCAATTGAAGTATTGTGTTAATATCTATTTAAAAATCACCTAGATTGCATTTTTTTTTTTTTTTTTTTGCTTTTCGGTAAGAATTTAATAGCCAAAGAAATAAAGGTATTTAAAATAATAAAGGTATTCTTTTCATTCAACTTGTCCACTTTTCATTTGCACGATTCTTATTGATTATAATCCGATTAAGGGTTACTTTTCATGGCAAGTGTTATATATAATAACAAAAACAAACCAAAATCACATAAAAAATATCACTGATAGCATTTCCCTAATAAACTAAAGAGTTTTTATCGACATATTTTGATAGATGACATTATTTGGATTCTAAAAATATCTTCTCTTCATTACATGCGTTAAAGGTTTTTGTATAATTGATTTCTTTTTCATTACTCCATTGTAATGTTTTGAATTTGTATCCTCTTCCAATGCACTTCTTTTTTTAATAACAGAGATTGTCTACTAATAGCTATCAAGAAATGAGCGTCATCTTCCTTATAGGCAATCCTTTAATATTCTTAGAACTTCCAACTAACTTCCCTCCGTTCTATCTTTAGCAACCTTTACCTCCAACTCCCTGGACGGTTCGAATTGATACTTCACGCTTCAAGAATTCCAAGTGTCGACTTTTCGCTCATAATTCCACTCGAGAAATTCATGCCTTTAAATTGGAAAACTTTGCTTCCACGACAAGCATCTGAGGTTGACAAATGGGGACCTGCGACCCCTCGTAAAGATAAAGCGCACTCACACAGACTCGAGGCTCTTTTATATCCGGTCGCCAAAATGTCCGGCAGTAAAAGCTTCCAAACAAAATTGCTCTCTCTCGATCCCCCGCGTCACTTCCGGTGTTCCATGGCTTCCGGTTTCTCTGTGTTTCCATTCTCTCGGGTCCCCTTTCTTCCTATTGTTGGAGCATGGACCACTAAATGTCCGGTTTGTCTTTTTGTGGGCCACGATTACGCAAACGTTGGCTACGGATGTGGAAAATTGGAAAAGAGAGCGGCTTTCTATGGGCTTTTGTGAGGCTCGTGGAATGGAATATTAAAAACTATCCTTCTTTCTGAAGCGTTTGACGACGACTTAGATCTAAGTTGTCTCTAAAGAAAATTAAAAATCTGCGTATATAAATGGCACATTCAACCCACTTGTTTGAAATCGATTATTATTTATGTACAACCAGAAAATTTAAAAGTGAAATTTTATATACACAATCAATGCATCTAAATAATTAGAAAACCAACATAATCTGTTCTTCAACCCTAATTAATAATCCAATTTTGTAGATCTTTATTTCATATTAACTGCACCCCGGTCTAATACGCAGCAGAATTTCTCCTAAAACTCTCTTGGAGATGTAGGTTAGTGGTTGACGAGTTTAGTGGTGCAAGAGCCTAAAATAGGCCATGAGAGAGTAATTTAAGAGTTTAAATAGATAACGTAAATTAAAATAAAATTCGATAAAATAGCAGTAATCAAAACTTGAGAAAGTAAAGTAAGTAAAATGTTTAAAAAACAACTATATAAAATGATAGAAACCAACAGCCCTAAAAAGTTAAAAATATACTGTTGGGAAGATTCTGTAACTAATTCCCGTATGTTAGGTGATGATGAGTTATAGTATATCATATGCTAAGAATTAAAGCTGCGACACTCAGTTAAGATATTCGCGACTGTAAAATCAACATTGCATGATGGGCATCTACGCGCTCTCTCGTCGAATAATAGATATTTGTGAGTGAGACAAATATGGCTGTAGCAGTCGATCAAATATATCGACAGTCGATCAAAATTAATGGATAGAACATTCGATTAAATTGTTAGAAATGCTCGAAATTGATTTGATTGTGATATGTTGCACGCGTCATTGGCACTTAAATCTTAGTGTCGGTCGTTCCCCAGTGAATTCAGAGCTTGAATATACATTGCGGAACATGGCATACGTAACGTAAATTGGCAATTCTCATTTACTGGAATGATGTTGGATCAGGCACATTTATCAACAACATGCGAAGAAAGACGCATTTATCTAATTGCTGGAATTGTATGCATTAATCTAACTGTACAGTCTGCCTGTTCCTGTTTCTGTGAATATGCTAGGTGGTCAGTCGACTCGTTCTCCTCATTTGCGTCGTTCAAATGATTTTCGACTTCCATTCCAAGCGTGATACGTTGGTACTTTCGAATACGACAAAGCTTTCTAACTTTTCATTCACAAGGGATCATCCTCATCAGTCGACATTTAGTGTCATTTATTGGATTCTGGGTATAAGCAGTGGTTTAAAACGCACCTTTTCATTTATATAGGTGCCATTATTGCATAATTATTGATATTTTTTTTTTAATTTTTAGACTCTTAAGTATTAAAGGTTGATTAACTAATTCAAACATAGACGGATCGACACAACACAATTCTAATGCAACGAGGAACGAAATATTTCATTGAGCTAGGATATATCGAACTGGAGAGGTCAATTTCACGATTTAATTTGAATTCAAAGGAAAATCAATCAACACAGCTCAATTCTACTGCACCAAAAAACAAGAAAAAATTAAGAAAATAACGTTAAAAATATTTAAAATTAAAAAAATAAAGTATATTTACGAAATAAACATTATGGTAAATAAAACATATTAATACCAACGCATTATCACGAATAATAATCAAATAAAAATAAATCGAGATCTATGAAAATTCAATTTAACAAGGCAATAGGAAATACTGAAAAGGAATCATAAAATATTTAGTATAAAATGTGTTGCTTTTACTTCCAACAGATGGCGCTGATTAACAAAACATATTTTTACTTGTGACAGATGTGACATCTATGTAAAAGGTACATAAAAACATTCGCATATTCGAATGCAGCGTTGTGTCAAAATTTCTAAGCAATCGGTGAAGAACTTTAAACAAACGAACATTTACATTTTTATTGAAATAGATGCACGCTTGATAGCTAGATACAACATCAATAATCGCTTCTTCATCCTCCAGTTTTAAAAAATATTGCAAAATAAAATTTAGATAAAGACCACCATCCTCAACAACTAAAGCGATTTCGTCAAAATTATTCAGCAATTAATTTCAGTGCTTTGCAAATATTAATAGCCAATTAGTATGCTCTATGATTATTGTACAAATATCATTTAAAACATTTATATTATTTTATTTTTTCTATCCTTTCTGTGATAAGATGTAGTTCACATCAGTTTGTTGACGTCACAAAATTGTACTATTAATATGATGGGATAACTGCTAATTGAACTTTAAATGGTGTAGTTTGTATTTAATTTTATATTTTTTTTACTAATGGCCCGGGGGCATAACACTATAAGGCACAATCTGCTGTTGAGTTGCTCAAGTTTTTTTAAGAATAATTGAATTTAAAAATCTGTCTTTTAATAAATGAGTTTTTTCTTTCTCTTAATTAAGTTATGTTTTTTCTCTGCAACAAATTAATGTTAAATAAAAGATACTATAAATCTAAAAATATTAAAGCTTAAAAATAATAATTTTTGGATAGACATGAAGAAGTTCTTGAAATATATATATGTCGAACAAAAACTGATATACTTCAAAAATCAGCAAAAAGAGAAAGAAAATGGCTATTACCTGCATAACTTTTCACACGTGGACTGTAGGAAAGCGAAATATGTTACATAAATAATTCTATTAGTCTAGTAGACCGATTTGATGGGCAATTCAACTGATAAGTACTTTTGGAGGCTATCGACCGTTAAAATAGACATGTATTATATTCTGGTTGTACACACACACACACACACACGCACACACTTACACACATATATATATGTTTAAGTGATTCTTTTTAGAACATTCCCGATTATGAAGTTTTCCAAATTCCTTTAATTGCTATTTTATCTGTTTTAATGTATTATTCTTTTTTTTAGATATTAGCAAGTAAAAATAGTAATGGTTAGCATTATTATCTTTGCCCTACGTAATAATTATTTTCAAACATCATATAGTTATAAAAAGAAATTCATGAAATTAAACAATTTTTAACACCCCAAATATGTAGACTTTTTAAATCTGATTATCGATATTGTTTTGTATAGAAATATACTATTTTAAAATGCAAAGTGTTGGCAAAGATTTTTCATACCTAATAAAATTAGGCTTTAAAAATACTAGAAATTATAGAAATGAAATACCTTTTCAAATCTAATAAAATGAATACATTTCAGTGTGAGTTCTCTTGGTTAGATGTATTCAGTCCAAACGATACCTACTCAATTCCTCACCATATATTTGGAAGCACTTGAAGAATTAAGGATTGAATAGTGATACGCTTTTCAATTCCAGTAAATTGACACAAGGCCTTTGATACATAATCTTCCACATAACCCTGGAGTAAAGAATCCAAGGGAATTAACCCTTTACACTCAGATGGTTACTCTCACTCTCCATTCAAGATGGTGTGTCATTTATTTATGTAATTATGATAGTTAAAACTACCTGCAAAATAGTAAGAAGATGCAAATTAATTAAAAGGGAGAATTAAACCTACAACAATTATTATGTATTTATGTTTCGGAGCAATAAATAAGTCATTGTGTTAGGTGAATATTTATGCATCGATTTGTTTTTACTAGTGCAAAGTATTAAATTTATAGACACTATAATCTAACTACAGATTGGAAATTTCTCATAAAATCCTCATTAGGCCATATCTAGCGCTATTTATTGGATTCTGGGCATACATAAGTAATACTGTAAAACAAAATTTGAGGAGCTGTGTTATCAATACTTTGCAATGAAAAGACATTATTCCTTGTTTTTGTTTTATATATTTATATAATTTATTTCAAGACCTTTTGTAAAGCTTGCATTTTATTCATGTTTAAAACTACTAAAGACTTATTTAAGGATTATTTCCTAAGCATGGTAGTCAAATGCTTCAATAGTAATTAAAATTCTTCAAGAAGAACTTTTTGAGAAAGAAAAAAAACTGAATAAGACCTTTTCCTTTCTAAGTCATTTTACTATGATGTATTTAGCAAACTCCTTTTGAAATATGAGTACGAATGCCTCATATTTCAAAACCTGTGTTTAAAATTATAACTTTTTTTGCCATTCTACGTCTAGGTTTGTTTAGTCCTGGTTAAGATTATGACGAAAATAGATTGAAAAGTTTTAACAGTCTCATATCTCCTTCAAACTACTGAAAAATAAGTGTCACAAATTTCAAACTTCAACGTACCAACAAATAAATCACTAACAACATAGCTTATCTAAAAACTAAAGCGCATTTCTAGGAAGTTTCAGAACTTACATCAGTTTTCTATATTTCACAAAACAGCAATTAAATTTCTCTTATTTCGCCGTCTTCAAACAACAGTTGAAAATTTTTAAAAACAATGTCTCGTTGAAGTCAAAGAAGTGAATTTGAGGGTAAACCTGATTATAATTACTAATAATTAGTCGCCCAAACATGTTATTATATCGTCAGAGGCTCCTAATCACAGCTCCCGCAGATTTTAAGTAACCCCCTTCTGCAGCCTATAATCTCTCAACTCCAAAAGGCCTAAATGGCAGACGATAGTGCTTTTGAGACAAAATATGGAACACCTCCTGGAACTGACACTTTTTCTGGTCTCGTATTCGCCAGCTATTCATCGTTCTTTCTCACCCCCCCTTTAACTCCTTCTACTCTCGTCTGCCAATTTTTCCAGTTGGGTGGACGCGCCGCATTGAGTCAGGTGACATTCTGGAATGTCCCTCAACCCCCGACCTTTTTACTCAGAATGATGGATGTGAGGAAGTAAAATAGTGCAGCACCCTCTCCTGCCTCCCCCGTACGTTCGATTTTGCTTTTTATGGAGGCTAGCTTTTTTACGAGGTGCTGGTCTAATTATCTGTAATCTATAGTAAGCTTTTGTAAAAGTCCAGATTTACTGAGCTGTTAAAAAAGGGTACATTTTGATAAGAATGGTTAAAAAATATAATAGCTTCAGAGGGACTGGAAGTTTTTCAAGGTAATATCATTAACTTTTTTATAAATTTAAATATTGATCTTTTAGTATCTCGTTTACTTCATATTTAAAATTTGAAATGCAATACTAAAAGCACATTACAATAGCAGTAGTATTTTGAATTTTTTTTTCAAATAAATGTGACAGAAATAGCATCCAATATTTGCTAGTGGTGCCCCATTTGACATGTTTTTTTCCGTTTTTCCTAGACTAGCTTAATTTAGTTTAATTAATTATTCGCCTTTGGGTTTGAACGACAAATCTACTTAGGAATGGAGCTTTCTGTCTGCTTCGTTAAACATAGAGACTTATTCAGATTTTATGTAAAATATAATTCTATATATATTCGCGTGTATCCAAACAGACGTTCAAGAAAGGAAATGGAATATATTTACATTGGGTGGACATGGGACAAGTTATAGTACAATGAGAGCATTTCAATTTCTTTTATTTGCGAACACATTCATAATTTTTTCAGATATCATGCAAAATTGCATTCCAAATATTTTTGCTTGTATCTAAACAAACGTTCATCGGAGGAGCCTATGGAACAGTGGGTAGATATGGGGCAAGTTATCGTTCAATGAAAGCATTTCAGTTTCTTTTTAGTGTCAACACATTCAAATTTTTTTTAGATATCATGCAAAAGGCCATTCCAGTTATTTTCACTTGTATCTAAACAAACGTTCATCAGAGGAAGATATGGAATAGTGGGTAGGACAAAATATCGTACGATGAAAGTATTTCACTGAGATTTCTTTTAGGTGTGAGAACCTTTAATAGCGTTGTTATTTTTTTTACCAGCCAATGCCCTGTATTTACACTTGGGTTATTATAAACAGTTTTGTAATTATAGTGCAAATAGATACGATAGGATAGATATAGGACAAAATATCATACGATGGAAGTATTTCATCGGGATTTCTTTTAGGTGTGAGAACCTTTAATAGCGTTGTTATTTATTTTACCAGCCAATGCCCTGTATTTACACTTGATGTTATTATAAACAGTTTTGTAATTATAGTGCTTCTAGGCACACTCTGTATGGGTTTCCAAAGGTTATCTATGTGCATTCTGTATGGGGAGAATTCTGTGTTATCAAATGTGAGAATTAATAGATCAGATGGCAGGACATAACGATAGACTAAAGGGGCGGCAATTTCTAAGTTCTGGTGATTGTAAAAGGAGGATACGGACTTATCAATTCCTTAAAAATTGTCGTCTTAGTAGGATATCAAGATTTTCACTAACTATAATCTGAAGGATAATCCAACAATGATTCTAATAATTATTTCAGCGGATAAATGAGAGGATATTTTAACCATAAGGTTTTGACTTGCTTCAATTTGTGATCCTCTTTTATCAAGAGGATTTGGCTTATTCATGTGTAATTTTTTTAATTATTAACGACTTATATCATTTTGCAGATCCAGTTTTTGTGCAGTGAATGTAGAGACACAAAATGAATCGATGAGAAATGAGTAACTTTCAGATTTATCTCCTTCCTTCTTTTCCTTGACTAGATGTCTCAGTTAGGTCCTCTTAAAAACTGCATCATTTGGAGAAAGAGAGAACCAGAAATTGTGAGGTATATACGTATTTGCAGCAAAATTTAAATTAATAAACACATTTACAATGAAGATTTCAAGCAAATAATTATTAGATGATTGAAGGCTGGTAGATCTGAAATCCAAAAATCTCGATCAGCGAAAATGAAAGAATACTATAAAAATAAACAACAGATATGAAATATAGATCACAACAAAATCAACACAGCCTATGAAAGAAAAATAACTTTACCATTAATAATTTGACTTTCCTGAATGCCTCATTTTATGACTTTTGTTATAAATGTTGAAATTGAAAAAAAAAATGCAAAAAGCTAAGAAATTTACTGCAACATTTAAATTAAGATAATATGAAATTAATGATTCTCATATTAACCATTTATTTATCGATATGAAAGTTCACTATTAATCCTGTTACTTATTATAAAAACTTCATCTAAATTATTATAATTATTAGTTATATTTTTTAAGCAAAAATTTTTGTGAAAATATTAAATGATTTGCGTAAATGAAACTTTCTCAGCGTATTTAGAAATACAAATATAATATTTGCATTTTTAAATGTGCAAATATTTGTGCAAAATTGTGTGTGCAATTATTTGATAGAAATTTAGAAGCTGTTAAAAAGTATTTTTTTTCTTCTTATTTTTTACTAAGTTTTTCAAATACGTTTTACAGCCAATGTTTTCAGCTATGGCATAAGATGTCTCCAATTTTACTCAACTTTCGAATAATATAAATGAAATATATATTATTTTGAATGTATATAATATTTGTAGTTAATACGGCTAAAAAATTATTTTTAATTTCTAGATTAAAAACTAGAACTATTTTGCGAATGAAAGTTCATACAATACACATGACTTTAATCATTCTGACGATATATAATGATTTAACGGTTTATAAAGTATAAATATTCATCAAATTACTGATTCCCACATGTCTAAATGTGATCGCTATTATTATTTCATAAGAATATTTTTTTTGAAATTTGTAATTTGTTTTAAGATATAAAACAAATAATGAGGAACAATTACAAAACTCATAATTTTTTTGGCAATTTATGAAATTTTATAAGAATTATTTGGTTGTTTCCCAAATTCTTCATAATTCTTATCTTTTCTCTTTCTAAAGATTATTAATTTCATATTGATAAAAGTAATTTTAGGGGCACAATTTCTTTTTTTTTTACAATTTATATTATGTTAATACTTAGATATTGATCATGTTAAAGTTGGATACAGTCGCAACACCAAGTGTTCCAATGCACTGTATCTTTTTTCTTTTCTCATGTTGGGATTCATATGCCTTACTTACTGATATATACCAGATAAATCACCAGCAACACTATGGCCTTACTTACTCACATAATTCCAATATAGTTCATGCTTCAATTTTTTTTTTGTATTTTATTTCCCCTCGTGTTTTTACGTTTCATTAATATTTCAATATATTTAATTATTTAGTCTTTCAGTCGATCTTAAAGCAATCTGTTTGAAGAACATACTCACAAATATATGACAAAATATAAAATCTAAATTACATACTTTTTTCTTCCTCATTTAGGTAAAGAAATATTTCGAAAATGCAACCAAAATATTTTATGTTAATAAAAGTTCTTTATATTTATCTCCATTTCCATTTTTAAAACTTTTTTGATCAATATTATAAATTTTGGCTTTCTTGTTTTACTACATATGAAACCAGACTTTATAAAGACTGATGATTCTAGATTTCAATATATTATTCTTTATAAAATATTGGGTTGGCAACTAAGTAATTGCGGATTTTAAATAAGAAAGAAAATTTAAACTTTTTGCTTAAAAATATAACTTTATTCAGTTAGCCATTGTCCTTCTTTGTCGATGATCTTTTTCCATCTTTCAGGCAGTGTCATAATTCCAAGTTTATAAAATTTTCTATTTCTGCAAGCAAAAAACCGAATTAAATGTGATTTTACATCATGAGTTTCATTCAAAATTTTACCATTTAAGAAGTTCTACATGGGACGAAATAAATGATAATCTGAAGGCCCAAGGTCGGGGCTATATGATAGATGTGACAACACATCCCAACCTAATTCCAATAGTTTTTGGCGAGTGACCAAAAATGTGCGGGGCTTTGCATTATCATACTTTAAAAAGATCATCGACAATTTGTCAATTCTGTCCGCTTTTCTTGAGCTGCATCGCTCAGTTTGGCGAGTTGTTGAATGTACCGTTTGAATTAATTGTTTGGTTTCTTAATAAAAGTTCCAAATGCAAAATTCTTTTATAATCCCACCAAACAGACATAATAATCTTTTTTTTTTAGATGAATCTCAGATTTTGGTATTGTCTGTGCTGGTTCAACTTCTTCGATTCAAGATCTTTTCTGATTAACGTTGTTATAAACTATCCACATTTCGTCACCAGTAATTAGCCGTTTCAGAAAGGGATCAATTTCGTTGCATTTCAGAAACGAATCACAGATGCTAATACATTGCATCAAATGAATTTTCTTAAGCTTATGAGGATCCATAAATCGAGACTCTTGACGCAGCCAGACTGTTTCAATTTTTTTAATGTATTTGTGCGATACAATAAACTTCTCTGCAATCTCATGTGTTGTGTTATAATGATCTGAACCGATAATAGGTTTGACAGGTCTCTCATAAACGGTCAAATAGTTTCACATTTTTCAGTGAGAAATCAACAGAACGAAATTTGGCAAACCATTTTTGACACTGCTTTACTTTCAAGGCTTCATTTCCATATACGGTACATAACTTCTAGTGTGCTTGCGATGGTTTCTTTTTTTTAATAATATAATAAAATATGTCTGGAATGGGTGTTTTCTTCTTCCATTTTTAAATTGGGATAAAAGCAAAACTAAATAACTAATCGATACAATTTTTTTGCTAAATTGAAAGTGGAAGTTCAAACAACAAGAAAAAATATAGGTTAATTTCTTTGAACGTGTTGATAAAACAAAAGGATGGGTTAAATCCATCTATTGACAAAATCTGCAATGACTTAGTTGCCAACTCAGTATTTAAGTTTTTAAAATTCGATCCTTTAAAAATTTAAATTATAAAGATAAAATAAAAATAATTCACAAGAATTATTCTTAGGGTACCTTAAAAATGATAATTATGTGATTTTTTAAGAAATGTTTTTTATTTATGAAATATAATTTCATGATTAAATAATCATCATCAATCAAAATAATGGAAGTTGTGAACACTGTCGATATAATATTTTTCATAGAATAGAAAAAAAGCACATATAAGAAAATGCAATTACACATTTTATTTGATTTATTCTTTCATGGTTTTATTAAAACATATTTTTACAATTGCGTTGATATTTGTACATCGCTCAAACATTTCAAAATCTCTTTTTTTTATTACATTAGAGAACAAAAAATTTTTAGTCCTGATCAGTTCAGACATTACAATTTCTTTCGTATGTCTGTAAATTGAAACAATCTGCTGGACTAGATTTTTCAGTTCTTATCTGCTTTTTATATTAAAATTATTTTCAGAATATGGCAGCTGCATTACTCTTAACTTCTATTTTGGATAATAGATGGCGATGCCTGATTAGGTAAGCATCCCATAGTGCATTGCGATTGTAATGAAAATGAGATGAAATGCTGTTTTGTTATCTGCGGGCGTGAATGTCTTGTCTTGTCTTTGCGTTTGTGTTAGTTTAGTGTGAAATGTGATTAGTAAAGAAATGTTTCCGAAAGCAAACGTCCTGTTGTTTCCACTTCATGGAGTATAATGATCTACATTTCACCATAAGATGAAAAAAGTTAAATCTAAATTAATATTCAGTCTATACAAATCTGTGTTTTTGATTTATTTGGGCCACATCTTTTTTCTCAACAAATCCATTTGTTTAGTTAAGATGAACTCTCAAAAATAATGGAAATAGACGTAATCTAAATGTTTTAAAATGCCATTGAATATTTTCGAAGCTATGTAAGAAAATGCTTGAAATTATAATATTAAAAATGTTTGATTTTCGTTTGGCATCAAAATTTTTGGATGTTTCTGTTTAATAATTTAAGGTAAAAATAAATTATAATTTGTAATAGCTTAATGAAAACAATAATTATTATAATCGATAGTTATATTTTAAGATATTGAGGAAGACAGCAACTTTTAACTTATCACTATGCCGGGTTTACAATCGGCCAGTTAAAAGACGGCAAATAGGCAGAGGATTTGTAGAAAGGCTGAAAATTACTGCTTGGTCCATGACAAGTAACTGTCCCGACGGAACTTGCTGCTGTATTGTATTTCTTCTTACTGCGCATGCGTTTGTAAAATTTGGCAGTTTTTTTTTTGTTTTTTTTTGGCGTGAAAAAAAAGTGATTACTTATCGGAGATTAATTCCGACATTTTTTACTTTTTGTTATTTCTGATACAAGGTTGTGTGTGTGTGTTTTTTTTTCCTTTTATTTGCCATTTTTTTTTCTGTATCTTTTCAAATTTAGGTATGCTGACTCTTTTTTTATTTTACCATATTTCTTTATGTAAATATCCATAATTTTAATACGATAAGTAAGTGAATTTTTCTTTTAAGTGAAAAAGAAAAATTTAGGGATGCAAAAAACGGCAATTTGCAGCCAAGCACGGAATGCCTGAATCTATCTTATGAAACTGTGGCAAACATAAATCAGTCCCTTACTACGCATGCGCTGCCTACTTGCCGTCTTATAACTGACCGTGTTTGAACCCGGCATTACAGTTATTTATAGGTAATTTTAATTTCTACAATTTACCACTCGTGCTTTGGAAACAGTAAAGTTTTATAATTATTTCAGCATTAATATGGATCATATGAATTTGCATTCTGATTTGAATGTTGTCACTTGAAAAATTGTGCTAGAAAGAAACTTAATATGACGACTTCTTGTATAAATCAAAACTACATTCCTATGAAAGGCTATTTTTTAAGACTTCAGAAAGCTTTAATTACGGCTTGTGAGCAATGTGCAGTTTTTGACTAATTTTAATGTAGATTATATAAGGATAAGAATAAAAATATTAATTTCGAGGAAATTTTATGGTTTAAAAAATCACCATATGAATTTTTTACTTATTGGGTATATCATTGGCACTGGTGTAATTTTTTTCCACGTAGTACTTATAATATGTAAATTTTTACATCAATATGTTTCAGAAAAAGCTATTTTCCAATATTGTGCAAATTCAGTATAATATTTTTATTCATTTTCTATAATTAATATGGTATTAAATGAAACATCAGATGGTTTCCTCTGAAATAGGAAGTATTAAATACAATATGAAACGGTATCAAATAAAAAATGAGATACCAAATACAATATATAAAAAAAATTTTACTTTTTCCATAGTGTAATTCTTAGTAGATTTCTTGCATTTACGCTTACGTTATTTCTAGTTCAGTTTTCCTGTATAATTTCCAGTTATAACAAGGTTTAAACATTAAAATAATAGCAATAATATTAATATTTTGTCAGAACTTAAGCCAACCTACATCACACAAAGATCGATGAATTTAGTGGGAAGCATACTTCCCATGTACTTAGAATAGATTAATATGGTTTTTATTTTTATTTTGCTTCAGTATGTCTCAGAACTATATTATTAAAACATACTTTCATCTAAACAGCTATTTTCGTTGCACTTGTTCTTAAGTAAATGAAATTTGCATAGTTTTATATGTAAAAGTAGACCTTACCTCATGTGGCTTTCATCGATCTCAGCTATTGTGCAAATTTAGTACATGATATCATATGAAATATATAGTTTCAAATACAATGTGAAACAGTATCAAATGAAAAATGTAGTACCAAATACAATTTATTTACTTTTTCATAGCATGTTTCTTAGGGGATTTCTTGCATTTGCACTCACATTATTTCTAATTCCCTTTTCTTGGAAAAATTCCAGTTGTAGTAAGGCTCAGGTTTAAACGTTAAAACAATGTAAAAACAACATTACCTCGACAATGTTGTGAGACATTTTACACTTTATCACTGGAAGCTTGCTTGGCGACATTCAAATTTCATCACACATTTCTAAGAAATGAAATACATGCCTCATGACTTACCACATCCAGAAACAAGCGAAAACTTGCACAACAAATTCCTTCATGCTGTCAATGTATATTTAAAGGGCTGGAAGGCTTTTGGAGCGAAGCATCACTAAATCTCTTATTCACACTAACTCGTAATTAATGCGGTTATTTTTGCACATTTCACAACTCTATATATCAATGGACAAGAACTGCTTTGTACTTCCAGACGATGGAGTTAATTTTAACCAACGCCTTCAAGGCATGTTCTTGCCAAACGCGACTGATTTATATCTTTATCTTCAAACAGATTAACTCGTACCATCCACTGAAAAATATTATTCTTTATATATACCTCTGGAGGTTTGGAAGTTTTACAAGCCAACAGCACTCGGATTATCAGGAAGACGGCGAAATTAATGAGTTTTTGAGGAAAAGGCATTAACTGCCTGAGTTGTTGTTAAAATGTTTAAACTGGTTTGAATGAATGCCCATTCTGCATTCAATCTAACTACAAGTTTTCTGTAAAGGAGTACAGATTGGTTTGTGAATTCATAATGATGATGAGGTTTCATAATTTATTTGGTAATATTTTGTTAGGTTGATGTGCAGTTGTGAAGTTATGAAGAAAAAAACTTTTTTTTAATGTTTTGAAGCAGTAAATATGAGCTTCTTAACTTATAAAACTCACTCTAAATGGCTCCATTTTTATATATAATCTTTCATTCGCACATTCTTCAATAATGCTACATGCTTTTGCTTCTGTTCAAAAAGATCTTCAATCACACAGAGTGCAGATTGATTTCTGAATTCATCATGATGATGAGATTGCATAATTTAATTGTTAATATTTTTGTAGACTGATGTGAAATTTTTAAGTTCTAGAGAGAGGGAAAAAAAACATTTTTCTGTTTTGAATCAGTAAATATGAGCTTCTATATTTATATATTATAGAACTCACTTTAAATGGCGTCATTTATATATACATCTATCTTCCAGTATTCTGTAAAGGAGTAATGATTAATTTTAGAATTTATCATAATAATGAGGATGCATAATTTATTTGGTAATATTTTGTTAATGTGATGTGCAGTTTTAAAGTTCTAAACAGAAAAAAAAAACCCTCATATTTTTCTGTTTTTGAAGCAATACATATAAGCTTCTTAAACTATAGATGCCACTCTAAATGGCGCCATTTAAATAAGGAATCAATGTATTTAGACTTTTCAAAATCAAAGCTAAAAATAAATAAAAAAATAATTTCAATTTAAACATTTCTTACAATTAATAAAATAAACACATTTATTATTAATATTTGCTTTGTTGTTGTTTTTTGTTGTTTCTTATGGCACTTGCCACGGACAAACCCGCTGCTACGAAGACAGCGATATGTTTCCTTTATTATCATTAATAAATGTTCAATTTTTCTTTTATTTTGTCATGTAAGAAGTATAAAGAGAGAAAGTCCAATAATCTCTATTACTTATAAAGAGTCTGTATGTTGTCTCTCTACAGGCCAGACCGTTTGTTATACACCAACTGAATTCTGCAAACATTTATTTTGGAAGGTTAGAATATGCACTTCAGCACTTTTTTAAAATTGAATATAATTTTAGTTAATTAAACATTTAACCTTTCTATTGAGGGTAAATATTACTGAAAATATTATTGCGAAAATAATTTTTACACGGCTGAAAATGTTTTAACAATAATAATTTAAAAGTTGCACGATTTTTACAGATTTGATTAATTTCCCATTATGTCTACAATCTATCTTCAAGTGTCTTAAATCTATTTTCAAGTATTCTATAGAATGATAGAGATTTCTTCGTGGATTTATTGTGATGTTGAGGTTTGGTAATATTTAGTTAGATTGTTGTGAAGTTTTGAACTTTGTGGAGGGTGACAGAGGGAAGAAACCCTATTTCATTTGTTTTGAAGCAATAAATATGAGCTACTTAAACTATAGAACTCACTCCAAAGGGCACTATTTGAATAAGGAATCAATGTACTTAGATTTTTCAAAACCAAAGCTAAAAATTAATAAAAAAAATTTAACTTAATTGGTAGTATTTCTTAAAATTTATTAAATAAACACACTTTTTATTACCATTTGCCTTAATATCATTTAAAAAGTCTTAATTTTTCATTCAGTTTATCATGCATATAAATGTATCCCAAAATTAACACAAAATGTGAATTTGCCACCATTTGTGCAGAAAAGTGTTAACAATCCTATTAAAAAAAACCATTTGACAGCTGATAGCTAAGGGCTAGTAAAAATGGTGAGTTACACTGTAGAACGACATGTTAACGCAAGATTTGAGTTATGTATGGAATAATACATAAGAAAAATTACCTGCACGGCTTTGCTGGAACAATACGCACTTTTTTTGTCGAAATTTTCCATTATCATTTTGTATAAATATGGCTGAATTTCGTTGATGTAACGTTGAATTTTCTCCTTCGACGTACGCGTACTTGTGAGCTAGCTAGCACAGAACTTTGACTTCAATTAACCCATAAAAAGAAATACAGTGGTATTAAGACACACAATCTAGAAACTCAATTCTCATATGTTTAAACTTTGGAAGGCCAGACTTTCATTATTTTTTAAATATTGTTCAACAATACGTTGTTCTATCGTGTAACGCTCCATTTTTACCAACCCTAACCTATCATCGGTCAAACGGTTTTATTCAATAGGGTTGTTAGCACTTTACTGCACGAATGGTGGGAAATTCAATTTGGGACAGTCTTTGTAAAGAGATTTATCATGTATATAAGTATGTGTATACTTATATCAATTTATCATGTATATATAAAGTATATGTATAAAGGAATTATCATAATCTCTATTACTAAAACAGAATATGTGTGTTGACACTATACATACTGGACCTTTTAATATACATCTCCTGAATTCCGCATGTATGTAAATAGGAAGATGAAAAAATGCACTTGGGCGAAATTAAAAAAAAAAAGTTGAATATGATTTTAATGCATTAAATATTTAGCCTTTCTATTCAGATTAAATATTACTCAGAAAATATTATTGAGGAAAAAATTTTTAATGTTACTAATTTAAAAGTTATAAAATTTCTTTTTGAAGTTAAGCAGTTTATAAAAATGTTTTTCGCTTACTTTTCAACAGATAATTATATTTTTATCCTAAAATTCAAAACTTTTTCATCGTTTCTTTTAAATATTTAATAAATTGACCACCTTTTAAAGTTGAAAACAAAGTAAAGTTAAAGGACTATTTTGAAAAGAGAAGAATAAGCATCGTTGAAAGATAGCCTTTATTAACTGTGGGACGAAAGATGAATTTAAATACTGAGAAAGTTAGATAATAGATTATCCGAAAATTTACTTTTTTAACTGAAAGGGACGGGTCTCCATCAGAACAATTCATATATATAATATACCGAACATTTGTAAGATTATTAAGATAATACAGCTTTCATTTCTGATAATTTTATGCTGAAAATAGTTTGTTGGCAAATCATGGCCATAAGGTTATGTCTAAGAGATTTAATTAAATTTAAAAACAGTCAATAGCGATTCAGCTGGTTGCCAAAGGAGGTTAATCATTAAAAAATGGCATTTTGATGATTCTTGAGATTTTGGACTTCCCTGAGTTTGACAAAATGAATTTCTTTTTATTATATTTGTAGTTATATTATGTATGCCTTTTAGATATGATATACTCTGAGATGATTTAAAGGTTTTAAAAAAACAGAATTTTTTAAAAGAATGTCATTATCAGGTAACTTGATAACTTTTTCTGGAATGCAAGAAAAATAATGGAATAAATTGTACAATAACCCCAAAGTAACAAACTTTCACCAATATTATTATAAGTGCTCTATTCCCCCCCCCCCCGTTTCAGTGATTCGTTATCACTGATATCTATTTATTTTACACACAGATCTCGAAAAATTAAATCAGAGACACTAAATTCCTTTTATACCAATACTTTCGAAAAAATGCGGGACAAGTCCAGCTATCATTTGTATACTTATATTGTTGATAGGAAATATCTTGAACACTTATAATAACACCTATGAAATTTTGATATTTTATGAGTATTCCGCATTCAGTTTTATTAATTATAAAAAGTAATTAAGATTTAAAATAGAGGCAATATTTTTAAAACGTCCTGCATTTTGAGATGAGAATTATAAGAGTTTGCCTGCAGCATAAATTATATTATGAAAAGATATTAAACTTTTTCACTATAAAAATATTTCCTCAGTGTATTATTTACTATACAATAGAAAAAAATTAAACCATATAAAACAATCATTGCTGCTACAACATATCCTTAATTCTCCTAAAAAATAACTTAATTCATATGAAATGCAATACTTTTTTCGCATATAAAGCAAAAAATACTTAATTCATTACTATTACCCCAAAGCAAGAAAATATCTAAATTCAAATTAAAGTTATTAATTTTAATTAGATTCCATTTGGCGATGTATAAACTACACAGAAAGCACGCATTCCGTAAAAGTTATATGAGAATTACGTGCTGCATTGCCGAGTTTAATATACATTGTGAATATGCATTAATACTATTGTGAACGAAGTCTTGCATAGCGTAATTTCAAAACTAATTTCGAATCGTCGCTCGTGATTTCTGGTTAATGTTTAGAAATTGAATTTCAACTCGCGTGCATTTGCTCATAAATGTATAAATGGGAAATCTATTTGTGTGAATATGAAGAGCTACACTGGTAGAATTTACTGAAGAATATTTAAAAGTTGAAGAATCAGAATGGTTATACGCCACTTAATCAGAAATCTGTTTGCATTCTTACCAAATAGTTGTTAGATTTAGTGAATTAAGCGAAGAATCTAATTTGCTGACAGCTGTAGCGAAAACGCATTATAAAATAATTTAGAGTTGTTATTATATGTTTTCTTTTGTTAGAATAATGTTCTGTTGTGAAGTTACATTAAAATTTAACTCGGATTGGATCAGGTAGATCCGAAATGTAGTCAAATGATGAAAACGAGAAATAGCACCTCATAACTTCTACACTGCATTATTCGAAAGATATTGAAACCTAAATGTCAGATATAACCATTTGATGAATGTCGAGTTCAGTACTTTAAGCTATATGCAGAAGAATCTATGTCAATTTAGATAGATCCATTACTGAATGATCTTAATGTTATTCGAATATGAGAAATTATAATCGAAGCTAGTCCTTAAATGCAACATTTATGATATAATACAGTTTGTCTTTCTGAAAAACCTACAAACTTGGGATCTGATCAAGGATCTTAAGAACTAATCAAGGATTTTATTATTTATCACTTAATAACTTGTTTTTCACATTTTTTCTAAAATTAAAACTTTTTCAAATAAATTATGGAAAAAATATTTTAACAGCTAATGATGCGAGTAAATGTTTTAATAATTTATTTACCATAAGTTCAAAAAGAAATAGAAAATTCCTGCTGTAAAGCAAGAATAATTAATTTAAATGATAAAAATTAAGGAATAAATCGTTTGCAATGAAATAACAAATTTTCATTCAAAGCAATTAAATATATTGTTTATAGTAAATTAATATACGTATAAAACTAAATAAATAAGTCATTTGAAATATGATATTTTACTGACATAATAAAAATAAATAAAATAATTTCAGCTTAAAAATAAAATTATATGAAAAATAAATAAATAAATTTAATCAGTCATGCTTTAGCTAATTTAAAAAAAAATAATATTACAAAACAAATTAAATAGTCAATAATGAAAATGCTTCCTAACAGTAAATATCTTACAAAGTATACAAAACTCATACAAAAGTATGATTACTATAATATTTAAAAACAATATAATAATAAAAAATATAAATAATGCATTCCGAAATATAAATTCTGCATATTTCCTGTTTATAAATCTGCAACTGCAACCATATGATTAATTAGTTCCCTTAAGATCAAATTTACATAAGATCAATATTAAACAGTATAATAAAAAATGCTGCTTCAAATAAAAAGAGAATAAACGCACACATACATAATAAAAAAATAAACAACTCACCTGCTATACTTTTCAAAACATTGCTCTATAATCCTATTATGTACCACCAAACAAAAAAAAATTTACACATACATGTCTAACACTAAAGTGATGGAAACCGTAGAGAGATAAAATATGAATCAGCAGGCATACAAAAATACACTAAAATGTTAGGAAATGTCAAAAGTAGCGCACATCTTTTATAGAGGAAGCAAGGAAAAAAAAAACTATACTACTTTGAACATTTATATCTATATCTTAAGAGATCTAGAAAAGTATGTTTTTGGTCATCTTTCAAGTCTGACCCATTGCCAGATTCATTCGAGTTTGTGATTTATCAAAAGATCATGAGGCGTGGCTGCTAAACTTTTGTAGTAGATATTGCGCTTTTTTTTTATCTGCTGGCAGCGAGAGAGAAAAATGATAGGGTAAAATGAATATGAAAATAATATTAGCATAGAAATCAACGAGTTTATTTGTTACTGCTTTATCCATGTTGTGCCAACTTTAGAAAACAATTTTTTAAGGAGTTAAAAAAATAAATCAAACGATATATTTTCTTAGAATTATTTGTTTATTAAAAAGCATAAAGTATAATGAATCCTTTCCTGTTATGAAAAACATGTGTTTAAATGTCATATTTACTTTTGCAGATTTCAATTATTTTTGTAAATAATTGAATAAATATTTTGAAATCAGAAATAATCAGAATTTTGATCCATTGATTTAGCTCATTTCAAGTTGTCATCTTTAAATTTAAC
>JAPMOR010073348.1:82270-133544 GCA_026543865.1 Argiope aurantia
ATATATATATATATATATATATATATATATATATAAGCATAGTTGCGCAGAAATGAATAGAATGCATACAGTATGGAATCAAACAAAAAAAGGCTTTATTTAACTCATAGTATCGTTACACATGATTGTCTGTTACTGGGATGAAACCGTGTCCTGACCTCTCTCCAAATCAACTGGCGTTGGGAATCGCTTGTAACATCACGGAAAGAGACCGTTTCGGTGGTCCTGGAATTGTCGTCTGGGGAGGCATTATGATGAACGGACGGACTGAGCTCCACGTTTTCGACAGAGGTTCTGTAACTGGAGATCGCTATTGTCAGGAGGTGATCCTTCTCCATGTGCGTCTGTTCCGAGGTGCCATTGGATCAGACTTCGTTTTTATGGATGACAATGCACGGCCACACAGGACTCATGCTGTTGAGGAACTCCTGGAAAGTGAAGATATCACTCGAATGGATTGGCCGGCGTGCTCCCCTGATTTAAATCCGATAGAACATGTGTGGGATGCTTTGGGGAGATGCCTTGCGGCACGATTACATCCTCCTGGGAACACCCGACAACTTAAACAGATGCTGATTGAGGAATGGGCCCTCTTACCTCAAGAACTGTTGGACAATCTGGTGCTGAGTATGGGGAGACGGTGCGAAGCAACCATTGCAGTAAGGGAGGGCATATCCCATACTAAGGAACATCTCATATTATTAGAAACATTAAACTGTTTTTCTATCCAATGAATTGCAAAATATTTCTTCGTTTGTCCCCTCCAAATGTAATGTTATAAGTTATAGTGATATTTGACATTGCAGAGTTTGCATAAAAATTTCATTTTTTTTCTCATAATAATATTATAGTTTTTGTAGCCATGCATGCCAAAAACTGTCTTGAATTAGAATTAAATTAATAAATTAATGTATAGCTGAACTGTTATTTTCTTTATGAAATGATAGGATTTTTATTACTGAATCTACTCTATTTTGTTAACTATACAATTCTTCAAATAGATTTTGTTGTGACATTTTTTTTTCTTTCTAGATTAGAGCTTCATTTTAATATTCACTATTAAACGCTGAATGCAGCATACAAAAATTTTATTTATTTCTTCATTTATAGAAACAATTAAACATTCGACAGTATGGTACATTTTTAAGGATGTCGAAAAATAGCAATTTGAGAAATATCAATGTTTTAAGTTGTTAAAAGTTCAATTATATAGCTAGAATTTCAAAGTTTATTTCTTTAATTTTAATATTACTTACCATTCTAAAATTTATAAGCATTTAAAGAGATACCAGGACAGAAAAGTTGAATGGAAAAATATTAAATATCAAGGAAGATAAGACGTTAATATGATGAAGATCATTGCCAAGACATTGAAATGCAAAGACAGAAAAATACTGTTGGGAAAAAAAAAAAGAAAAATCTGTCCGATGGATATAATAAGAAATGTCCAGTAAGCTGGATTGAAAAGAACGATAATTCATTGGACAAGAAAGCATGAAAATACAGGTAACAAAGTACACCTCAAGCGTACGCGGAACATCACTTCAACAATATACATGCAGCATCAAATTGTCAGTAAACAACCTCAGCAGCACAAAGCTCTCAGAGTGAACTGGAGATTAGTATTTGAAAGGGAAAGAAACTCAACTACAACTTCTCTTGATTTGATTCATGCTCTTCTCATCTGTGTGCCTCTGCTTTTATATCTTCAGTGAGAGTTTTTGAAAGATTATAGAATGCACATCGGAATTCAAGAGGAGATATCACCAAGATTCTCGAATATTCGGGATCCTTCAATTTTGTAGCCAAATCTCTAAACAATCACCGAGGCCGAGCATTATACACTTCGTATCCATTCAACAACTGTTAAATTTGTCTGTACAGATATCTTCCTTCCGATGGCAGTTGCTATGCAGATAAATAATATTGCTAATTCGTAACAATATAGGGAAGAAAATAAATTCCGTTGCAAAAAATGAATATTAGTTATTATATGAGCTCATTACTGAAATGCTATACAGATGTTTTTGTTTTGGTTAGTATTTTAATTAAAATAGAAGAGTTCATTTTTCAGTGCTGAATAATTTAATAAAATGTCTTAAATTATTTTATGGAGCGTGCTCTTATATTATTCAATGAGTTCATGCATCTATGTCATTTATGAAAAGTTTCCTAACATTTGAGTTATGATGTAAAAGCAACTTTTGGTTAATAAAATATTCTGTTTACTCGTTTAAAACATGTTACTGAAAATTAAAGAATTTATGAACAAATATTAGAAAATAAAATTTCACTCTGAGCCTGAGAAATAAAATATGAAAAATCTAATGAATGTGGTCTCCTCAAGTGTTCTGTTTATTTCTTCTGATTCCAATATTGTAAGAAAGTTCATAAATAAGTCACTTGCCAGTATTACGAACTTGTTCTAAAAAAATGTGGCAAAAAATATTTGTATAAAAATACTTTTGATATTTTTGTGTTTTAGTGACGAATTGGGGATTTTATACTGCTCAGTACAATTAAGAAAATCAAATAAATACTTGACACATTGATTAAAGGGTTTCAACATTTAACACAGATTAAAATTATTACCCAGAAAATTAAATACCAAATTTCATGTATCTACGCCCTTGCATTTTTCAATGATCGCATTCACATTACTCGGTTATTCTGTGGTTGAATCAGGCCGCGGTGGCCTGGTGGAAAGGTCTCGGCTTGTGAGCTGTAGGGTTTAAGGTTCGAGACCCGATTCCACCAAAGAACCGTCGTATATAAGGGTCTGTTGCGCGTTAAATCCGTCATGCCAAACATCCTCCCGCTGGTGTGGTGTAGAGAGGGGGGTGCCTGCTCAGACCCGCTGTTCAAAATTACAAGGTCCGTCCCAAAATAGTCCTAGATTGCTTTACAACGGAATGTCAATATGTAACTAACTAACTGTGATTGAATCGGGTTTCAAGCATAGAACTCCTCCATTTGGTAAGCCAAACTCAAGCCATTTTTTACTCTCAACCCTAGAAAAATAAGGATTTTCGAACTTGGATTTAAACCCTTCGCGTTCCGATTTTTTACTTTTTTACATAAAAAGTATAGAGGACGTATTGTTATCGTCTAGAAATACGAATTCCAGAATTTGATGAATTTCTATGTTTAAGACCTCTCTAAGGCGGAAAAACACATGTTTGATATTTTATTTGTCTATTTATGAACGGTTTGAGCAAGATGGTTGAAATCTAGTATATATATAATTACCACATCTACTGTTAAATTTTCAACGAGATCCATCGATAGATCTGTCTGTCTGAATGTTTGAATACAAGTGAACTCCATAACTACAAAGCGTAAAGAGCTAGATTAATAAAACTCGAGCTATATAAAAAAAGAGGAATCCAAAATATAAATTTTTTTTTATCAAACTTTAAGTGAAATCCTCCAAACCTTTGATCTTTTGTCGGTCTCTATTTTATTTTGAACACAATAACACATAATGGGAATGACTTAAATGAATGAAATTAAATACGCAATTTTGTGACCACAATGTAGTTTTATTTGACATTTTAGTGCCAAATGACCGTCAAAAAGGCTCCGAAAAATACATATTCTGTCGATAGATTCAATAAAAAAGTTAGATTTACGCCAAAGATTTGTAATTCGTAGCTATTCAAGGTATGCAAAGTGTTTGTGGTGGTATACCCAACGTCCACAATTTTATGTTGACGGAGAACTATAGACCTGTAATGTATGCGAGAAGGTTTCGGGGAGACCATTCCTGCTAGTTTACGATAAGAATTTTTTTTCTTTTACGCGAGAAATTATAAATAGCCCAATTACTTCATTCATTCTCCATTCATTAGAAGCAGGCAATCAAACATTTGTACAAACAATGAGTATGATTTTTTATTATGATACCAATAATAAAGTTTAGATAATAAAAAAAATCCATTTTTTATAATTTATATAATTAAAGAATGAAAACAATTATTAAAATTTAATAAATTCTATAATTGTACAAATATTTTTCATTAAGTGTACAAATATTTTTGTCATATAATATTTTTGTATGTTAAAAATGTCTAATTTTTGCTTCATTTTTAATTAAATCAAATTTTATTTACAGTTTTAAAAAATTCTCTTCGAAATATATATTGACACTTGTAATAACATACTAAACCATGACTTGTGAGAAAATAGTAGTAAATAGTAAATAACTTTTTAATAATCAATTAAAAAGGTAAAATTAAAAACCCTGAACCTTTTACTTAAGGTAAATTCTACTTCAAATTTGGTTCTCTATTTATAACATATTTACAAAAGAATAAATTGAATTTCTTAAATTCATTTAAAATTGCAAAAAGTATTAATAAGAAAATATAAAAAGAAGAAGAATTAACCTTATAATATAAATAATTTGAAATCGGTCAAGGTAAAAATTCATCTATATTTTATAAAGAAAAGTGAAACCTAAGCAAGCAGTCGACGTTTTTATTTGCCAGTAAATTCAACAGTTACATTTAGTTATTAGGTGCCAAAACTTTTTATAGAATTCACAATCGTTTTCTCCAAATGTCATCTTTTTTTTAAACTTGATAATATAAACAAACTTTTTAATAATTCATGATTTTGCTTTAAGTAATTATTCAAATAATTTATTTATCAAAACATATTCGAAATGCTGTACTAATTTTCTTGTTTTTTCTTTACAAAAAATGTAAAATGGCGATTTGATTTTTTAATTCTTTATAAACAAAAACTAGGGATTTAAAATATAATTTCACACAGAGGTAAATCTAATTGTTACAAATGCTTTTTAGATAGAAATTCAATACGTAGGAAAAAAACAAATAGTAAAGAAATTTTTGTCTCATGATATTTCGGTTAAACTTTTAACCTACATTTACCAAAAAGAAATTCAATTCCAAATTAAATTTGCTTCATCCAAAACAGATAAAATATAAAAAGAGAGAAAGAGAAATTTCGATATGATTCAACAATTTATGAATACGTCAGAAAACAAACCTATCGTAATACAATTTATTTCCTTTTCTTAAAAGCCTCCCTGAGATCGAAAACATCGAATAAAAACTAAAAAAGAAAGAATAAATTTCTGTCGATAAATCAAAAACTTTTAAGAATAGAGCAATCTATATAGATATAGCTGGAACACTAAACTGGATAAAGATCATGCGAAAGGTTTTTGCATATATCATCAGCCTAGCCTAAAATCCTTGCATGCTTAACTGAAAAGAAGACAAAATAAAAAATTTAAAAAAATCCATTCTTGAAAAGAATCAGCTATTGATTCTTCTATCAGAGATAGTAATGCAAATCCAATGGATCGATGGCAGTGCCATCTAGCGACGAAAATACATCCTACTGATGATCTCATTTGTTTAACGTTCAAGCGGTAGATGAGTACTCTATTTTTCCACTACTTTTTTTTCCCCCTACTAGCTGCTTTGTTTGTTTTTTATGATACCATCTTAGAATCTCCTAGCTTTTTGTTTCAGAATATATTGACTTAACTTCGCCGAGTATATAGAATGACTGATGGAATCTTTTTAGATTAATGTATGCCAGGCTCGAAAGAAAGTTTTTCTTCTCTACAAAATCTTTTTTCTTCTTTTTTTCCTCTCTTTCTCTCCTTTTTTAAAGCTTGAAGAGGGGGAACATTCAAGTATTCTTTGCGCATTAGAGAATATTTCCTTTAAAGCTTTTTTCGTAAATTTAAAATAAAATGTAAACCAAGATTAGAGAGGTGTACTGTATATATATATATAAAATTCTTTAAAAAAAGCGAAAGTTTGTTTATAATTGAAGTTAGTTTTAGCTTCACTTTAAAAAAAAAAACTATGAATATATTTTGATAGCTATAATTAACTTCCAAGAAAATTTCAGTATTTTTTTTTCTTTTCTTTTTTCCCAAAAATCTTTTTCTTTGGAACAGATCAGTCTTTAAGAAAATTATAATAAATAAATTTAATCAAATTCTGAAAATTAACAAAAAAGTGACAGTTTTTTTAAAAATATTTTTCTACAATAAAAGTTTTTTGAGCTTGTCCTACGAACTTAAGTAGTAATTTGTAAACAATTTTGAATTTTACAAGTTTTATTTATAAAGGCTCTGAAAGAACTTAAGAATATTTTCTTTTTATTATTAAGAATTTAATATAGAAGTTTAAAGGAAAAAAATATGGTGGCTGTGATTTCAGAAATCTATATTATTAAATTCCTGACTTCCTATTAATATTTATAATTGATACTGAAATTCTATTTGATCTTAAATTGCTATGCTGCTTTTTAAATTTGCTTGTTTATTAATTTTTTTACATAAAAGAATCGAAGGTTTAGTCCAAAAATCATGATCAATTTTTTTTTGTGCACTTTCATGAAAAAATATAAATAGCTATTTGCAAGGAAATGAATATTGTTCATATCACTGGTGTTTCTATATTCTGATTGGCATAAGGAATTCTATAAATAAAATAATCAGAAACAATTGCAAATTAACAATTTTTCATAAACTTTTTTTTATTTTTAGTTTTTATAATGAATAATCATAAAATAATGGCGACAAAATATAATAATAATGATAATAAGTAAAATATCGCGTATTGGATCATCCATTTTCGAATAATTGATAGTTTTCTTATGTAGAATATTGCCAAGCAGGCTACTAAGATCGTATTTGAATAAATATAACGAATGATAGCATGAACAAAAACATATTGGTGCACTATTTATTGTATACCAACTGCCTTTGGCGACCAACTGGTTGGCTGAAATTAATATTGAGTAAAATGTCCTATTAAATGGGTTGTGTAGTTTAATCTTAAAAGTTTTAATACGCATATAATGCAAACTATTTTAGAAGTCTTACATTATCTTAATCATGTTAATTTATATATTCGTTCATTTCTGTCTGCCTTCGATCTGGCCTCTGCGCAGTGCGTCTTCACCGTGATCTGGGCATCTTGGTTCGGCATGGTTGTTCTCTTCCCTGTGAAGTGTGAAAAGTGAAGTGTGTGAAAGAGTCCCCCTGTAAAAGGGGATTGTGCAAGCGAATGTGTGTGTCATCTTCATATGAGATAGAAGTCAGACTTCTGCCCTCGGGTACTCAAGGGCTTTGCCCTCAGAAGTTGCCGCACACTTGGCTTAAATCACTGCTTGTAAAGTGCCATAAGTAACAACAGCAGCATTTCTATCTATATCTTTATACATATAATTATATTACAGGATATAGCAGTAGTACTTAAAAATGAAAGCCTATAAAGGTTCTTTTTTAAATATTGCTTGGTTCTGAAATTAAACCTTAATTGTCGATATAACAATATTTCTGAAAAGTTAGTATGCTTTAAATTGGCACCTACTCAATAATGATAAATAATCCGAATCTTCATATTTTGGTCATCACAACCAAAAAATACCAGGATAAAATGTTAGTAACAGCTATGAAAGAAATCTGAGTTGAGTCACTTCAATAATGATATATATATTGAATTTTAATGAAATGTAAAAATTAGTTTGTGTTTATATATTTTCAGAAATTATAATTTTAACACATTACAAAATTTCGCTTTGTTTCTAATTAATTAATTTTTTAAAAACTAGTCCCGAAGGCGCACATTTATACCCTTTGAAGTGCATAGGTGCCATGCTTGGCACCTCTAAGCCAAAAGACTAGCTTATGGAAAGCCAAAACACATCTTTATCTTTATTATTAATCTTGGCTAGTTATAACAAATTTATAATAATGAATTATTATAATGATATATAATAACTTACGAATTATTCTGCTAACTTATTGTAATATAAATTCTTGATATCATCATTACAAGACTTTTTAAAAAGTTCTTATAACTATTGGCTGCCTTAGGCTGCATCATGAAATCGGACATATTTTCTCTGATTATGCTTGTTAGATATTCTCTTGACTGTAAACTTTATTAACATCTAATGTCGAATGGATGATCCAAATTATGGATTATGTATCATGTTCTATCATATAATTAAAAAAAATTCAGTTGTTACATTACAATCACAAAGTAATCGTTTATGTTATTTAATATCTAATTGCTTGTTGTCTTCTGCTGCATTATGACACTATATATTTTTTAAAATTTATATATTATGGGTAATCACAAAAGTTTAAACTATACTTCATAGATTATAACATAATTGCAAATGGATGATTTTAATTGTGAATTTTGAATTATAGCAAGACTTGATTAATGAAATCAGGTTACATGAAAGTTTAACAATGACATAACAATAAGATTCAACAACGACAACCACTTAATATGACAAACTAGACTATACATACTATTTAACATTATTCTATAAAGACACATTTTTTGCTAGATAAGGAAAAAAACTATATTTGAAATTGTAGTCGTATCATGTGAATATAAATTGATTCTACATTGATATACTTGCAAATGGTATATTTCCTAAGTTTCTTATTATGATATAACAGAAAGTATACGGTAAGTTAAGTAGAACAGCAAAATGTTTTGCTACAGAGGCAAAAGAACAACAACTAAATTTTTTCCCAAAATAAATATAAGAGAAGTAAGAAGTCTAAATTGCTTCTAGAAATATTATTACTGGCTACTATTGGCTACGAATCCATTTCTTCCAAAATCACTCAATACAATATAAACTAGTAGAAAAACATACAATGCTGTGACCAAATTGGAAAATAATATCATACTGAAAAAATATAATTGCCTTCCAGCAATAAAATTCTCCTTTAACGTCATTTCACTTTTTTGTAACGTTATTATGGCATCCTCCTTCTACTGCCTCAACTCCAAACGGAAAGGAATAATATTCGACACCAATGAAACAACTCGTTCCCAAATCCATAAGAAACGACCACGACTCTCGAATTGAAATGTAAATTCGGGCGTTTCCGTAATTCAAATATTGATGCGCAGTAAAACGCATTAAGATAGGGCGGCAGAAACCGAAATTGGTTTCTTTACCAAAAAAAAAAAAAAAAAAAAAAACAACTTATCTGCCGAAGAATAAATAAATAAATAAACAGGAGAAAGCGAATTAATAATAATAAAAAAACGCTGAGCGGTGGTTCTTTGCATTTCTTATCTGTTCACAATAAGAACTGCTTTGCTACCTGACATTTGGCGAAATGTAACGGGTCATTGAGATCAGTTCAAAAATAAACTCTGTAACGGGTGCAAAGGCACAGGCTGATGGATGCCCATTACGGTTGGGTGAAAATCACGCTAGCTTTTTCGAGGCCGTGACGTTACTGAAATTAGAAATTCGTGCTTGCAAAAATGGGTTTATTATTCTTTCAGGTTGATTGTTTGGTATTTTCCTACAAAATGGAGTTGAAACAGAATGAGTAGCAATCGATAATTTTTATAGGATATTTTAATTCTATGTTTTGCTTGTAAATCAAGAAATAATAATTATCCCATGAAAAATATTTAAAAAAAATCCCTTTAAAATATTAGAAATATAAAATATTTTCGTTTGTTGCATTTTACTATGGTCTTCGAGAAAAGAAAAAAATTATAAACTCACACTACATTTCTTTTTTCAACAGAAGCATTTTATAAAAGATTTATAAAAAAAATTGTTTAAAATAATGTTCAAGTTGGACATTTTGGCTTTATTCAACTTTCGGCAGCTACCACTTTTACATTAAAAAAAGAAAGATTTAGAGAGATTCGAACTTTCTAAAGTTAAAAGTTCATCGCATAATAGTATTCCTGGTTGATTTCATCACCCATTGCATTTTTAATTTAGAATTATTACATCTTGTAATTCATAGAAAAGTTGCTGTTTAAAATAAAATTACAATGAAAAAATATTTTGAAATGCGCTAAAACTCAAATTAATAGCGAAAACGTTAAAAAATTTAATATTTATATTTGAGTAATTCAGGTATAGATATTAAAATTTCCATCTCCATTATTCGTCCTTATGTGAACATACGAACATAAAAAAAAAACTACTATTGCAAAATCATATTGAAATTAAAAGTTTAAAAATTTATAAAATTAGAAAAAATTACTGAAATATAATTAATACCTCTAAAAAGCTGAATCTCTAAATTTTTAATTGCTAAAAAATGTTTTTAGCCATAATGCGCTTTAAAGTTGTTAAAATTTGGTGAAAGATGTTAAAATTTGTTTATTTTTAATTAGTTAAAAGCTAAATTTTTAGAAACCCTATCTTAGTACAAACTTTCTCTCTAAAAATAAACGAATGACACATTTTTTTAACTTCTCGTCTAATGGCATATTCCGTAGAACAATTGAATAGTTTCTGCAAGCAGCATCTAGCATACACATCAAGAAGTTTACAGACAGTATCAAGCCAATAAACACTATCATGATATTGATTTGTAAGCTTTACTGCTATCAAATAATGAAACTGTTTATTGATTATGCCAAAAAAATTGTTATCACTAATGTCAATATATTTAAAAGTATTGTCCTATTAGCGTGGTGTGAAGCAATGAAATTATACGCCAAATTTAGTAGCTCTTAGGATAAAAGTCTGTCCTATCCATGACTTTGAACATTTTTAGTCTCTTACATGTCATTGACATATCATACAATTTACAGACAGTATTCAGCCTATATACATTATCATCTGAACACTTAAGTAGGAAGCAGAATTACATTCGACCTTTGCTGTCATCAAATGAGAAAAATCTTCATTGATTATATATAAAATATTTTATATATATAGGATATTAGCTGTACATGTAAAAATATATATTCTCCTTTTAAGTTGGTGTGGCATGGCATTATACATTTCACCGCTTTTTGCCTAACAGTCATGCCTGTAGAACATTTTGAACGATTTTAGCATCATACGATTTATAGATAGTATCCAGTCTTTATACATTATCACGTTAATATATTAGCATCCAGTTTCATTACCAGTAGGTGATGAAATAGTTCACTGATTGTACTAAAGATTTTTTTGTTTGTACAAGATATTAATATAAGTAAATATGTATATTCTGCAGTTAATTTAATGTAGTATGCCGTATTGTCTAAATCATTTCATTAAGTCTAATAGTCAGCATTATTAATCGTTCTGAACAGTTTTAGCATCACGCTTCATGCAATTTGCTGAGAGTATCTATCCTTTAAGCATTATTATGTTAGTATGCTCATAAAAGAATTCGAATTTTGATTCCAAAAAGTAACAAAATTGTTTTCTGACTACGCCAAAGAATTGTTCTATATACTGTGTCAGTAATAAAAAAAAGTATTCTGACACTATTATAGTGCTATATACAGTGGAAGTTTAAAGAAACAAGAAACAACCATCATTCACTTTAATATATATGCACAAAAGAAATTGCGAAGTTCAATGCAGGTATTCAAAATAAGCATCCTTGATTAAACGAATAGGTATCATAAACATATTATAGAAAATAAGCTAATGGTAAAATTTGAGCTCTACAATCAAATAAGAAGAAAATCATTCAATTGATTCCACCAGAGATTTCTTGCGAATGTATGACACTAGTTAATCAGTCTTTATCTTATAGGGCATTTAAGTTAAAAGAAGCAAGTGCGTCAACCGTGCAGATTACCTGATTGGATTTCAGAATTTCAAAATAAATCCTGTCGATTTAAAATGTGCGCAATTACTTTTATGTACTGTTCACGGAACATTATTTGAGTGTCAATACTATATCTGCATCAACTCATTCATCGCATGCAGACATATCCATAAACCACCAGAGAGTATTGCAAATTATTGCGTTGGTTAATTTCCGATTCATCATACATTTATACATATTCTTTCCACGTATTTACTAGTATTGTATTGTGCTTCCTCTACTAAGTTATCAATACGCTTTCACCATTCAATTTAATCCTTAATATTATCAACAATAATCCAAGGTCAAACATATAAAGTTGTAATGCAAAAGGTTCCAAAGTCAGTTATATATTTTGAAATATTTTTTCCCCATCTATTCATGAATTTTGACCTTATATTGAATGTTAAACAATTTCTCATTTCTTGTTTTTTTTCTTGTAATTCTATTTTTCACATTTTAACAAATTCATTGCGTTCGTTTTGTAACTGTTGCCAATAATTATTTGCAAACGATATTTGTTTTTATAGCCGAAAGGATCTGATCTTCTTCTGTTCTTAGTATTTTAAACTGGGGTTGCCTTGATTATTTTGGTAAGGTATCACTTTTTGCCTCTCAAACTATTTATAAAAGATCACAAGGAATTTAGTCGTAAAGTGGTCATATCATGTTATCGAAACAAGTTATAAAAACACATTAAATTAATAATTGCCGGTTTGCAGAATAGATTTCTGATTTATTTTATTAACAAAAAGATTTATTCTTGGTTTAATTGTTTCTAAAATCATTAGTAAAAGATTATGCAAAAATATTTTTCACTTAAAAACCATTAAACAATGTTTAAAATAGGAAATGTCTGAATTAAATTTTATATCCTTTATCAGAAAGAAGCGTCACAATGTGGCAGATTAACTTACTGTTGAAAAAATAATTTATAAATCTATTTAGTATCTCTAATGAATTTTCTGGAGAATTTTATTTAACTTTAAACCTGCTATCAAATTTAATTTTAATTCCATTGCCAGACATTCAGATCTATAGGATTGCCGCCACTTCATCACTGAAAGGTCTGATGAAAAATGCTTTTAGGCGTCTATTAACTGAGGAATTTCGGAAACATATCCTAAATCCCTGGTTTACTGTGTGAAATATCCATGCCTCACGTTTTTACAATTGTTTTAATGCCTATATTTTTTATAAGAAAAATTTTCCACTCTATAGCACAAAAATAATTCCAAATTTGAGTGCAAATCTTGGTCTTGGTGACTATTTGGCTGTTTGAAAAAAATAATCAGATTACCTAAACTACTCGAATTTTGGCGGAATCTCCATTAAAACTGGAATTCCAGTATTTGTTCTTGAACATTCGATGTCCTGTCAAAAAGGCTGTAAAAACCCGAGTGACAGAATCAGTAGTGTGTAGCTAAGGGAATTTACTGTTTGGAGTGTTGATCTTCCTACGAATTCTATCTGAGTGCTCTGTGCCGTTTAATAACGCTTCTGTACATTTGATATCTGCTAGTGTTTGTTTTAGACACGCTTCATCTGCATTTTGCTACTTTTTATTCATATGTTTGTGAAGAAGAAAGCATCATTATTCATCCTTAACAAAACAAAGAGCTGACAGTTATTGCGTTTAAAGAAGTGTGTGAACAAACAGCTATGTAAACACATCAGATCAGATCCATCAGAAAAATGAACGTCAGTTAAAATTGTGGTTTTAGATCTCAGATTAATTGAACATAAATTAGTTGATAAACATTTTTGCTAAAAGGCAAGAAATAAAAATTTGCGAACGAAAACTTTTATTGGAGAAGTTAAAATATTGACTTTGAAATATCAGAAGAGTTTCTTTGATTTTCAGAAATCATCGATGTAGAAATAATTTCTCTTTGTGCAGCACTTGTATTTCAAATAATAATATTTTTATATTGATATGTTTGAAAAATATATTCTTTATTACATTTATCATTCAGTAACTATTTTTTAAACTTGCCTCAAACTCATTAAAATTCTCAAATTATAAAAATTACAAAAGAAAAACAATAACATTTTAAAGTAAAACCTTGATTTATGCACATTTTATCAGTCTCATCTATAGCATAACTTCTGAATATTTCTACTTTTTAGTTTTTGTTATTTAAAAACATCTTTTGTTTAACCTCTCATTTCTGAATCACAAGTCATCAATTCTATTTCAACTGCAGTGAAGTCTTCCCCCCCCCCCTTCATATACCAGCTCAGAACTATACTTGGAATACCGTTTCTACAAACAAATTGCCCTGTCTTAAAAGCTGATAAAATATTTGGAAGGGAAAAAAAGGGAATACAATGCATTGTTTATTACTAAATTTCTCAATTATGTACAGTGTAATACTTGCTTTGAAGATGTCGGAACTGCTGAAACTCTGCCATCTTAGAGCTATTGCCAACGTTTGCTGACAATAAATAAATGAGATGCTGACGAGCACAAAGAAAGATGAAATGACTCTACTTAATTTCAAATAACTGAACTTCTAAGCAACTATTTTTTTTTTAATCAAAAGATAAATTTGTATCAACAAGTTTTATATAGTGGAAAATGTTGCAATGCTATAACCATTGTATCTTTAAGAGATTTATAGAAAGTAACAAGGGCCTTAATTATTTTTAACAGAAAATTGCAATTTTATATGATTAGCTGGTTTTGTTTTGAAATTGTTCTGTTCTCACAATACAGAAATATTATAACAATTATCCAAAAAATTCTTCATATACAGTAAACTTTTTCTAATCCGTCTGTCTAAAAATTCTGTTTGTGAATATTCTGTTGCTATAATATTGAATTCTTGGCCCTTTTCTTTCAATGATATCCAGAAGCCTTCTAAAACATTCTCCTTTCAAAAGAACTCAAAGTAAAAAGTTTCAGTCCATTTTTACTTTCTCGTATACGTAATATAGAGAAAGTTTCGTGATCGTCAAGAAATTCGAACTCAATATTTTGACGGATCTCCATGTTTTAGACCTCTCTGAGTTCAGAAAACGTACTTTTGGAAAATGTCCGCCCGTCTGTTAGTGACAAATATAATTCCAAAATAGTATGAGCTAGACGGTTGAAATTTGGTATATAATCTTTATACCGAATTCACAGATATTTATTACATTTTGTTTCAAATCTGTTCAGAGGAAGTCTGTCTGCCCAACTGTTTCGAATATAAATTAACACGATAATTAGAAAACGAAAAGAGTTAGAAAAATAAAATTCTGTTCACAAATTTAACATCTGCAGTGTAGACACCTGTCAAAGTTTGTGCCAAATTCAACAAGATGTTAATTGTCTGTCGGTCTGTACTTTCAGAAACATGTAAATGCTATAGTTCAAAAACGCAATGACATAAATATATCAAATTTGGTATGCTGTTTTATGACTACAAGTGCAGTTTTATGTCAAATTTTTGTTTAAATCGACTACGAAAAATGTATTTAAAATACGAATTCGATTTTTGATTATTATTAATGCATGCCAGGGATTGATCGCATCCCTAACTTGTCAAGGATGACCCGATAGATGCAGTAAAAATGCTAAATTCGAGGCAAAAAATATATATAATTCGTAACTATTGGGTGCCAATGTCATGTAAGACGTTCTCTGACATGACAAGTTTATAACAGAGGATGCGAGAAAGTTTTGGGGAGACCTGTCCTGTTGGTTATCCCTATTCTTGTCTAGCATTTTTAGATATGAAACTAACCATCACAAAACTATGGACAAAAGTGATATGACAACTCCAGGAAGCAAAACTGTCTGTAGTTTTAGTAAGCATTACCTGATGATAAATACATATAAAAAGAGAGAAAAGAAACATTTTTATCCAAAGTACTATATATTATATAGTATTTTTCATTACTAATGAGTACTAATGAGTGATAAAAATTAAAAGGTATTTAAACGTCTCTTGTGCAAAATTTTCTGGCTGAGTAATAACCATATACGTAATTTTACGAAAATGACCTTGATGTATGGTTTGAGAAACTACAAAATTTTGACAAAAGGCATCGCAAGCGGAAGATATTACTTTAAAGGAAAATTATGATCATTGACCAAACAAAAATTGATTTTTTTCTGTTTTATAACATTATTGATGTTTTTTATCACTGTACTAAATCGTGCAAACCGAATGCCGTGCAAACCGAATGAATACTATAGACAACATATTCATCTTCTATATTCCAGTTTCTAACATTAAAAAGGATAGAACCTTCAACCAACAGAAGTTAAGCCAACCGAATAAAAAAGCATCTGGCCCTTGCAACAGTCAAATGCAAAGAAAGCTGGTCCCTGAGAGGGTGTTTCGGGGAGAACACTTCAGCTTGTTTACATCTTAGTCGTATATTTTATTTTTTTTCATTATAACTAACACAAATTTGTGTATTCCTAATTGGTCTACCGCGTAACTCCAAAGGTAGATGAATCACAGATTATAAACCTCTGATCTAGGTTTTTAAGTTTTCACATTTGTTAGATGAACGGACATATATAGTTGGAGTAATAATGTTCTCTGATAGTTAGAGGTGTAAAACTAGAAGATTTATCCATACATTCAGGATGAATTTTTTTTGCGATTGATATATTATGGTACTATAAATTAAAGCTGATGACAGCTATTTGTTGAATATACATTCCGGGACAAAAGAAACTACTGGAACAAAAATGGGAGAAATTTTTCATTTTAATTCTTAATGAAAAAACGTGTTGGCAATTAATTCCTAAAGCAATCAAAAGATCCAAATGCGTATTCTTCAGTTGAGATAATTAAAATTCTGGGCAATTGTCTGGGAATGAATAGAAGTAGAAGCCATTTACACCCAAGATACACGGTTGAAGTTTTCGCAGAGCCCATCATCATTGGATGAATTGCAAACACTTAGGATAAGTAATGCGAGATATTTATTTGCTGGATAAGAAGGGTGTTTAATCTTAATTCAATTAAGGAAAGCATTCGAAGTAAGTGATTTCAATAAGTGTAGTAGTTCATGGGTAATTATCATTAAGTAAACGAGCTCGTTTAAGGTAGGCACTTGCAGATAAGGAGAAAAGAGCTGCCCATTATTAAATGTTAACTCATTTGGCGCATGATAGAGCAATCTTTCCATCGAAAATAATGTTGCAAAGGTTGGATTTGAATGGAAAAAATATCTTTCAAGGACATTCTTCGAGGAAATCAACAAGAAATCTTAATGGTTTTTGAATTTAATGACATTTATTTAATTTATGAAAGATATTTAGATTATTAGATAATAAAAGAATTTAAATGTGCGTTGTTAACAAAAGTCATTTTTGTGAGTGCTTATTTAAAGAAAAAAATTCGATAATTACCATATAATTAGGCTTAGATGTGTTCTAGTAATAATTTAGAGAATATTATTTAATTTGATTAAAGATTTGCTTTTTGAGAAGAAATTTCCATGTTGTTATTCAAATTCTACAATTCTAAATGGTGTCCATCGGTGTCAAACGGTTAATTTACCATCATTCGAGCAACAAAATATTTGCGACCCTATTAATCAACATTTCACAACTGATACTTTAGGGTTAGTAAAAATAGAGCGTTGCATGATAGAACAACGTGTTTTCATTGTTGAACAATATTTCAAAAGAATTGAAAGTATAGCGGCCACAGTTCGCAAATTTTAGAATTGGCCCCCTAGATCGTGTTATTTGACATCTTTAGATTTCTTTTTTATAAAATTAGAAATCAAAAGTCTTGTGTCAACAAGTCCACAATACGCGTGCTTTAAAAGGAAATTCAATGCAAGAGGAAATTCAACGCTGCATCAGCGAAATTCAGCCACATTTATGTAAATTGGTCATGGGAAATTTCAACAAAAGAGTGCTATGTACCGGCAAAGCCGTGGAGGCCAATTGCTCTATGTATTATTCCATACATAAACTTATCCTGTGTACTTTGCAGTTGAATAAAAATATAACATTTCAAAGAAAAAACTGTTTTTTTTATATATTTTTTATTTCAAATCTTACATTAACACGTTGTTCTATCGTATAACGCTCCATTTTTACTAACCCTAATCTTTCATCTGTCAAATAGTTTTTTAATAGGGTTTCCTACACGAATGATGGCAAATTCAAGTCCTTCGTTAATTTTGGGGCACCCTTTATACGAATTTAGAATCTTTATTTCTATACATGATTCGAAACATCTTCTATATATTTTATTCTATATATAAAACATTTAATAGAGAAAAAATATCTAATTTAAGTGGACTGAGTTTGATTTATCAATTAATGGAAATATGAGTATCAAAAATGTTTCAAGAAAGGTTATTCTATAACATACGACATCCAAAATCGTCTTTTCGAAATGCGTTTTCTATAAGAATTTTATAGATTTGATTCAAAATTTTTGCTATATGTCTTTCTCTTTTCTATAACGTCTTCGTCTCAATTTATAACACTTACAATGTTTTGCTCCATGAATGATTTAAATTTTTATATACACAAAAATATCCAGTTTGTGTGAACTAGACTGTATCTACTGAATAAAGTAGATGACTTGATTTCGAATAGTATTTTAGAAAGGACTTTTTGATAGGTTACAAAATTGTCTTTTCTAGATATGTTCTATTACTTGTGATTTCTGTCCATCTGATTAATAATCTTCTTTTCTCTGTCTGAATTCCATATGAAAGTAACATTCCTTTTTTTTTCTAAATGCGAGTCAAAGGCTTCATCATAAATCTATTAATTTCTAACATCTAGAATTAAATTCTACTTATTCAGTTATATAATTTATTATCTACTTATTCTATTCTCTGCGTTATTATCTTATTATTTAAACTATAAATTATAAAATCTTAAGATTTCAGTACCGTGTGTTTCAGAACAAGGAATGTCCCTTGATGCAAAAAAATAACTCAACAACAATAGACATAAAACAGATTAATTGCTCTTATTACATAATCCAGCATCGTTATGTGATGATTAAATCATAATTTTAATATAATTGATTATTAATGAGAAGATTTTCTGCACGTTTTGTAAATATAGCGTAATTTATAGTAATTCCATTATAAATGCAATTCTTTTGCTGTATTTACATTTTCGTTGTTAATATAATTTTCTTACTTTAGAAGTTTAATAAAGCTTTTCATTAGTACTTAAACATTGTCTCATTTATATAACATTATGTCATGTTACATTAGTATCATATTTGCAATCATACTTTAGTAAGAGGTTTTTAAATTATATTAATATTCATGACATTTCTGACATACTTTACTCTTTTTATTTAAATTCTTTTATAGAATTACTTATTATTTTTAATAATTAGGAAATAATTATATACATTATTATGAAGGAAATACCTTTAAGCTTAAAAGGACGTATATTATTTAATCCATACTAGTGCTCGGCAAACCATGGCTCGCGAGCCACAGATCAGATTGAGGAAGGTTTTTTGTAAAAGCCAGTGCAAAAGTACCCTAATAAAGTAAATAATAATATACCTATCGATATAATTTAATTTTTAAAAAATGTGACTTTCAAAAGATATTTCAGTCGTTGAACTGCTGATTATTGACTCTGTTGATTAATGAGTTTGCTGGCCATTGATCTAGTTTTATAAATTCATTTTCAAATTTCGATAATCAATATATACTAATTTTCTTTTTGTGTGGTATTTATATAGATGGAAGCTAAGGAACATAATTCCTTTTTAAAAAATTTTCAATGAAACAAGTTGACAAAATTTTCAAAAAATATATAAATTATTTTGATTTTTCTTACCACGATATTATTATTTGAAACAAACGCTTATGTAAACTTTGAACGGTAAGCCTAACAATAATGTTAAAAATGTCTTTTACGAAATTCCCACCGCTGCATATTTGAAATATTAGACACCAAAATAAATGAACACAAGTTTGTACAGATAAGACAGCTCTGTTAATCCCTCATCTACAATATTGTTTCCTACAACTTTACCACGCGAACGCATGCATATTAATAAGATCCCCCCCCCTACCAAGGCTAAAGCACCGCGATGATAAATGGTGATGATTATCAACTTAGATCGTTGGCAGTAGAAGAGTTTAGGACTTGTTTCAAAACACTGGAAACAGTACCAGATACAAGAAAAAAAATGCGCATTGGCAGCGTATCGTTGCAATTTTTGGTCTTAATTAGGCAGCTTAATCCTCTGTTCGTGCTGTGTTGTCCGGAAAGAAAGTTTGTAACAATGCCACGCCTTTGTTCCCTAGGCCAACACGCCCAAAACGTAAAACATGCCTACAACACGCCATGCTTAGAGAAATAAGGATTATTCGTTTTGTTGAATATTTTTGCAAACTAAATCAGGAAATTTAGACTGCTGATTATGCTACTGACTGTACTAATGTTAGGCTGTACCGTCTTTGGAGGAAGAAATAGAACAATAAAACATAAATAGTATAAAAATATAAATAATGTTTAATTAATAGAGTACTCCTGAATTTCTGTAGAAACAGAAAATATAAAATCAATGAATGGACAATTATACATTTATTTAAAATGTCATATAAAACTGATATCACAATGACATGCCGCCAGAATATCGTTCAGAGTTCATTATCATACAACTGCTTACCAACAATGCAAATTGGAATAACATTTACAATTCGTTCCGTAAAGGAACAGAGTGAAATAGCAGAGTCAATGAACTTTTTTTGAAGTTGCGTAAACTTTTATCTGTCGTCAATGCCTGTAGGCAAAGAAATGTTTCCACATAATATGCAAATTAAAAGCCTAATAATTTTTTACATTTGAGTATTTAGAATAAATTTATTTCTTTACTCAGATTTGTAGCATCTTTATTGGCATTAGTCTTGGTAAAAAAATTCAAGCTTATGCCTCAGTTTTTAAACGACATTCAATAAATCATCCCCTACCAACCAACGAGCAGATTGAGTCATGACTTATTTATCATTTTGAAAAATAAAAATCACACTAATTAAGATTCATACACATGCTACAAAGAATGCATAAGTAACATGCATGCGTGTGCCTATGACGTATTTATCACTTTAAATTATTTATGAGAGAAGGCTTAATCCTCTTAATTTTTAATTAAATTGGTTGAAAGACATAAATTCAAATTTCAAACTGTTACTGTTAGTCGCCCTATTTGTTATAGGTATTGAACAATCTTCTGTCCGGTTCTCGGCTATTAGGTTCAAGGGTTGGTACGGGATTCATTTTTCCAGTAGTATTTTAATAGGTCAATTAAGAATGATTATGCCAAATTTCAACAAAAAATATTTGTGCCGCTCAGAAATGATGCTAGAACATACACAAACGCAGAGTGAATTTTGTATATAAAGACTATTATGTAGAATTTATTTTTAATGAAACACATATTAGCCTATCATTATATTCGTAAAATAAAAATTACATCAATTTTAATGAATAAGTTTAAAAAATTGTCAGTTAATGGGTGTAAAAAAAATACTTTCCTATAATTGATGTTACAAAATTATTCATTTTCTTATTTGATACAATTTTTTAAAGTGAAATGCTTGCATAATTTCACTTTATATATAACATGCAGTAAGCAAAATGTGTAGTTTATTGCTACTATTTCTCTGTGCACTTTACTTGAATTCAGTTTACATGTGGATAAAGTTCTAAAACAATTTTTGAAATGAAAATTTGATCGTGAAATAGGAAAACCTCTTTCCACTACAAGACATCGAAAAATAATACCTCTAATCCTTTACAACCCTTATATTTCATGTTTTTCTCATGTTCAATAAAACTAATCACGCGATGTTACGAAAAGAGGAGGCGATAAAACTATCTGCAGAATATAAAGGATAGACCGATTGGTTTTGCAATGAAATTCGATTGGTTTAGTTGTGTAACATCTATACCAGTCTGCACGCGATGAAAAACTGTTCTATTGGTTCAACATCTGTATCAGCCTATAGGATAAGAAAAAAAATTATATTGTTACAATATCTGTACCAGCTCATAAGATGAAGATAAATTCGATTGGATCAGAATATGTATTAATCTTTTCTTTGATGGAATTTTTTCGGTACAACATCAATACTACGTAGTAAGTCGAGAAAAAAATCTGTTGATGTGGCTAGCACTTGTACTAGCCTGCAAAAAGAAGAACATTTCTTCTGCTACATCATCAGCATTAGCAATGAAAAACTTTTTGGTACATCTACACTAGCATGTACACAAAAGAAATTTTGTGATTCATTCAACAACAGTATCAGCCCTATTTCCAGAGAAAAATAACGTTAGTGTTTCATCTGTCATAGATAGGAGATTATTGTACTGGTACATCATTTAAACCAGCTCGTAAGACGAAAAATCGTATTGGTCAATCATCTATGCTAACTTCATAACAGTGAAAAACACTCTATTGTCGATGCAATTATTCTTGTGCATTTATAGACAAAAAAGCTAGATTGTTTTCCTTATATGTGCCTTCTTTTTCCTTTCTCTTCTTTTCTTTTTTGCAGATAAAAATTCTTGCTGGTACAACATCTGTACTAAATCATACGCCAAGGAAAAGTTCTTGCAGCACTTGAGAAGTGGAAAGCTTCTATTGGTATATAAACTTACCTGCCTGTTGGTTGTAGAAAATATTTATGTGGGTAATGTATTTGTACCAGACTGTTCATTAAGGAAAACATTCGATTCGTTTAAAATCTGTACCAGCAGCAGTGGAAATAAGACAACAAAAATAGTACAATATATATTATAGATCGTGAGCAGAGAAGAAAAAGATGCAACATCTAAGACAGTCCGTAAAAAGAGAAAACTTATTTTGATGCTGACTTTTTTACAAATTCTATTGTCACAGCAATCAGTACCAGTCTATAAGAATATCAGTATGCAAGTACTGTTACTGTACCAGTCTATAAGAATTCTAGACGTACTATAACAGTATACAATTACTGTAATAGTGCGTCTGAAATTATACCAGTATTGTTTCAGTACCAATGTATAAGAAGAGTTGAAAATATAATAGTATCTGCATTTCTCAATAGGTAAAAGAAAAAAAGCTAACGTTGTAGCATATCGTAGATAGAAGTATGTCATTACAGTAATAACGATATATAATTATATGCAATTATTCTATTAGTATAGCTTTTGTATAGCCAACTAGGAAATGGCCAAGTCTGAATCAAAATTCAAAGAGAAAGATTTTTTCAAGGAAAAAGAAAGCGTATAATTTCAAGATGGAAACACTAAAAATGGTTTAAAGTTGGCACGCAATCATTTGAATACTTTATTTCAGTTTTGTGAAGACAGAGAGTGTATTCTGTTTCGCAAGCTCTACTCTAAATAAATCAATAACCTCGAGGCATGGGAAGCAGCCATGAATAAAAAGTTATTTCAAAAACGCAGTTGGCAAGCGTTTTAGGAACGATGTGCAGATGCTAACGTTTCGTTTAGCGTTATAAATCTTCCTTGAAATTGGCAACAAGAATGCTGAAAATGTTTTTGATTTTCGAGGACCATTTGTCAAATGCCACGGTTCATTCGGATCTCGAGAGGGAGGTTCATACATCCGTAAAAAAAGGAATTTTTAAGAAATATTTTGTTTCTTACGAATCATGGATGCGGAACTCCAGGATAACAAAAGAAGTGGTCTATTTACTTGGTAAAATGATTAACAGGTGAGTGGTGGTTGTATTCTGTTTTTGTAAAGCTTCTTGTAAGAGTAAAATTTAGTTTAAAATGGTGTTCCTTGTAATGCTTGAAATCGATGTATCGAAGCTGAAATTCGGAAAGTTACCAAAATATTTACTTGAATGAGAGACAAGTTTAAATGTCTGTTGGAAATAGGTTTCTTATGTAGTGTGAGTTTAAATGTATTCAAAGGTTTCTTTCATCAAGCTGGAAACAGATTGCGTACATACTGTGCTCAATTGCAATTAATAATAACTTAATCATCAACAATATTAGGAAGATAAATTTTGACACAATACAGATATCAGTTTATAGCACTCACTGTATCCTTATATTATATGACTTGTGTACTATACAGTGACTTATACTGTATAAGCCACTGTATGTTTAATTCTGCCTTATGTGACTTATCTTGGTCGTAAAAGTAAGATTCGCGTGTTGTTCCAATTTTCGAAGGACACTATGAGCATATTCATAACCATCAATGTGATTTTTATACTCATAGTTAGTTAGTTAGTTAGTTAGACGCAAGAGCCATATTTGGCTATACTGCTCCAAACAAACAGTAAAATTTAAAACTGGAAGATACATATTAAAGCAAATGAAGAGGTATAAAAAAAAGACATAAAATATCACAATGCAAAAGAACGAAAAGTATAAAACTTTCAAAACCAGTATAAAATGTTCTAAATCAGATTATAAAAACAAACCGATTTTAAAAACTCAAAAATATTTGGATGGTATTTTTCACCAACGAAATAAAACAATGAATTAAAACAATAAGGACGATGAGTATTAAATGAACTGCATTCAACCAAAATATGTACAACGCTAAAATCAACATGACATCGAGGAGGAATTTGGTGTTCACAGTCAAAACATGTGATTATCTAAATCTTCTGAAGATACTTTTTATATCCTCTCTACATTGTGATGTACCTTCTACTCTATCTTCATACTTGCCTACCTACTTGCAATAGACAAAGAACTAAAAGTACTCATAGAGAATGACTTACATTCCATCTGTCTCATGGATGTTACATATGTTGCCAACGCAAGTCACTAAGAGTAATTGTTAGGCATTCAAAAAGGATGCTTTCTCTTGTATTATGTTTACATTTTGTATCCTTATCTTTTTATAAGAATTTTACATGTGTTTATAAGTGACTAAATAGTTTTGAGTAACCCTGTGAACTAATAAATTGATATATGTATAAGAAATACCCTCCACACGTGGTCTTATACGAGATAGGAAACAGAAGTAGCTGTTGATAAATTTGTACATCTTAATTCCTACTCAATCTGAAAAACACACCCTTGGAAGTTGACGCTAGAGGCAATTTGCATTCAAAGTCAATATGCAGTTTATCAAGAAACGAAATAAGGATATAAGGATTTATTTAACCATTTCCTAACTTAGGCATGGTACTGTGCTATGAATGTGACTTTTCTTTTTTTACTTTCTTATAAAAGAAAAATACAAAAAGAAAGTACTCTAATTGTCAAAAACGTTAAACCTGAAACCTTGGTAAATTTACTAATTTTAAATTTCCTTAAAATCTAAAAGCAAATCTTTGAAATCAAACTTGAGAATTGTTCAGTATAAATGAGCATTACGATAAGCCAGAACGGTGACATTTGTTCTTTATTCTGAAATGCAGAGCTATCAAAGTTAGAGACAGATATTTCAAACTTCAGACTTATTACCTGTTTCTTTGCTCGTATGTATGCAAAAATGTTAACTCAGAAATGCAATGAGTTTGATAAATGAGATTTATTTCGCGATTTTGATACCCAAAATATGGATTTGTATAAAAATTTGGAATAAACTAGGTCTAAAAAGCATATTCGAAGCAGTTTAGTATGTAATGAAACTGAGACAAAAGAAAATCCTATATTGGATAATGAAATGAGGAGTTTTCTGCATTCTTAAATGAAGATGTAGAAAAAAATTCTTGCAATCTCTGGGCTAAGCCTTTTGGTGCCTCTTTTTTTTTTTTTTTTTTTTTTTTTCATATTTGCATTGTCCATAATTTGAAATTTTGCTTCCCTGCACAATTGGTTTCCTGATAGGGAAGAGAATCTTAAAGATAGTTCTAACGGATGCTGAGTGGATGCCGAGTGAGTGGACTCTGTCTTGGCGACTAATTTGGTGATTTTGGCAGAGAAAATGCAAAACCTAAAATATGCAAGAGTTTTCCAATTAATCTTAGAACTCATGGAAGTAATAAATTATTACAATGTGTTCGTATTTTTTTAAAAAGAAAAATTGGATTCATTAAATTAATTTTCACAAATGTTTATGATCTTTTATTTTAGCTGCAAAGTAGCACTAAATGATTTTATAAATCAATTCAAATTTTTGAAGTATAAATTTTCAAAAAAAATTAAGCAAAACCTGATGTTTGATCCTAAAGCCTACAATTCTGTAATCTAGTATATGCATGAATTGGATATTTGTCAATTTTCTATTGTATTCTGCAATTTCTTGTGGTAGTCGTGTATAACTTACAATGAATTATTGAAAACGGTTGCCACGATTACAACCAGGTAAAGTTTCTTTTCAAATATTAATAGGAAGAAAAATTATGAGCACGATACAAGACAAATTTTAAATATTTATTTAATTTCGGAATTTTTCTATGTGTTTCCTCTTGGTTAAACGAGTTACATCAACGTGTTAGTCTATTTCATTATCGTGTGACGCAAAGATCACTGTTACCCGAAAAGATTGAGTTATTCATGAATCTACAATATAATCTACGGAAATGGAATATTTATATAGTCACATGAAGAACACGCACGCGAATATTAAACACGAGACTTTGGATAAAAAACAAGCTTCATATTGATATCGTTAAACAGATTATTGCGTGGATTTTACCAGTGAAACCAAAGGGAAGTCGCATTGGATAGTTATTACATACCCAAACGAAACTCAAAGATTTCTTTTGTATTTTGTTCAAAATTTTTCTTCCTCTCATTGTATACAATAAAGTTAGATCCATTTGTAGTCGGAGCACTTATTTTGTATACCAATATACAGTTGTGCAGCATATTTAGAAACTCAAGGTAGGAATTTTAAATGGTGTTAGAAATTTGTTCAGTAAACATTGTCCAATTGGATACGCGCAAGTGGCGATCTGAGATTGGCCTATATGCGGGTTCAGTATGGTTCTATGAAAGAAGCTATCATATTTTTCGGGAGAAAGTTTTACAAAAAAATGCATGAAATGATATCGTTATATTTTTAAAATGGACTTCAGTGTTAGAATGATGGTAAACAATCCATTTCAGCATTGATATGTGCAATTACTTGGATGCTATGTATTGATCAAGGTGGATCAATGGTGAAATAATGTATTTGTCCAAGATGGATCTATGGTGGTATGATGTTTGGTCCAAGCAAGATCTATGGTGGTACGATGTTTGGCCCAAGCTGGATCTGTGGTGGCAAAATGTATTTGGCCAAGGTGAATTTATGCTATATGATGGTCAAGGTGGAGCTATTGTGACATGATGTATTTGGCCAAACAAGTTCATTGATGACATGATGTATTGGACAAGGTGGATCTATTGTGACATGATGTATTGGTGAAGGATGATCAATGGTGACGTTGGCCAAAATGGGCCATTCCGCCAACCCTTTGATCCTAGATTCTTAGGCAGAGCAGGGATAATTCCTTTGTGATTTAAAATTAAACATGTATGTAAAGCTTGTTGAGATACAATAAGCACAAACAAACGCCACTGTAAGAGTAGAATCTCATTGATTAGTGGAATACTATATATAATAAAAAAAAAACTAGCCAAAGAAAACTTATGAGTTTTTTCTGTTTTAACAAAATGCAAATGTCATTTTGTATTTGACGTCATATATAGAGAGACGATTATGCATTATCAATTATGCATTTTAAACAAAATAGGTGGAAATGGGAGTAATAGGTCCAAAAATTTCTTGCAAGCATGCAATTCTGTTGCTAGAACCACACACTAAATTTAATTTATCGTGCTTGATGTGTTTTTGTCATTGTATTTTCAAGGCCCGGAAACTGAAAGGCAGATTAACCATTGATTAATTTGTTCTAAAATTTATCACCGATCGGCTATTTTGATACAAGGATTACATACTAACCATTAACCTCCTCAAGCTTTTACAGTTTCTGAATTAATGCGTCAGTACGTAACAAAAGAATATACATATCCACAACTTGTTATGAGATTTTTTGAAATTTGAACTTGATATTCTATTCTAGCAATAAAAATATATGTCAAACTCCATCTAACTATCTCATTAGCTTCTGAGGTACAGTGCTTACATGCACATTGACTTACAGCCATATAGAGAAATTTTTTCTAATCATATTTCATCTAAAATTTAATACTGATGTAGGAAGATTGATCCAAAAAAAGTTTACAAGTAGCAGTATTTGGGAAGTAGAAATTGTGGATGGGAATATTGTTAACCAGAGTGGATACACATGGCGCTAATTGTCTTAGACGGTCATTCGAGCAGATAGTATTAGTACTGAGACCCGAAACACTAACAGTAACGGCAAGACGTCTAAAGAAGTGGTCTCGCACAGAGGTGTGAGCAGTGATACGATTTCTATGGACCAAGAATGTGTTCCCATCGGACATTCACAGACAAATCGTTGAAGTGTACGGGGGCGAAGCAATATAAAAAACAAATAACGAAATAGTGTCGTTCTTTTGAAGCGATCAGAGAGATTGCTGGAAACGTTTCGGTGGGAGATCTGGAGCCACCCCCCATACAGCCCCGATTCGCCTCTCAGTGAATATTTCCTTTTCCAGGCATTGAAGAAACACTTATCCAAAACAAAGTTCGTATCAGACGGCGATGTTCCAATAAGTGCCGAGAACTGGCTCAATAGCCAGGGACCTGATTATTACCAAGATGGATTAAACAAATTGGTTCAGCTGTGTGATGAATGCCTCAACGTGTTTGTCGATTATATAGAGAAGTGAACGCCACATATGTCTCTTAATTACTATTTGTATCCTGTGACTATTGTTAATAAAATATTTTTCCTTTGCTTTGTAAACATCTTTTTGGATCACCCCTCGTATAATTTTACTATAAAGATTCTAAATCCCTTCCACTGCTTCGACCCAGTTTGGAATTATTTGTGTTTGCAAACAAATTGACTCAAAATATAATTCCAAAATCTTATAAATAACTCTAAAACTCAGAGATTCATTAAATCTCGAGATCTAATTTTTGCCATAATTTCCTTTATATTTTCAGATAAGAAACCGATCATTTTCTTGGTCGTCTACATCGCCTGTAAGCAATAAATAACAAAACGTGTATCAATACAATTTGTTATATATCCAGATATTAAAGGTTTTCCTGCACAACTTATGCAACCAAATATTAGTTTCCCAGTTTCATTTAATAAGGTATTTAATCATTCACAGGTATAATAAGCCACTTGAGATAGTGAGATACTTTTACGTAAATGGCACTCTCAACAGGAGAGTTGAAAGAGTGAAGTTGTTGCCTGCACTATATCATTAAAAAGGAATTAATCATAAAAGAAATGACAAGGTAGTTAATTAGGAAAATTAATGACTTACATTTTGGGTATAATTTAGCAGATATCTGAACAACGTTTATCTTCTAACACGAAAAAATTAAGAATGGCTTTCGAAAATTGTAATAACCATTAATAATTTTTTAGATAAGAACTTGTGATATCATTATAAGAAAAATTGTCAAATCGAATAGAATAATTTTTTCATAATTTTTTTCTTCTTATTTTGAATCTTCTAGATAGAAGATGCGGAATGTAGGTAAGATTTCAATTGCGAAGCCAACAGGTTCCATGTATGAAACCCGATTACATCAAATATAATATATTGCGTATGAGTTTGACGCACCTTAAATCAGATTTTAAAGATCAAATATTCTTTTACTGTTGGGGACGATGTTTGGATAGAAGGTGCCCTGTTGATTAAGTCAAAATTGTGGAGAATGTCCCCAAATCATTATCGTACTGCCTTCAAACAAAATTTTAATATGTTTAGATCCTGAACCTATTGATGAATATTTTCGCTTCTGATCATTGAGATGATTAATTTTTTCTTGGTCATCCTTTATATATATCAATTTTTAATTTTCAATTATTTTTTGGACTTAAATCATTAAAGTTTCAACCGAAGTTGAATCTTTTTGAATTTATATATTTTGGTAGATGGTTTAGCAAGAAATTTATAAAGTCCAGCATTCAAAATTATTTAAAAAGTCAACCCAATCTCAAAATATTTGCACCGAGAAAACATTTGAAAGTTTGAGATAAATTATCAGAATTATAGTATAATATTTACCTTCAGACTAAGTGGGATCTCTAAATGGGCAGCAAAAGGAGATTGAAAAATGGAATGCGAATACGACTTGGGGCGAGACGGTGTGAAAACATTCCCAACTTTTTTTCTTTCTTTTATCTGAGTATTTAATTCAGAACTAATTGCTATTCAGACTATTGCTTGAATCCTTCATATCTATTGAAAGATTTTATACTTTTTTTTAAAACTGAAATACACCTTCAAATACGATTTAAATTAAGTACATCTTCAAGTAGTTTCTACCTTTTATATTTAACAATAGATTTACGATGAGTTAGCATTTACCTATTTCTACCGAAGGGGTCCAAATGACTCCTTGTGATATTTAATTAGAAAAAATATAAATTGACCTATCTATTATGAAGTTAAAGTGGAACAAACTTTTATATTTTGGATATATTTATTGAGGTTTGGTGTAATGAAAAGGCAATTCCTCTGTGTTTATTTACTAGAAAAAGGGTTTATTTTCTAATCTAGGTCTTCAAGGCCATCTATTCTTCTACCAACATCTTCTGCCAAAACATTGACTCACATGTCTTTTTACTAACAACCTATAATAGCTTCTATCTGACTGACTTTCGGCATCGTCTTCTTGCTTCTTATACACAAACATTTTAGTAACACATACTTATTTATATATTTATAACTATAGCTATGTGCGTCAATATCAAGCTGTTACATATTTAAATATAAATGTATGTATTCTCAGCAATATTTACGCGACTGGTCAAAATGACCCCTTCGGTAAAACTAGATATACTATATACATTCCTCCGAAATTAAAAAAACAAAAATAATATTTGCGATTATATATCATATAAATGAAAGTAAGAATTAATTAAAATAGTCTCATAAAATACGTCAATAATTTTTTTGAAGAATATTAACGAAATGTTTTCTCAGAGGGGTCAAAATGACCCCTTGACAAACCTAGTGTTAAGTTCATTTATTTAGGAAAACAAAACAGCAGAAAAAAGAGGAGCAGCACAACTGCATCCTCTTATTAACTGAAACTCGTTTCAAAGTTAAGATTTTGGTGTATCAAGCAAATTAGATAACTTTGGTGGATAAATAGATATGCTTTATTGATTTTCATTATAGTGCAAAAGTAAACTAAGTAAATTAGAGATATCAAAAGTAAAGTTACCATGAATTTGGCTATCACACTGACACTCTGAGAAGATAACCTGGACTTCTGATGACCCATCTCCAAAGTCAAAGAAGAACGCTTGTTATCGAGTCCGTCTAAAACTAAAGTCTAGGTAATTCTATTTCCTGTATACCGAGGTGTCCAGTTAAGTCATCTCTTCACCATCTTTCTAAGAAAATCCAAAAATAAGAATTTGCCCATAATTGAAATTTCATTCCTTTTTTCAGTAATAATTAAAGAATTAAATATCTGTTAATAACCTGCACCTTTACAGTACATTAACTTATCAATAAAACTTCATGGTATTTATCAAATCCCCTTATTTACACTATCTTAGATTTATTATGAACTTGGAAATGTATGTAACGAATAGTATTTCTTAAGGTGGATACTTAAGGGCCTTAGAACTAATCGTGCCTTAAGCTTATTTATTCACTTTTAAGTCAATATTAAAGGTCTATAAATTAAGCGTTACTGTTTAGATGAAAAGGGATGTTTCATATATCCTCTTCTTGAAATAAAAAAAAACTAAAGAGTTTTATATATTTATTCTTTTTTTTTATTTACAAAGGACCCTGCATCGTATTTATGTCCAGGTCTACAAACTCCAAACAGGGGCATTTCTAGGACAATTTGATGAATTGTAAATTTTTACATCCAATCCTCAGTCTTTTATTGTGAAATGTAATATAATTTCAGGTATTGAAAATACAAAATTATTTTGACTATATTTTAAACATTTTATTTTTTCATTTCAGAGCTTTAATAGTTCTTTATGGACCCGGCTCAAAAATCTCTTAAGAGAATATTTTTATCCGTGCGCAGATCTAGAGAAGAAACAGTCTTTCTACCCGGGCTCATGCATGAAGAAAGAGTGCACTTTCTACAGGAACAGTCGTAATGAACTCATTCCTATGCCTTGTCGTCGATCCCAGGAAGCAGCCAATTATGTTCCAACTTTATCCGATTTTGGGGCTGTCCTTTTTTTTTCTACTCATTCTTTGCTTTTATTGTTCGTATTCGTCAGACTTGCTCTATTCTCAACCTTTTTCTTTTTCCTTTACTTCTTCTTCTTCTTCAAGAAGTATAGAACATGTAGCAAAAAGGGTCTTACGAAGGCTGGAATAGAATGAATGGACATGTCCCAGACGGTAAGATTGAGTGGGAGAGTAGATTCGGACTTTTCTTTCTGTTTGTGAGGAAGAGGGGTGGGTGACTCAGGAGGGATGGGTTAAATTTTATTCCACGCCATTTTGGATCATTTTTTATTCGGTTTTGGGAATTGAGGAAGTTTCTCTCTTCCTCCCTACGTTTCCCATTCTTGGGCAGTCAGCGACTTTTTTTACTCTCCAATTTCTGTTCTCCTTCTCTGGATTTTTTATCTACCTTCTACCCTCCCCTTCTCCTTCATAAAGAAGATGTATTGCGGAATCTTGTTTCGCGTCTACCCCTGTGTGTCATTCGAATACTTTTAGGTCTGCTTCGGGTCTGGGATCTCATTTTTCATCTGAGGTTTAGAACGAAGAATTTCATCTTTAACAGCTGATTTTTAATTACATATGGAGAAAGATAGTTTGATTCGAGAGATAAAACCAGTGTTAAGATACAGAAAATAAAGATTTTTTTGTTTTTGTTTTTAGTGTTTTATTTGCAACAAAATACTGATTTCTGAAAGAAATAGATACAACTGAAGATTCCGTAAGTTTGCTTACTTCTTATAAAATATAACTGAATGAAAATCCATTAATAATATTGAGAAAAGAAGGATTAATTTTTAAAACTTTAATTTAATTTATCTATTTTGCTTCATGGTCGTATTTGACCTAATGAAATTTTTTATCCGTTTTTTTTAATCAATTTTTTCAACCTCTTTGAGGCTGTATCGTTTATAAATATTCTTATCCCACCTCTATTATATTTATAAAAATTGAATTTTGTATTCGATTTTTTTTAACATTTTGTGTTTTCACTCTATATTATCTATCCGCTATCTTATCCACTTCCGAATTTCCAAAGATAATATACTATATTAAAATTTTTCAAAATTTGCAATAAGTGAATTCAGTTATTAAATTTTTGATTCCATAACAGTGGTAACACGAGGAAATCAATTTGAGAAAGAAGAACTATATTAAGATTAAAAATAGGAAATAAATAATGCATTCCAGTGCTTAATGCGCTGATAAATGCGAATTTTAAAAACTGTTTTTAGCAAATTTGTTTCATTTTAGGAAAAAAAAACACCTATATTTAGGTGCTCTGTGCTAGTTAATTTTATATATTTTATATTTTATTCTTTAAGATGCTAGCATTTAACAGTTAGAATTATTGAAAAAATCAAATTTTGGCATTGATTCCATCATTTAGAATAGGCCAAGTTCTCCTGTATTGTAAATGAATCAATCCTTTTCCAGAGATAAAAACGCTAACTTGTACAGAAAATATACTATCTGTCTGGAAGCGGTTAATTATCTAACACTATTAAGAGTAAGAGAGATTATTTTTTTCAATAATCAGTAATTTTTTTCCTATAATTTAAGAAAGATTATTATTTTCTAAAATGTCAAAGCTTTCTTGTCGCTATTATCTTCATCGAGGCTTTCAATTTCTCAGTTTTGGCTTGTTAATTTCTCCTTTTTAGCCTACATTTTCAGTTTCTCATTTTTAATTTAAATTTACTAATTTCTCTTGCTGCATTAATTTCTATACTTCTATTTAATAATTCGAATATTTTTGAAAAAATCGAATTTTGTTTCATCATTTTGAGTAGGTAAATTTCACCTATATTATAAATATAACAATCCTCATCAAGAATAAAAAGGCAACTGATACAGAAAATATACAATCTCTGTTGAAGAAGTTAATTACTTCCCACCACTATTAAGAGTCTCCTTTTTCAATGCTGACAAAACATTTGTATCGTTGCTATCTTTTTCAGGAATTTCATTTCTCAGTTTTGGTTTCAAAATTGTTAATTTCTCAGTTTTGGTTTCAAAATTGTTAATTTCTCATTTTTAGCTTAAATTTTCAGTTTCTCATTTATAATTTAAAATTACCAATTTCTTTTGCTTCTTTAATTTCTATATTTGCAATTAACAGTTCGAATTTTTCGAGAAACCGCATTTTAACATTGATTCCATCACTTTGTATCCCTATATTAGAAATTTAAAAATTCTTTATGACAAAAATACCAAAAAGTATAGAAAATATACCATTAGTCTGAAGAGGTTAATTACCCAGCAGTATTAAGAGCCTCCTTTTTCAATACTGGTGTTGCTGCTATCTTCATCATGACTTTCAAAGAAGAGTAGCACCTCGTACGACACAAACTTTTTCCATGAATACTCCGTCACTCCCCTTCAAAGAAGGCCCCAAGATTTTTGCCAAACACATTACCTTCTAAAGACATAATATCCTTTCTTACTGCAGAAGACCGTTATTAAACTACGTCTTTGGATATATTTCCCAGCTTCTTCTTGGCCCATAACGCAAAGTATCTTCAAGCGTAATAGCCGTGCTAAGATATGGCGCTATTAAAAATACTGTCATCTTACAAATGACTCTTACAAGATTCTGAAGACGGCCCACCCCACCCCTGACAAAAGAGTTTCGTCCGGGACAGTATTCGGAAGTTTTTCAGGAATATCCCTGTTTAGAATGTGTGTAAAAGATAAGTGCATCAGCGGGGATGTTAAGTGTAATGCGAAGCCCGTGAGCTGCTTACGGATGATGTCATCTTACTGAAAAAAAGAAGTAAAATGACATCTTTTTTCGGAGGTATGAAACTATTATAGCCGTTGGAATGAAAAGACTAAATTGCTAAAATAAACTATTTAACTTCATAAATAAGACTTTTTTTGTATAAAAATGTAATCGTGACAAACTGATTAAAACTTTCTTAAGTTAAAATTTATCTCTATATATTAAACTTAATGCATGCATAGATTTGTTTGCATAGTTATTGCTCTTGAAATGGGGAGAGTTTTGTGGGAAGTAAAAAATATTTGGTTGATTGAAAATAAAGATTGACAATTGAAATGCAGCACCAAATTTCATTTTCAGTGCTAAAACGTAGTAAATAAAAAAATTCAATATTAAATATGATCTATTCTGTCATTATAAACACATTGGCAGATGTCGTCAATCACACAAAAACTGTGATCAATGATCTGAATAGTGTAGTATATACCATGAAAGTTCTGACGTCCATTATTACCTAATGACAAGTAGTGTCGGAGAATTACTACCAATGACCAAGAAAAATAAAGCAGTAAGTGTCAAAATTGTTCTGAAACATATTCTTCCTTCTCCCGTACAATTTGCAATTCGGCATTTGTTATGATTTCCATTTCCAGTTTAAAATTACTCAAAAGAAATTCCAACCCAATCCTTCTAAATACCGTAAATGAGCCGTCTAAGGATTCTGACTACTACTTGAGTACAATTTATTTGCAAAATTTCAATGACATACAAGTTTTTAATTAATGGGGAATAAAACTAAGAATTTCAGAGAAATTCCAATAAAAATTTGATTAACTTTGAAATTATAAGAATTTTTTAGCTAAATTTTGGAGAAAATTTGTATTTATGCTAATGTTCTAAAGCAAATCTATTGTATTCATTGCTAAATATTCTAAATTAATATCATGGTTGTATTTCATTAATACACTTGTGTGCAAAACTTGAGCAACAGGTGTGTGTGTGCGTGTGTGTGTTTTTACCATAACTCAACAGAAAATCATCTGAGAGACATGAAGTTCAGAAAGGAGAGACAGCAGTTTGTACTTTGCGATTGACCAAAACATAGTTGAGCAAAAATGAATACAATGAAAATAGCATGGAATGAAACAAAGAAAGGATTTATTGAACTCATAGTATCGTTGCACATGATTGTCTGTCCAAGAGGAAGAACAATAAACAGATGTTCCTTAGAATGGGATATGCCCTCCCCTTACTGCAATGATTGCTTCGCACCATCTCTCCATACTCAGCAGAAGATTGTCCAACAGTTCTTGAAGTAAGAGAGCCCATTTATCAATCAGTATCTGCTTCAGCTGTTGGATGTTCCCTGGAGGATGTAATCGTTCCACAAGGCAGCTCTCCAAAGCATCCCACACATGTTCTATGGGATTTAAATAAGGGAAGAACGCTAGCCAATTCATTCGAGTGATATCTTCCCTTTCGAGTAGCTGCTGAATATCAGCAATCCGGTATGGCCGTGCATTGTCATCCATAAAAATGAAGCCTGGTCCAACAACATCTTGGAACAGCCGCTCATGGGGAAGGATCACATCCTTACAATACTGATATCCGATTACAGAACCCCTATAGAAAACGTGGAGCTCAGTCCGTCCGTTTAACATAATGCCTCCCCAGATGACAACTCCAGGACCACTATAACAGTCTCTTTCCGTGGTGTTACTGGAATGAAACCGTGTCCGGCCTCTCTCCAAATCAACTGTCTTTGAGAATCGATTGTGGCACTGAAATGACTCCCATCCGTAAAGAGGATACGACTCAATCCATGAAATATCCAGTTTTTGTGTTCCTTACACTACTCTAAAAGGCGCCGCCAATAGGCAACTTTCAAAGGGATGTAGCTTTTAGGGCTGCCGGCGAATAGATCACCTTTGTGAAGCCGTCTGGCCACAGTAAACAGTGACACTTGTCGCCCTGTTGCTGTGCACAGTTACTGAGCAATGACGCTTGCTGATTGGTATCAATCTCTTTTCACCTGCGACGATGCATCGGTCATCCACTGCAGTTGTTTTCCTAGGGAGGCCACTATCAACCTTTCTAACAGCTGTACCCATAGTTTGGAAGGTTTTCCAACCGCGCGGAACAACACTTCTGTTGATTCCGAACTCTTCAGCTACAATGGTCAAATTTCGCCTCTCCTCCAGCTTTCCGATCATTCTTCCAAATTTGATATCATCCAGGTGATTTCTTCTAGACATATTTCACGAAAGAACTCGTTTGCACTTGCAGCGAATGTCTTTAATTCTCCAAACTTTCTTTTATTGTAGTCTTAATCTTCGCTCGCCGACCGCACGCATTTTGCGTACGCTCAAGTCGCCTATGATGTTTTGTTCCTGACATTTGCATACGCATCACCTTTCTGCTGAATTGCGTGCTCATTGTACTGATCGCCACTTTTCTGCAATTTTATGGCTATCTTCTTAAAATTTACATTGTTGCTTAAGTTTTGCACACCAGTGTATGTACTCCGTACATAAAAAACGTACTGAATTGTGTTGCGAATTAAAAGATTACCAGCAACTTTAAATGTTTGGGAAATATTATTAATCTAGCAAATATTTTAAATTTTAATATTATAATATCTAATTTTTTTTTCACTGGACTGTTGTAAATAAATATATATGAACCAAAATATTAGATTTTAATTCACATTATAGCTAGAAATCCAAAAAAGAACAATTGAAATGAAAGAAATTCATTTCAGTTTCTTATCCAAAATCCTCATGACAAAGGAAACTGACAAAACATATAGTTTTCAGAAAACGTATTTAAATACAATACAAAGCATTTCGTATTCAATTTAGAATCTTAAAATTCACCACATTTGTAAAGAAAGCTTTCTTTAGCTGTAATTCTAACTAGTTTTGTTAACTAGAAAACTTAAATAGAAAAAAATTTAAAATAACAACTAAGTTTAATAACATCAACTACAATGAAAACCAACGCATTCAATTTTTACTAAAATACTTTTATCGACTATCATCATTTCTTTACAAGCTTATTGACACATTTTCTTCACTTATACAAAAATTAAAGCTTGATGTTGACCATTTACATTACATTTCAAACATATTATATTGTCACAAGGGAGAAAAGTTCCGTAATTATTTCTAAATTTCAATATACTTTTCATATATTATTCGAAAATCGCAAAATGCAATTCCTTTGTTTAATCTTTTCCTTTTTTAAAAAAAACCATGATATAATTCTGCACCACATATTAGAATAAGCAATTTAATATTCCCTGTACAAAATTCTTCGAAGGAATAAATGTTAAAAAAAAAGTGATTCCAGAACCAAAAAAAAGCGCACCGTAAGAACGAAACTAGAAAGAAATAATAAGCGAAGTATAATTCCATTCTGAAACATTTACATGAAAGTATGAAATTGTAATACGGGACGGATTATTTTCCGCTTAAAAAAATTCGCCTAATCAAAAAGCGATGAAAAAGTGGAATATATAAGATACTGGAGAAGAAGACGGGCCAAATAATTCAAAGAACTTTTTTTCTTTTTAAGCCTGGAAAAGGAAAGTTCTTCGCTTCGCATTTCTTAAACGTATTATAATAGCTGCATTAAGTATAAGGAGATTGGAATAAATGCATAACTTCGACCATTTCTACCACCTGCTCAGAAAGTTTTGATTTATCATCTTTAACTTATTCCAAACCGAGAAACTCAACTCGAATTTTTTATTCTTCCGAAAGAACTTATTATTTTCTGGCGTTCCACAATTTCCCCCTCCCCCAAATTCCATAAGTGAGTTAAGCGTTGATAAAAAATTCAGTATCGTTGGTTGCTGTTTCGGAATGAATAAATTTTAAATGCTTGGGCCCTGAAGGGTTGAGAAGGTAGAATACGTATTTTGCTATTAATTTCAATTCCACAAGTATCAAAGACAGAAGTTTTCCAGTTTTCACTTTTGGAAATGATTGCTTAGTAGGTTTGTGCAGACATACATTTTAGTTGTACAACAAAATGCAAAAAAAATTGTTTACATTAGTTTGATAAATTTATGGTAACCATCCAGCATATGATAAGTCAGTAATTGTTGCCAAATTAGTATTTATTGCCAAACCATTGAGCCGTTGTCAAATTAGTAATTGTTGACAAATCATTGAGGCGCTGCCAAATTAGTAATTGTTTCCGAATCAAATTTGGCTATTACTTGAAAACAACCTCGGTTTAGGAGATGCTATATTCTCGAGTCAATTCAATTTGCGCACAGAAAATATTGATTTTTATAGAGATATCATGTAATATTATATGTGAGTAAGCAATCAATATTTGGCGAAAGTTATATGGAATTTGATGCAAAATGTATGTCCATTGGAAAAAAACAAAATGATTCAAGTTATGTTTAAGAATATTAAAACTATCTGTTTGGTGGCTTCTAAAAATATTCATACCAAATATAAAAATTTAATTTTCTCTAATAATATCAAATTATGTTACTTAAATTAAAATTATTCTCCCGAAGATAATGTTAAAATTACTTGATACTATTTTAAAAAAATTTTTTATTTTTAATATTTGGAATAAGATTATAACTCTATTTAGTTAATATTCTATAACTCTCACCATTAAAATTTTTGTGTGTGATTGTTGTTGTAAAATGTTTTAAAATTGAAATATTTAAAAAATTATCTGACCTTTTTATATCTTTAAAGGTTTTTTTAAATGTGTACTTTTTTTTTACAAATTTTTCCAAATACTACATAATATGCTATGGAAAACTGGGCACTGGTTTCGGTCTGCTAATCATCTGATCTCGTAGTTTATAAGAGGAATAAAAAATTAATACATTTATCGGGAAAGAAACGTATGTTTTGAAATAAATTACCAGTCAAAATTTTTATGCTGATATAATTAATGTCTTGGAGCTCGACTCCATTAGGAAGATTCATATACATAATAAGTATATGTATTCTGTAATATATTATATAATAATAATGTTAATCTAAATAATGTCTACCTTATCCACAGATATTTGAGAATTTGTTCTTTAATTTGTGTGAATACAGAGCGGTTAACAGCACATAATGATCAAAAATAAATGTTATCCATTACTTATAAGCATTTTTTATTACTTACCAGGTAATAATTAATTAATCTTTAATTAATTATTTCCTGTATTTCATCGTAATTTTTTAATCCATCTATTTAGAATTTTGGTGATATAATATGATGCGATTCGGCTTCGTATTTTTGTTCTATAATTCTTCCAACTGTTTGCATGTTGAATTTTGAATCTTACTGTAAATTTATTGAGCAGTGAATATTTTCTAAGATTAGAAAACTAAGGATTTGTAATAAAAGTAAATTTCTTTAATATTTTTTTTTGTATACGTTTCACTATTTATCAGTTGAAAATATTAAAGCAAATGTATTCTTCCAACAATTTGGATGCTCAATTTTGAATCATCCTCCAGCTTGATTGAAAAGAGGATATTTTCTAAGATTTGAAAACTAAGAATTTGTAAGAAGAGTAAATTTCTTTAATAAAAATTAATTAATTTTTTGCATACCTTTCACTATTTAGCAGTTGAAAATATTAAAGCAAATGTATTCTTCCAACAATTTGGATGTTCAATTTTGAATCCTCCTCCAGCTTGATTGTAAAGAGGACATTTTCTAAGATTAGAAAACTAAGAATTTGTAAGAAGAGTAAATTTCTTTAATAAAATTTAATTAATTTTTTTGTATATCCTTCTTTATTTAAACTTCAAAAATTAAGAACCTATGCATTTAAAACTCTCGGTTTAAACTGAATGCAATTAATATACCGTATAAATTCTAAATACTATAACAAATTAACTTTTATAAGATAGGAATACAATAAATTAAGTTTTATTAAATAGATAATTTTTAATTTATTATTAAACATTAATTAATTAAGGAATAAGGAGAAAAAAATTAAGCACGCATTATAAAAAGTTAGCATAGTTTTAAAAATTGAGAGCTATTCGATACGGCAGTGCGCAACATTTCCTTTATTTATCATATTTTACTGAAATAGTGCATACAATTACTGAATGAATTCTTTCTTCATTTAAAGTTTATCTTTAAGAACATTTCGCACAGCGAATAACGTAATCAATAAATTAAGAATCATGCAAGATTTCATTCAAGCGTTATTAACAAACGCAATTAAATATCTTTAATGTCAAACTTTTCTGAAAAATTCATAATGTAAGCTCCACATTAATTAAAATCTCGCATCATTTTAAGTAATTAACAATATTAAAAATTACTGGAAGGTTTTAATTAAATCATCAGATTTTATAAGAAGACATCTAATAAACGGATTGCAGCTTATTACCTTTTCATTTTAAATTTTTCTTTTTGTTGTTTTTAATATTTAAAACACGATATTACTCAGAAATTATTCAAGCATGTATTGAAATATTAAACTATTTAATCGAGCATTATAAAGAATTACTGTTATCTTTGGAATTCAAATTTTGTATCATTTGAAAATAAAGAAGAGGAATACTTTTAAGAGTGCAAATAAAATTTTTGCTTAGCTTTTAAAAATAATATGATACTCTCACGCTTGCTAATGAGCATTGCTTATAAAGTGTTTATATTCATCGAAAATAAGCACTGAATATATTCCAAGTATTCATTTTAATTTAATAAAAGGTACTTTTGATTTTATACTTTTACTTGATTATTTTCAAAAGATAATTAGAAAAATTGATATATAATTATTTTCTTTCCAAAATCCGATTTTCCCCCCGAAATTTTTAAACAAATAACCAACTTCTATCATTAAAAATGAAGAGGAATGTGTGAGTGTGGGCCCTCTTTAGGTTAAACAATTTGACATGTAGTTTCCAAATTGAGATATACAGGGTGGTTATAATTAAACTTTCCCTATAAACAGCATCCTACAACACAAACGGGCGAACGGATTGCAACGACTTTTGGTATACAGACTATACACGAGATGCGCTCACGGAATTTTGAAAAATAAATTAGTTCCAAAATATCCACCATAGGGTGCATTTTCAGGAAAAACCTTAATTTTAACACAATAAACGATCAAAACAGAATACAGAAACAATATTAACATTCATTCACTAGTTTCTGATCACCTTGTCATCGAACCATATTAAATAAAGTTACGGGAAAATAACAGTACGCTCTTTGAGAAAAACAGTTCAGTTTGCAGAAACAAGAACAGATTATGCGCAAGATGTGCAATTGTTAATCGTGTCCAGGGTGATGTAGAGAAATGTGCTCTATGTGACCACCCTCATTCACCTGCAAACTTTCAAGTCGATGGACAGTGTGCTCAACAGCAGATCGTAACTGATTAGTTGTGATACTTCTCACATGAAGCGTCTTTAAGTCATTCAACGTCGCAAGACCGTCGTAATAAGATACCGTCATCATTACAGCCGGAAACATCGCCATAAAACATGGCAACAATTGCCAACGTTTCTTATTCTAACCTGTTTCCACTAAGCTTCCTCTTCTTCGCAAGCATGCAAATCTCGACATTTTTTTTCCTAGAATTGACAGTTTTTATCAGTTTTATATTTTATTACTCATAAATCTTGGTCTGGATTGTTAATATTGTGTCTGTATTCCGTTTTGGTAGTTTATTGTGTTAAAATTAATGTTTTTCCCGAAAAGGCGCCCTCCGTTGGACATTTTAGAACTATTTTTTTTTCAAAATTCCGTGAGCGCATCTCGTGTATAGTCTGTATTACAAATTTCGATGCAATCCGTTCACTCGTTTGCGTTGTATGATACTGTTTATAGGGGAAGTTTAATATAACCACCCTGTATATACGTTGAAGGTGGAAGCGTGAACATACAAGTGATGTTTTCAATATTTTAACTATAATTTAATTAATTAAAAACTAAGAAAAATTCAGCCAATTTTTTTCGATAAATTTCGAAAAGATTTCTCCACAATATTAGCTATTTTGTGAATTTCAAGAAAAAAAATTATAGTATTGCTCTAACTTATGCTTTGTAATAAAAGTAATCTTTACCAAAATCCCTTCTTCGAAAACAATCCGAAGATTTCTCATGAATATGTTCTCTTTTTTTTCAGAGCTATGTAATACCAAATTTCTTTTACTAAATAATAAAAGAAGTTTATTTCAAGAAAGCTTAATATGTTTATATTAAATTATCAACAAATTCAATTTTAAATTTACATATCACAGTTAATTAAACCTGTGTAAAATTCTTCCCTGAATTAAATTGCTTCCTTACAAACACCAAACGATTATTTTTAGTGGATATTTGAACAATTTATGGGACAAAAATTTAAATTTTCCTTTTCTCAAAACTTTTTGCCATCAATCAATAGAAATAACATATAAGAATTTTTTTTAATTAAATATCGAGGTGTCAGTTTAAAAAATTATCATTAACATTTGATTGATTGATTTGGGTTTTTTTATATACAATACACAATGAAAGAAGGATTCAAATGTAACTGATAGAAATAGAATAGAAATTTTCAATGCAATATTCTAGCACATTTTTTTATATTGAACGAACATATTAAATATGAGAGTTTTATTTTTATTTTTAAAATGTCTTAATTTGATAATCTTATATTCGTAAGAGTGAACTGATTTATGTGATTTAAAATTTTTCATTTGTAAAAATCAATATTTCTTGTAGATTACGGCAAAATTTACATAAATTGATAAAAAAATGGAAATAGTTTTTATAAATAACTTTATTTAATGAAATTTAACTGTTTTTATTCAATAAAACCATCAAATTAAAGGATAAGAGTTATCCAGAAAGAAAATGAATGGGAAAAATATTATACTTAAATGTAAAAACATTATTTACACATCCGAGATTTTAAATTTACAGGCAAATATATTTTATCTATCAATTTTGTATAAAATGAGTTACATATTTAAAAAAATTTTAAATTTAATAATAAATAATTAATTTAATACGTTTATTAAAATAACATTTAAGAGAAAAGACTGAATTGTAAAATGGAGCGTATTATTTGTCTAGATAATATGCTATAAGCAGGTTTTACTTGATAATTCAATTTTTGTATCTTTTTTCCTCAGCTTTTTAACAATACTTGCGATATATTTTCTTTAAAAATGTTGCATGTCCTCTAATATCTAACAAATAATTGTATCGAAAAATCGTCACGCTGTACAGTCATATAATTCGTTTAATAGGTCGTGTTGAACTCCAAAAATAAATTACTTTTGTAATTGGACTTAAAACATTTCGCCACCCATAGTGTATTACCAAAACTAAAATATCTCTAAATTATTTTAAATCATATGAATGGCAAATTTACAGAAAAATAAAAATTTTTTATAACAATACAACTATCTAATTCTTCTGTATTATTACAGTACTGGGTACCATAACATTCTACGATTATATGTTTCTAAAACAAATTTAGAGCTTTTATTTTTAAACTGAATTAAGAAAAGCTGATTATAATCCATTTACAATGGCACAAATTCAGAAGGTCAAAATTTACAATCTTACTTTATGATTCACTAGCCACCTTTGGCAACTATTTGGTATCAGCAGTTTAATGGTTGCTAAAAATTTCAACTACATATTTCATGTAACTTCACATTTTAATAGATATATAACCTATATTATTTTAGATTATTGATGTAATATTCTACGATTTTATAATTATAAAACAAATTCAGAGCGGTTATTTTTAAAATGAATTAAGAAAAGTTTATTCTAATTCATTTACAATTGCAGGAATTTGGAAGATAAAAATTTAAAATCTTACTTTATTATTTTCTAGCCAGCTTTAGTAATTATTTTGGGTCAGCAGATTAATGGTTACTAAAAATTTCAACTACATATTTCATGTAACTTCAAATTTTAATAGATATATAACTTATATTATTTTAGATTATTTAGACATTCTGTTGATTTCTCTATGTATCTCCCTCATTTTTTGCCAATATATTTTTACATCCAACAAAAGAAGAGAAAAAAAATGTTTAAAAATAGCATGCAAGTCGAAGTGTAATTGTAATTTTTTTTAAATTTAAAACATGCTTTTTACTAAAATTTTTTAAACATGAAAAATTCAACCAAATCTTCATAACTTGGTAATGAACAATAGAAAGAAGCTAGTATGAAAGATTAATAGTAACAAAGAAACGATTTTAAGCATATTTTGAAAGCATGAAATATATTATTACAAATTATATTTACAATATTTTTAAAAATTAATTGAAATAAAAAAAATGATAAATAAATAATAAAAACAGCAAAGATTTCTTACCTAAAAACGAAATATTTAAAAAATATTTTATGATGACATAAAATCCAATTTTGTGCTATTGTAATACTCTCGTAAGTTCAGGAGGAAAAGTTATCAATATTTTTGCTTCATTTTTAATTAATTAAAATTTTAAATGAATCCCACCAGTTTACAAATTCCAAATTAGATCATTGCCGAATCCAAGTAATATATTTCGCGCATTCGAAAATATATATTTGCAAATTTTTAATTATATCAGTGTCAAATGGGAAGACTTGTATAGTGCTATTACACACACATTCACTCTCTCGTCTTTATTATTGGTAGAGTTGGATAAAAATATGATTCCAAATTTCTTTATATCAGTAGAGTTTCAAGAAATTTTATGTACAATTCAGTTGGACAAAGTAATTAACTTGTATAAAAGTTAAAAATTTAAATCAAAGAACTGCAGGCAGCTTCTTTATCACAGAAGAAAAAAAAACCTTATTATTTCATGTATTTTCAGCAATAGTACTTAATATTTAAATACTTAAATTTCCTAATCTCACATATTTTAAATATGTAATCACCTTTTTCTCACATTTGGAAAGATAATAACTAACTAGAATTTATTAAAATACCGAATCTTCACTTAGAAAAGAATGCATAAGAATATGTATTATTATTATTTTTGAAACAATTCCGTGCATGCACTTTTATAAAATTCAGTGCATAAAGACATCTTTCAAATTAATTTCCGTTATTTTTAATTTTAGAATCTAATTTCAAGAGCTGAATGATATCATTCAGTTACATATCAGATTTTCTAAATTCAAGAATATGCCAAAACAATTGTTTATCTGGAAGTATAATGCGTTGTTCGAATTACATAATAAATAAAACAATTTCCAACATTTATTCATTCTTAATTAACAGATTTGATTAGGTATAATTAATGTCGATCAATTTTGGAAATTCTATGATGCAATTCCCTTAATTAAAACTTTAGTTTGTATTAAGTAATTAATAATATTAATAATTACTTGGAGATTCTAATTAAGAGCATCATATTTCATAAACAAACATCTAATCAACGGATTGCTGCATTACATTTTAATCTTGAATTTGTATTTTGCGCTGTTTAAAATAATCAAAATCTGGCATTATTTCAGAGATGCCGGTTTATATAAATGGATAAATGAGTTTATGCTTGCATTTTTATCTATTTCCAGAAATTATGGAATTTAAATTCTAATTATATATGATTGAAGACAAATATAATTTCCGGAATTAATTGTGCAATATTTAAATGAGCTTTTCTAAATAGAATTTCTAGAATGTTTCTTCAATTATTGCTAATGTAGTTTCAAGACTGAACATTAACAATAATTAAAATTAAATCCTTAAAAATGAATCAGATGCTCATAATTCTTTATTTCATATAAAAAACAACCATTACAACCATTACTACTAATAGTAATAGTTTTTTAATTCATTTGAAGAAAATGTTTATATCGTGGTATACTTCAAACCTTTAATCAAAAAATATTTTAATCTCTATATTTCATTTAAAAATTAGAAATAATTTTTTTTTAATTTTCTATTTGGAAGTTTTGACAAATATTGCATTTCATGTAACTTAGAAAACTAAAAAAGCACTTGATTTGTTTCATTCTTAATAATCCATTAAAATTAAACTAATGGACAGAAATGAATAAAAATAAATTTACCAGATGCATAAAGTTTGTATATTTTGTGATGTAAAATTTGATATGATGACATTAAAAGATTTTTATTGCAATCGTGTACTTGTGAGAAGTGTACCAAAATGTCAAAACAGAATTATTGTAAGAAAAATTCAAAAAAACTGTCTTACTGGCTTCTTTTAACAATTTTTTTAATTCAATTTATGAGATTTTGACTTTTTAAATCCTTATATATTGTTACAGAGAAATCCAAAATCAGTCTCTATTTTGTTCAATAAAAATTCCAACAGATTCAATAACAGATACGCTTTGTTTAACATGAAAATAGTCCTCTGATACAGGGCATCGTATGTTCCAGTCATTAAAAGATGAAATTCAAATCTCAATTGAGATATCACCAGGATTATTAAATGTTCTGGGTCCTTGATTTTTGTCGCCAAAAATTCTCCATTTGTGTCGCCAATGCCGGGAAGCATTAATTCAGCATCCATTCAACAGCCATTGCTATATCTAAAAAAATGATCTTCCTTATCAAGAAATTTACTGTGCTAGGAAACAAATTCAAAAATTCTTATTATAAATTATCATAATATTATACATTACAATAACCAATAAAATTTTCCCTATTTTATGAGATATTTTATGAGATAAAATTCAAAAATCGATTATTGAAAATACACATTTTCCCATTTATCTTAAAATTTCTAGTTTTGTTCTACATTTATTGTATAAAAATACAAGTTGCACTTTATTTTTATTGTGTACTTTTAAGATAAATATTAAATAAACGAAAATATTGCTTCCAATATAAATATATAAATTATTTTTAGAAAAAAAAAACATTTATAAATTTTAAATAGAATAAATAACGAATAAGACAAAAATATATTTAGCCTGTTGCATTTTGTAACTTAATATAAAATGCATTATTTTGTAGTAAATCAAGACGATGAAAATCTTTTTTATCATTGAGTATTTTATGATTCTTAGTTTCATAGAAATTTTAACAATGAGTCTATATACAATGCTCAAATTGAATTTGAAATGAATTACTCAAACTCAAATTAATAACTTTTTTAAAATTTTTCTAGACATATCTCATTTAAAATTTTTATTCAATAATAATACACTTTTAATTCGTATTGAAACAACAGCACAACAAATGTATTCAAGTGCAAAAAAATGATTAATGCAAAATGTCTTTATGCAGGTCGATCGCTCTCTTATTATTATTTTTATTAATGACTTATGCTTGTATCCATTTCCAATTTAAGAAGTAAAAATGCTGTTCTTGCTAATGTTTGTCATCAATGTATGATAACGAAGCCTTTTTTCTAAGCATATAAAATGTCTCTTCTTCCAGTTTAGCAAATAAAATTAAAGATGTGATATAATGCTTTCGTGACTTTTATCATTATACACATATTATATTTTATTATTATAATACAAAGTAAGAATTAAAAAAATCATTATTTTTCAATGAAAAATGTACCATTTATATATATATCACTCTATATATTTATTGAAACATATTGTTACGAATCTGTAATGTTGCTTCCCAGCACGGTTGGTTCCATCACTGGAAAGACCGTTTTACGATCTGCCTTGTTAGATGCTGATCGGGTGCCGAATCAGCGATCCCAGTGCTTGACGACAAACTTGACGACGAATTTGGTGACTTGGAGACAAAATAGATAATACTTGAAACTTCTAGAATTTTATCGATTCAGCCAACAGGAACCTAGATATGCCTGTTGGTGTAGAACTTTCTCTGCCCGCTTCAGGAAACTATAAAATGACGGCAGTCTCAAGCTGCTGTCAGTCATGTATTGATTCGTGTAAAGAGACGGCGGAATAGTTGGAACAGTCCTGCGAAGTGCAAGCGTTGTGTGGAGCTCAAGCGATTGCTGAATTGAGCCGTATGCCGAGTCCTGGTGTCTATTGTGGAAGCATGCAGCATCGAATCACGTGAGGAGTACCCAGTAGTGTAGTAGTGAGACGGTAATTGGATACAGCTAAAGAGAGGAGAGAGTGGAGAATTGCAGACATAATGTAGCTACGTAGATTCCCTCCTTCTGCTGAATTTTATCTGGCCGCTTTGCGTGCTGTGGCTGTTATTACTAACGATTTCCACTTGTGGATTATTGTTTGTTGTAGTGTGCTGCTGTGCCTGTGTTTGTCTCTGCTTTATATTTTCTGTTCTTGTATTAGTGTATTCGTGTTAATAAAAGTCTTCGTCTGTTACTAAAGGACTGTGTTTCTTCATCGACCATCAAATTGTGAAAGAATCCCGGATGTATCTGCAACAATATTTTATTTCTTTATTGGGGATATTTAAAATTATAGACTTATAATGGCTTGATTTTCTTTTCATGTAAATGTAATAAAATTTATCTGATATTTCTAATCTTTTTAGATACAAATTTTCTCGGCGTTTAAAGCTACTAGCCAAAATGTGCAGAGTAAAATATTTTTAAATACCCTTTTTCAATAAAGACTTAATCGATTGCAAAGAATTAATGCAATTTAAGCATAATTAGAATAAATTAATTTCATTTACTAAACATATAAAAATGGACAGAATTAGTTAATTTTATTAATCTATGGATTCATTCCAAAAGAGATATTTGAACCAGATCTGCAATTCTGTGGAAGCAGAATTTAATGTGTTATCATTGAAATTGTAAGGCGATTTTTCGTTTTGTCTAATATATTCCAGTTTGAATCTTGATCTTAGTCTTCTGATTCCTCTAAAATACACATTGAGATTTAAATGTTATTTAAAAAGGAATTTACCAGTTTTCATAATCAAAAATATAATTGAGTTTCATGCTATTCTATTGCGATATCCTTGTGATTTATGCAAGTCGGTCTAGCGAAGTTCCAGAAATGAACATTGCCTATATCTCTGCCTGGATATAGTCACTTTTCTGACGTAATTACAGTGGAGGTGGTTTTAAAATGATATTCCATGTCTCTGCTCTAAAAAATAAACGTTAGTTAGTGTCAATTTGATTGAAAAAATTTCAACGTTTAAATCCAAGTCATTCTTATAATTTTTTTTGTATTTTTTTTTACCTTGAAATTTTTTGTTTGTTTGTAAAAACGGAATTTATTGTTGAATTTTTCATTACTTTGGATCATATGTAGGAATTGCGTATTCTCGATAAAGACACAATATTTCAATATCTTTAGAACTCAATTATTAGTCATGGGCTATATTTTGATTACATGCTCGTGACTAAAATGGTAGAAAATGGTTCAATGATCCTAAAATATTTATATTATTCAGGTGTGAATGAAAAACTAAACTAAGAATATAAAATAGGGAAAATGATTAAGTATAATTCTTCTTCTTAATAGATCAATATAAATGTTCAATTTAAAACTGTTTATTATTAAAGCTCATTTTAAAAATAGAATTATAAAGAGTTTAATAAGTATACACATATAAATTTGGATTGTGTGTTTAACAATATTTAGTAACAAAATAATAAATAAAAATAATAAATTAAGTGTTAAAATGCCTTCATAAGAAAATTAAATTTAAGTTAGGCGGCTGAAAAACTATAACTTTTTGAAACACTTTCATTAAATTTCTCGCTTTATATTGATTTATTCTCTTACATACGATAAATCTTTATAATGCATTAAATAAATTGCTATTTTTTTAATAGTAGTAATAAAAAGTTCGAGTTAAAAGCAGCTTGCAGTTTTTTTTTTCATTTTAAACTAATACTCTAAACTGAACATTTTTTTAAACTAACATAAGCGATGCAAAGAAGCATAAAATAATTTAATATAAGAAATAACTTTTATTTTAAGTAGTATTTCAGGAAGTCGTTACTTTAATAAATTCAACTAACTTTCAAAAACTTTGAAAAGAATATGAACTATGTATTTTCTGCATTATACAATTGGGTCACGTTTTAATTCAGTTTTAAGCTTATGTCATAAGCATAATTAATGTTATACTATAATTACAAAAATTATAAGCTATACTTAAATTAATGCGCATTTTATTTTTCATTCGCAAAACTGCTGAAGATGTGATGAATGTATTTCATTATTTGTTACAATAAATTTCACAGCAATTGTTATTTTAAAAGTTTTTGCTTAGTTATACTTATTTCATTTTTTTTCTAAAAATATAATTTTATAATCAAGCTTTCATTCTTTTACTTATGCTCCACAATTTTGAATGTGTGTACACTTATGTGCTCCCAATGAAAATAAAAAATTTAACCAATTATAGAACTTTTAATTGTCAACTAATATTTTAACTAAAATAATTTTCCATACAAGTGGGTCATCTAGTTGCAACCGTGAGAAATATTAGCTTTTGTATTCTACAAGATTTGTAATAATGAATAATGGATTAGATTAAGAACTAAAAAGTACAGACTACTTGTAATAAAAATAAGAATTTTTGAAGCACGCTTCTCTAATTGTAGTAAAAAGTAGGAATAATTTCATTCCTAATATTTATGGATGTCATCTTCTTTGAAAGCTTCAGATCAAAGATTGCCATTCAGGCTGGATTTTGCTATCAATAAAATCTTGACCTCTTCTCAGATTTAAAGAGAAGATACAAGAAATCACAATCAGTGCATGTGCTTTCTTGACCAGTTTTTTTTTCAAATTTCTGAAAAAGAATCTGAACAAGAAAACCCTCTAATGGGCATTAAATCTAATGAAACGCAAAAAATAGTCTCTACAGTTGCAAATTATCCCATAAAGAAAAGTTATGAGAATTTTCCTTTTCTGATAATTTCTTCACGAT
>JAPMOR010073355.1:0-15264 GCA_026543865.1 Argiope aurantia
ATATTACAAAAGAAATTCTGTTAAAATTTCAAATAATGCAGTCTCATAAAGAGAAATTCTGCTAAAATTTCAAATAATGCAATCTCGTAACTATATGTCGGAGGTTGTAATAAAGTTTTATGATATTTTAAAATTATTTCTAATTTTAGGATTATTATGGACAACCTTCAGGAATCCGAAATTTTAGCCGGAGAACAAAACAATTTTTTTTTTTTTCATTTCTGTCAAGACAATTTAATTTCATATTATCTTTTCATTTTCATTTTATCTTTTCATATTATCTTTTTATTTTAATTTTCTTGTACTCGCATTTATTTAACTGAAAATCAAGTATCATTTAAATCTTATGACATTCGTTCTTTTACATGCTCTTCATATGTTTTCATAATTTTTTATATAGCTGCCCATTTGACTCATAACTTAATATTTCAGTGAAATTTAATATTAGAGTATTTAGATTGTTTTATAAAAGTTTAGAATGGCTTTAACCTTTTGTTTCTTATAAAAAATACATATAAATTTTAATTAGAGGCGAAATACTGATATTAACTTTAGAATTGCCTATAATCATCAATTATTGCCATTTGACTTTGTTCATAGATTGGTATTTTAAAACTCCTTATTTAGAGACTAAACATTAATCATTGAAAATGAAAGATTTTGTAAGTTAAAGAGGAGTGAAATGGGCCGCGAATCTTGAATTGCGAAAGAGGCCCTACAAACACCTAGCCCTGCAAAATATTATTGAATGCAGTTATTGAAATTGATTTTATTGCCTCCTCGAATTTCATGTCAAGTCTCCGGATTGGAAAATTCACAGTTAGAATATGTGCCGTAGAATTGTAAATAAATTCTTGGCAGTGTCTCTGAAATAATTGTTTAAAGTTTTAGAATTTTCCTCCACTTCTCAGTTTCAATTTTCTGTTTTTAACTATTTCAGTTAGGTTTACACTGCACAAAAGTTCATTTGGACTGGACTAACTCTATAAAATCATTTAAATTTATTTTACATGCAAAAAACGCAATCATATACGCTCAAAGTATAAACAGTTAGTTTCAAACAATTAACAGAAGATTTGGGTTCTGAAGAAATGGATGTGCGGCACAGCTCCGAGTAAATGTACCATAGTTTTCTTCTTCTCATCCCAGATGGTGCTGTTTTTACACGAATTTGATGTCACTCATAATGCGTTTAGTTTTGCTCTCAAATACTAGTATTTTCTCAAGAAAAACTGTACATTACTAATTAGTTCTGTTAGTTGGAAGCGAAAGTACCTCCTTTTGGAGTATCATGAAAGTTGTGACTTTTCTGTCCTTCGCTTTGCCATAAATCAGTTTTTTTTTTCTTCTTCTTTCTTTTCCAGTTCTAAAAAACATAGTCAATATCATAAAAAAAATCAATTTGAAAATAAATTCTCTCTAAATAGATTGTCTGTAATAAAAGCAAAAAAAAAAAAAAAAACATTATTCAACTTTTATTATTCAATCCCATTCGTAAGTGAAAACTTTTCAGTACAATAAAGTATAAGCAATGATATTTTGTAGTAAATATTACGTAATAATAAGGAATAGCAAATAAAAAGATTTATTACTGTTGAATGTTAATATGAAGAAGGAACTCAATTTTTGCAACTAATTTTGAACTTCATTTATTTGTACATGAAAATATTTGATACTTATTAAAGGAGATCCACAGAGCCTCTTACCATTTTAAACCGTAACAGTGGCTGTACTCATTTTGCTTACAACTAACAAGGGGAAGTCATGGGGTTGAAACCTGAGATCGGGATGAGATTTAGTATAATGATAGTATACATTTAGAATGTTCATTCATGAAAATATTAAAACGTAATGGCCAGTCAATTTCGAGAAAATGGTCCTCAAACTTTTAGTAAAGCTTATATACTGATAACTTGACTCCCCTCCCGATGACCCCGATGGTATGGTTGTCTAGGTAACCGTCTCGTATACGAAAGGTCAGGGTTCGACCTGGCTGGATTTTTTTTCTTTTTTAAGAACTTTTATTCAATTCAAAATATACAAATACTCTTATTAATATGTTTTTAATTTTTTTCTTCCAAAATAAATATTTATTATCGAAATACATAATAATAAAATTAAAATTTTAAAAGAAAAAAATTATAGATACATATGCATTTTTTAAACAAAATAAAATTATTTAAATTTAATTAACTATTTACAGATAGTTTTAATTAATATGCTACTTATTTTTATGCAAGGATAAATGTTTATTCTTTTAATACTTAAATTATGATTTAATGTTTAAAGGAAAAATAATTAAAAACGTTACATTTATGGCTACAGATAATTTAACTTGCTTGCATCATTTTCAAACAATTAATTTTCAAATTTTTGGATTTTAATAATAATAAATTATTAATTCTAACTGAACGAAGCTGTATTTATATCAAAAATTGAAGAGAGCAGCTGATATTTGTTAAATATGTAAGCAAAGTTCTCCAACTGCAATAATCAAAAGAAATAGTAGAGAGCAGGTGTTAATTTATTGAATGCGTAGGCAGATGGTTCAAAACGTATTAAGCGTATACAAAATTCTTATTTAATCGAACATGATCAAGAAATAAATTCTTGCGAATATAGTGTAAAAATCCAAGCTATTGTACATCATCAATTGTCATCTCAATTTTAATAAGATAAGGTATGCATGGCACGCTGCCCAACTTTCTGATGACAGAGAGATAATTTTAAATGCAAATGAAGTTGTTTTCCCATAGATCTCTTAAAGAAACCTTGCTCTTGTGGACAATCATTTATCAGTTGTGCAAGATGTCGAAATATATTTTGTTTCCAATGTTTTTACTATAGTTACTATTCTGGTTCTTGTATATAATCGAAAGTCAATGGATATAGGATAATTTTTTTAGAAATACTGAATAATTTTTTGTACGATGTCAGTATTTATAATTAATAATTATCACCATTTATGTTACTATTTTTTTAAATATTAAATTACAATTTAAGTATTAAAATAATAAACATTTCTACTTGCATAAAAATAAGTGGCGTATTAATTAAAATTATATGTAAATAGTTAATTAAATTTAAATAATTTTATTTTGTTTAAAAAATGCATATGCATTTATAATTTTTTTCTTTTAAAATTTTAATTTTATTATTATGTATTTTGGATGAAAAAAAATTAAAAACATATTAATTAAGAGAATTTGTAAATTTTAAATTGAATAAAAGTTATTAAAAAAGAAAAAAATTCCTAGCCTGGGGGGAACCTTGACCTTCCGCATACGAGTCTGTTATCTAGACAATCATGCCATCGGGGTCATCGTGACAGGAGTCAAATTATCAGTATATAAGCTTTACCAAAAGTTTGAGGACCGTTTTCTCGAAATTGACTGGCCATTGCGTTTTAATATTTTCATGAATGAACATTCTAAATGTATACTATCATTATACTAAATCTTATCCCGATCTCATATTTCAACCCCGTACCCTCCCCTTGTAAGACGATAACTTTTGGCGATAACTTTTTGGCGATCAACCACAATTTAAGTAACATCTTTTTTAATACTCAAAGAGTGAAATCACATATGAAAATAATTTTATTGTCGACATTTTAAATGTCAAGATTAAGACTGAAAATGGGTAAGACTTCTTAATGGTGAATATATATTTGTAATATTTATTAGATTTTACAAATTAATTAATTTATTGACATAGAAAGATTATATATTATATCTACTCCTTGTTCGTTTTTTCATCTTCCATAATTATATAAAAATTATAGGTTTTGCCGTATAAAAGAATTTGACATTCTCTTACTTAAAGCTACCATGCTCGCGAATACTGTAATAACCATATAAGAATAAACAAGGATAAAATGGGTAATATTTTTTTAAATTTTCTAATGGAAAATAAATACCCTAAACACATCACCTTGTTTGTTACTATTACATATATTTCAAACCACTGAAACTAACATTTGTGTTTTCTCATTTGTAATTAATTCGATTTAAGTATCCATCATTTTTATACATAATGTTTATTTAATACTTTAAAAGAAACAAATTTATAAAATACAAATCCATTCTATTGAAATAAACCAATAACGATTGCTTACAGAGATAAAATGCAATGATATAAAAGCAAAATTGATTGAAGTTATTTTATCGCATGCTAGTATAACTACATTAATTTTTTTTAAAAAGAGATATGATCCATCAAAACATGTAATAAGAGATCCCATTACATGATAATCGATTTAACGAAAGAAATTTTTGCCCATCTTATAGGTAACCCTCTTGTTCTTCCAACATTCTTTAATTTCTTTCCAAGTTGCAGGTACTAGGTACGGCAACCATGGAATTAATAAAATGAATACAGACATTTTCAAAACTGCGAATGAATGGTTGGCGAAAATATATAAAAGAAATACTTTTATTATAAAACTGGTATGTAATTAATCTATATTCTCTGATGAAAGCTTCGATTGCATAGATTACTAAATTAGACTAAATGTAGCAAGATCATTTTTAAGGAGGAGGAATTTAACAGCTTTTAAACCTAAGATAATAAAGGTTGAAAACAAAAGTTTGCATTAAAGCTATAAGATTTCTTGTGACACAATTTAATTAATTAAATATTTGGCTAATATACGATTTATATAAAAGTGTGACTTATATATGTTACATCAATGAGAATTCATTTAATAACCCAAAAATTTATTAATGATACAATTGTACTAAATGATACTGTAGTTTATTTAATTTAGCACTCAAAGAAGCTAGAGGCAGTCTTTCATTTGCATAATAATTTAACAATATGTAAACAACTTCCAGGAGCAATGGAGCCCTTGAAGACGGTTTATAGTTATCGGATTATAGGATTGGATATCCCTTGTTCAGATAATAGATGGCGCTGTAGTCGAGTTTACTAACACACTTATAGCAAAAAAAATAAATAAATGATGCAGCATTGTTATATAAAAAGATTTTATCTTATGATTTTTCATCTAACCATTTGCAAAAAAGATTTTTATACAGCAAGTTCAGCTGAAAAATCTTTAAGAACATTTTTCGCCGTTGCTGAACCCCTCAAAGTGTTCGCACTTTGGTGGCATCCTTGTCAATTCTGCAGTGAAATACAGTAACAGCTGGAGGTTAAATCTGAGAAATATTTGAGTGTTCCTACCATGATGGCATCCAGTGAAGTCCAGTAACAACTGGAGTTTAAATTTGAGAAACATTCGAAAATGATCCCAACATTGTCATGGCGGCATCCTTGTCAATTCTACAGTGAAGTCCAGTAATAGTTGGTAGTTAAATTTGAGAAACATTTGCAAGTACGTGGTGGCGTATTCATTTGTCTGGTGATCGACTAAGCTAATCATGCATTGATTTCTTTAGGAGTTATGTAAAAATAGTAAAAAACATCTGCTGAATTTTTGAAGAGAGTGTCGCTCGCATTCTTGTACCAGCCCTGGTAATGTCAAATATTTTAAGCACGTTAAAACCCTAGATAGAACAAATAATTAGAGCCAGAAGTTTCTTTCTAATGCCACGAACGATTAATCCCACTCGTGAATAAATCAAAAGAATTAAATTGGTATTATTCTCAATTTTTTTTCAAATGGAATTGTAAGTTTAGACAAATGTTGATATCTAAGATCTTAACAAAAACCAATATTTATCGCAGAATAATTTTAGTTTAATTAGATTTATTATGTCTGCACAAAAAGCTGACAAAGTTGTGACGAAATTTGTTTGTTTATCTCATAAGGCGTTTACAATTCGAGAAAAGGGACAATAAGGTTAATATTTGTATTAAACTTTTATTTAAGAAAATTTAAATGAAATATTGTTTTACATGTTTAAAATGTAATTTCGTTTTTGTATATGAAACAAAGAATTTTTTTTAATGTTTACGTACAATTGTCACAACATTTTTATTTATTTATCAAATGGGAATAATTCTGCTATTCAAAACACTGACTACTGAAAATTTTTTGTATTCTTACATTCTGTATTCCTGTATATTTCAATAAAAATCTATACATAGTATAAAATGAAGTCTCCTGAAAGCGTCCGTATGTTTGAACGAGAAAAACTCGAGAAATACTTAACTGAGATTGGAGATATTTATATCATTTTGTAGGACATTTATTGGAGAGGGTTTTAATACGTTGAAGTCATAACAAAATAAAAAAAGGAGTTTTATAATTTCGATTTTAATTATTTTCCTACTACGATTTGCGCATGCATAAAACAGCAGTATCTGTGCTTTGCGCTTTACAGCGCAAATAGCAACAACTGTGGTAGGCTTATGCAATGCATTTTTTTGTTAACGTTTGATTTTAAACAGCGATTCAAATTCATTATGCCCCCCAAAATTAACTGCTATTGGAGATATTTGTATCATTTTGCATGGCATTTATTGAAAAAAGTCCAAGGACAAACATTTAACACTGCTGGAATTAACTTAAGCGAAAAATGTTTTTCTCATGGACAAATTTATGTGACACTTTCTAGAGTTACATCCAAACAAAATCTATTTGTCTTACCACAAAGAGAAAAAAAAGCCAATATAGTTTACAAAGAAATATTATGAAGCAAGATCAATTTTATTTTCATATAAAATTATACAGTGTTGATAAACAAGTGTGGAACAGTGGGTACAATGATTTATTTGTATATTTTTAAAACTGTTTTTCTTTTACATATTTTAATAAAAAGTATTTAGTCTAAATATTTCTGAATGTGTGCTATAAAAATTGCTTTGTACTTATTTTTGATGATTTCTAAATATATTTTTATGTTTGTTTGTTGCTGCGTGATATACCAATGTCATATCGGGTGTAGGCTAGATTTAAGTTTAAAGCACATGTTTCCTCTTGGATGTTATGCCACGGGCAAAGATATGCAGGTACTTTTATTATGCCTATAAAAAATAAACTAACTTTTGAATATCACTAAAAAACTGTATTTTTTTATAATCAAATGTTGAAATGATTTTAAATTTATTTCATATACTTAAGATTTTACAAAACTTTTAACAGTGTAGCTAAGATCTGAGCAAGATTTCATTTTGCATAAGATGTTCTCCTAAGATTTTAAATAATGCAATATCATGATTATAATATTTCCGACTTTAGAAAAAAGTTTCATGCTACTTTAAAATTGTTATTAGTTTTTAAAGTCAGTTTGGAATGAAATAACATTTTGAAAATTTTTGCTAGTTCTATTATATTAATGTAGTTTTGAAATGTTTATAAGTATGCTTAATTATATACTATGCATTGCTTTAGGGGTTAAGTGGTCTATTCGGTAAAGGAATACAATGGATAAATATCCTTCCTGTGTGGTTAACGCTATATATTCTGGTGAGTATTTTGTGAATAAATCATTGTCTTTATATTATCCGTTTCTATTTATCTTATTTCTGAAGATTCTTCTAATTTTCATTGCATATATTTTTAGTTGAGAGATTTAAAATTTTAAGTAATTCAATATTATAATTTATATTTCGGAGGTTAGGATAAAGTTTCATAATATTTAAAAATTATTTCTATGTTTAGGTGTCAGTTTTTGGGATAAGGTTACCTTTTGAAAATTGTTGTTAGTTGTATTCTGTAAATATAATTTTGAGCTGTTTAAAAGTATACTTAGTTATATCTTATGTAATTGTATGTACTATGTTACTTTTGAAGTTAAAAGTGTCCTTTCTTAAAGGAATAAAATGAACTAACTGGATAAGAATTTATCCTATCTGGTTAATGCTATATATTCTAATGAGTGTTTTATGATTAAATCACTGTCTTTCTTGCAGAAATTTTCATAAGTCGGTCAGCTTTAGTGATGGATTTAGTTGATTGGAGTGCAACTCTTTTTGTTTAAAATATTAGTGTCTTAAGAATATCTTATTAAATATGACTTACAGGACACAGGATATATGTAAAAATTTCAAATGCAGCATTTCAATTCGTAATACCTCAGCATTTATGGACTCAAATTATATAAAATATAATTATTTATTTCATTTATATCATTTGTTAACACATTTATCTGTTACTAAAGGTTTACAAATCAGTTGTTAGGCTCCAGTTAGAATAGATATCTTGTGCATATTAAACCATATTTGCCTTAAATAAAACTGTTTAATTGAATTAGTAATATAGGTATTGTGAAAGATCATAGAAAACTTTTCCTTGCAATTATTTCTAAAAAATAATGTTTCATATTTATTTATTTTCATACAGACACGGGCTGAAAATTATATTTTTAATATAATTCATTTGGAATGATAGTTAACTTATTTTTTAATTTGAGCTTTTGTCAATCTGATTGCAAAGCGTGAATAAATGTAAATTTTTTCCCCATTAAAATGCAAGGTGCTCGTGCAGCTTAAATTTTATTTTTATTTTACTCAAAATAAATTGTTGGAAAAATAGGATAAAAATATTTTTTTTAATTCATTAAAAATAGAAATTTGATGTTTTCCTTAAAACATTTGTATCATTGAAAAGATTACATTTTGAACTTCAATATGACATAAAAATCAAGTTTGTGCTGTAATATTTTCGGAAGTTATAGTGTAAAACGCCAAAATTTTACTTAATTTTTAATTAATTAAAAATTCAAAAAAAAATCGCTCCGAAGTGCACATTTCCGGCCTTCAAAGTATGCACATGCCAAATTTAGTAGCTGTAGGTAGAACGGTCAGGCCTGTAAAGCGCGAACACACACACACATTGAGCTTTATTCTAAGTATAGATAATAATATAGAAAATATTTTGAAAATATGAACAGAATTACTCGGGCTTTGAGTAATAAGTACTTTTTTTATTTTTTTATATAATACGTTGTGACTATTCGTTTTATTTTTTTAACTGGAAGAGAATCGAAAAATTTTAGTCTGTTATTTCTATGCAACTACATATTTATTATAATGATAACATTCAACCCTTTTTCAAAGCATTTAACCCTTTCATAAATTGCCATAAAAAATTGCTAATTTTGCAAAAATAAATATTTATATTACATTATTTTTTATAATAAACTAGCAGAACAGTGCTGTCCGTGGCATAACATCCAAGAGGAAAAATTAGCTTTAAACTAAAGTCTAGACTCCGCAGAATATGACATGGGCAGGTCAAGCAACATCAAGCAAACCTAAAAATATATTTTAGAAATCTTCAAAAATCACAAAGCAATTTTTTATAAAACACAGTCAGAAATATTTAGACTGTTAAAAAGGTAAAAATATGATATGTTCATAGACAAAACAATTCACTAAAAATATACAATAGGAAAACTACTTTAACATTTAAAAATATACAAATAAGTCATTGTACCCACTGTTTTACACTTGTTTATCAACTCTGTATAATCTAATATGAAAATAAAATTCAACTTGTTTCATAATATTTCTTTGTAAACTATATTGGCACAATTATAAAACTCCTTGACGTCACTCCTTGATGTGACTTTAATATACTAAAACCTTCCCCAATAAATGCCTTACAAATTGGTACACATATCTTCAATATTAGTTGACCTTTTTGGGGCATAATGAGTTTTGAATCGCTGTTTAAAATCAGGCGTAAACAAAGAAATGCATCGCATAAACATATAGCTCTTGCTATTTGCGCATGCACGAATAAGTGGGAAGCACAGACACTGTTGTTTTACGTTTTTTCGAAGCTTAGTAGGAAAATAATTAAAATCGCAATTATAAAACTCTTTTTTTTCTTTTGAGGTGACTTCAATATACTAAAATCTTTCCCAATAAATGCGCTACAAAATGGTACAAATATCTCCAATATCAGCTAAGTATTTCTCGAGTTTTTCCCTTTCAAACATACAGACGCTTTCAGGAGACTTCATTTTATACTATATATAGATATTTTATTTATTTGAATCATTATATAAATGAAAAAGTTATGAAAGAATGGTAAAAAAAAAAATGTGTGAACAAAAATCATGTTACCTTTTCCTGTGCAAAAAGGATGTTTTTTATGAAATTGTAAATATTTTTGACATCAATCATTCTTACTTGTTTGAAAGATTTCTAATCGAATGAATGCCGGTCCTTATTGATTTTAACGGCGACCAAAAAAGTGCCAAAACATTTCGCCAAATTATAAAAGTATACTCAATTGCATAAATATATACATAATAAACATGTGCATAAATATATATCAAATCACGTGCGAATCACATGTTGCAAATTTAAATCGCCAAATTGGCGAATTTTTTTTCTTGACGCTTTTTGGTCCCTGTTATAATCAAGAAGTACCCGAATCCTATATGTCCTATGATGTAAATTCTATTTTCCTAAAGTTCCGAGCAAAATTCCATATGTTAATAAAGTCCCAATGCTGGTTACTACAAGGCGTCGGTCCATTACGTATATTTTCCACAGCGATAAAGTATAATCTTCTTCATTCAGATCTGCATCTTGCTTGGATGGTTTCTCATCTGTTTCACGAAGTTTATTTACCAATTCTATAATGATACTTTCGGCTTCATTCGCTAGTTCATTTGTCATTATTGCTGATAGCATCAACGCTATTTGAATTGAGAAATAAAAAATTAAAGCACAAATAAAAGAGCATAATTCCATGTTCCTTGTTTCGACGAAAAAGGCCAAGGCATATCCAGCACGAAATAAGTTTATCATGCACAGAATCACTAGATTTAAAGCATGAAATGAAAAATTACCATCAAAGAAGCACATCATTTTCATACTATCTTCATACAAATTTAAATATTTCTGAAGATTTTTAGGTTCACTTGTTTTGTGCAGATCATCAAGTAACTTTTGTAAAAGTATTCTGATAAATCGACAAGTAAGAATATAGTACGTGCAAAACAAAGTTATTATAACTTTTGTAAATATGTAATAGGACAATTCAAAAATTTCGACAGTCCAGAAGAGATAAAGGGATGATTTTGGAATTTCCGCATTCGAATTCTTTTTAAATAAAAACTTATAGATTTGAAACCTATGCCATCCATAGACACAAGCTCTCATTTGCCAAAATACAAGGAAAACGAAAATGATGAAAATATATACAATGAATGGATACTTTTCTTTTCGTAAAATTATTTCATCATGTTGTAAATTCGTCAATCTTTCAAAAAGTAGATTGAGGTGTTTTGTCATATGCAACATTTCCCTTCGTTTTTTGTAGATTGATATGCATGCTATTATATACAGTCCGGATAGAAGAGTGACTGTTGCTTCGTCTCTGGTGTCATCAACGGCTTTTAAAAATAATACTTGAATCACCATTTTGCCAACAAATGTTGCAAAAATAAAAAATTTCAAGATTATGTATATAAGACTAGTAGTTAAATTTTTACCATCTATCCATCCAGTTTCTGTAGGTTCATACACATTTATAGCCCCAAATCGGAAAAAAATGAATATAAACTTGAATTCATCTACCAGAGACCTAACAGGGAACAAACTTGTTTCTATCTTTTCTTTGGCAAAAAGCTGGTATACTTCTGTTTTTGGTGATTCAGAAGGTCTATCTTCTGATGTGTTTGATTTTCTGCAGCAATTTTTATGGGTTTTCAGGTCCATTTGCTTTATGTCACTTAAACTATTAAAAAGAGAGATCATGTTATCTCTATTGCTCATGAAAGTTTTGCATGTTCTACCAGATCAAATCAAAATGGCGAATGCATGAAATTTAAAAACTTGAAGCATCAATAAATACAAGTCTGTTGTGTCTCACAGCCATGCTATAAAATTTAAAAAATATTTTAAACACATATATATTCAAATAATTTTTTTATATATATACTCTCTAAAAGCAAATTTTCGCCTTCAGCATGGTAACAGAAAATTACAAAAATGGCGATAATTTTAACTGAAATATAATTGCTTGAAATTTCCTCTTAAAAAAAATCAATATTTTTCTATGTACTATCAAGTAACACTAAGCACTGCTTGCTGATGTCTGGAGTTTAATTTAATTTAGCTATCATTTTGTCATTTCAGATTAGTTCTCGATTATTTTGAGGCAAGTAATTGTATGAGGATAAAGAGAGAAATGTTTTTCTGTCTTTTTTCCCTTCATATTACTAACAAACTTTCATAAACACTGGAATATTGATTACTAATCGTAAATGTGCCAACGACATTTGATTGCTTTCAACGACATTTGATTGCTTTCAATTATCTATCTGTCTATATTGTTGTTAATATGAAAAGGTAATATATTTTTGTTTGCTTTCGTTAATTAATCTATAAACATCGCATTCTTTGCAATGTAGTCACCACTGAGAGAAAAACATTATGATGGCAAATCAGTTTATTCGAGATTTTTTTTCTAGATCCATTAAATATTAAAGCTTATTTGTGGAAAAGATCTGGCACAAATAAACAATGAATTAATATCTTGGAAATTGGTTCACAGTAAACATTTTATTAAACGCGGAAAGATGCATTAAAGAAAGACATTGACTCCCAATATTGATCATTTTATTGGGGGTTCATTTAAGACATTAAAGGGACATTAAAGATTCATTTTATTGATATTAAATTTTAAAAAATATATATAAGTTGATAGAAAATTTAAGCTGGTTTCCAATTTTTTTAGATTTATTCCTAAAATTTTTGAACTTTTCTTTTTATTGCAGTATATTTATTTAGATAGGTGTTTTTATGTAAAAGTTATAATATTCGCATTCGAAACTGTCAAAGATTATATCATGAGATTTTTGTTCTAAAAGTAATTTTATAGTACAAAAGAAATGCTTAAAACTAATATTAATTTGAATTATTATTGTTGAGAGTAGAATTATCAACGTAATGCTTCAGAAAAACTAGCAACTATAATTATTAATATGGATAATATGTCATTCTAAAATCTAAATCACAAAATTATTTCATATGTTTCTGCAAAATTCTATACAAGACTTATTACATGGTTCCGATGTTGAGATAAGTAGCTTTCAAATTTTTAGTATAACCAGCGGAAGTTGTCTCCACAAAAAATGTCTCGCATACTCTCTAATAAATTTGTCATGTCATAGAATGCCTTGCATCTGGAGTACATAGTTGCATTCTGTACTGGACTTCAATAGTTATGAAGTATTAATCTTTGGCGTGGATTTAGCATTTTTACTGAATCTATCGATTGGCAGTTTTTGGCGATTAACCGTGGCAGGCGTTAATAGTATCCAAAAATCGAATTTGTATTTTAGACGCGTTTCTCCCAACCGATTAAAACAAGAGAATTGCACGTACTTACAAAATTCCTTACCAAATTTGATATATTTAAGTCATTGCACTTTTGAGTTAATGCGTTTACATTTTTCTGATAGTACTGGCCAACATACTTTCAATCCCTTGAGGGACTTGGTTCAAGCTTTGATCGGTATATAAACCATAGATGTTAAATCTGTGAACTGAATTTTCTAAATCTAATTCTCTTCATTTTGTAGATATCGTGTTAACTTATAATTTGAGCAGCGAGACAGAACAGATTATCTTTACACGAATTTTACTCATAATTTGATAGAAATCTATAAGATTGGAATAAAGACCATATATAAAATTTCATCTATCTTGCACAAAACATCCTAGTTAAACTAAACAAATGGCACCAGGCCGAAAATCTTTTAACCTTTGCATTCTTTCCAGCCTCCTATGTATCATTCACGACCTTGTCGAAGGTCTGCAATTTTATGCAGAGTTTATTTTATTTACTAAAACATTTAATAAAGTTTTTGTGAAAAAGTCTCGGGAAAACACTTCTGCTAGTTAAACTAAACAAATGACACCAGGCTAAAAAGCTCTTAATCCTTGCATTCTCTCCCGCCTCCTCTATGACATTTACGACTTTGCTGAAAATGTTATGCATTTATTTTATTTACTAACACATTTATTACAGGTCATGCGAGGAAGTTTCGAGAAGACACTCCTGCTACTTAAACTAAACAAATGACGCCAGGCTGAAAAGCTCTTAACTTTTGCATTCTTTTCTGACTCCTATTCTCCTCCCACCTTGCCGAGAGTCTATAATTTTGTGCATGTTTATTTTACTTATTAACACATTTTTACAGGTTATGCGGGAAAGTCTCGGAAAGAACACTTTTATTCATTAAACTAAACATTTGACACTGGCTGTAAAGTTCTTAACCTTTGCATTCTTTCCTGCCCCCTCTGTATCATTCATGACCTTGCCGAAGGTCTACAATTTTATGCGGATCCTATTTTACCTATTAGCACATTTGTTACAGGTTATTCGAGAAAGTCTCAGGAAGAACACCTCCTGGGTCTAAAGTTTTGTTATCGAAACTAAACAAATGACACCAATTGAAAAGTTCTTAACCTTTGCATTTTTCCCGCGTCTTCTCTTATATTTATACCTCTTATTCTGATGAGATAAGAGGCGAAAATAAAGGAGGAGATGGAAAAAACCCCTATTTTTTCTCCCCTATATTTCCTGTCAAAATGAATTTATCGTCTTCTGGTTTGCCTTGCTCCGGGTCAAGGATCCATCTGACTCTATGTCGAATCCATGGGGCCTTTGCCCAGTAGTAAAAAAATCAAATTAGAAACAACTATTTTGAGTCTGAATTTACCCAGTGTTCGAAATGGGCGAATTAGATGAATCAAATTGCTATTGTAAAATTGCTTTCAATATAATGTGCGAACAGTCGACTCGTAATACAATGTATCCTGAATCATGCTGAAATATTGATTATGTAGTCTCTGAAGAGGGTAGGAAACGAGAGAGTAGTTAAAAGATAATATTAAATTTCAAAAATATTAGTAAAATTTATTTTCATTAATATTGTTCTACTCCATTTGAATTTAAAGTAACTAATGCGTTAATTAAAGCCACTTGAATTTCAACCATATTGATTTTCAAATGGATATTCCCCCCCCACAAAGAAAAACCCCACAGATTATTTAAATAATAGAAGTAATTAAAGTCCTCATTTTCATGAAAGATTCTGAACATTTAATAATTGAAAAGTTTTCGGGTATTTTATCTGTAGCCAATCACCAATGCAAATTTTAATTATTGAAAAAATATTTACCGTGAGTGTTTTGCCAAGATTCAATTGATAATTTTTAAAATTATTAACAGATTTCAGTTTGGAAATGCTCTTTAAAATTCAGAATATTTAGTTCTATGAATTTTCATAGAATTAAATATTGTTGTAATGGTAACTTCTCGAAATACTGAATATTTATGCGAATTACGAATGCAATTCATATGTGCCTTATTATGTCATCAACTGT
>JAPMOR010073358.1:0-31305 GCA_026543865.1 Argiope aurantia
AAATTATCATACCAAAAATTCTGTAATCTCAGTTCAATTAGTTAAACATTCTATGTAATAGGCAAGGATTTTATTAATTGATTTTTCTCACTGTTTATCGAGATCTTTAGTAGCTCACACGTATTGTACAATATTGTATTATGTTAAATTATATTTTCAGTATGGAATAATATTGTTGAATATTAAATGATTAATGTAATATCGGAAAGTATTATATAATATTTTTGAATATTACATGATTAATAAAATATTGCAGAATTTAGTATAATATTGTTGAATATTGATTAATTTAACATAATATAATATAACATAACATATACTATATTATATAATATTGTGATACAGGATGTGAAAACTAGAGTAGCAAACAAAGTACAATATGGCACAGTATTGTATTACATTGTGTGATATTATATTATGTTATGAAATATTCAACAATATTATAAATTATTGCAAACATAGTATGCATTAATGTATAATGCACATTTGCTGCTAGAATAACATATTAACTACACAAAAAGGTGATATAGTTGTAATTTAAATAATTTAATTTCTATAATATAAAAAAGCTGATGTTGTGAATTTCTCGGAATTTGAAAAATAACATTTTAAAGTTCTTTTTTCTGTCTAAGAACGTCTCTGATATCTTTCGCAGAATACCAAGTAAGACTTTAGAACACTGCAGCCACCTCAAAATATTCCTCGGATGAACCGTTAAATATTGACACTCTATTATGACATCTCTTACCTTGAGGCACCTGGTTGACTACTTTTACATTAACTCCATGATGGCGCCCCCCACCCCCGAGCTATTTACCCGATACCGCCACGCTCTTTTCCGTCATTAATTGATCGGAAGCTTCGAGAAGATTCTTTTGCCTTTTTCACATTTTCCCAAAGTAAGTATATTAAGGTTTCCTTGAAAGAGATAGAAATAATATTTTGAATTCAGCATAGTTTCTACGTATTTTAACAAATTTCATATCTAAAAAAATAGCATTTTTAACAATAAGTATAATATCTTTAGGATTCAATTTCACTCAGTTGGAATTAAATATATATTCATTTTCATTTAATATCAATTAAATATTATTTTTTATTTTGGACGGAAATTATAAAAAACATCTAAAGATGTATAAAAATTATATACTATAAATTATAGTAAATTTTATTAAATTATATTACATTTTAATTTATTATTATTATTAATAATAATTTATGATAATAAAATTATTATTTTATGAATTATAACTAATTTATTATTTACAATTTGTTTAATTTTTTATTAATTTTTCTTTATTTTAAAAAGAAAAGGAATATGAACATATTCCCTTTTTATGTTTTATAACCGAATTATTTATAAATAATGAATACGGCATTATAAAAGGCATAATTTCTTTTTTTCCGCCATTAATAAGAAATATATCTATACCTAATCAAATGCCATTTAAACAAAATGAAATATATTGGCTTTTTAGGAAAATAAAAAGTTTTCAATCGCGATCAGAACATAATATAAATTCAATAATATTTTTGATGCATTATTACATGTTTGATGAATTATCATGTACTTCGTGGATTAATTCTTTTGGGGGAATTTCGCTTGGTAGATTTATGGATTTATGGAAGAAAGCGATATCTATATAGAAAATTAATATTTTTGCCTTCAAATTTTATTTTTATAAAACAATTTTACTTTAATGATTAATCAAGGGGTTTTCTTTAATAATTAATTATCTGATACAATTTTGGGTTCGAAATAATTGGTACAGTTAATTCAAATACTGAAAGCTGTCAAATATTAAATTATTTAATTAGATAAAGATAGAAATAAGATTAAATAGATATAAATAATTATTATATAAATAGTTTTCCCTGCTTCCTATTTTTTTTAATCTGGTAATGAAATCAATTTCTTTCAAATTTTTCTATTAAATGTACATAGAAAGATTAACATAATTTAATATGTCTGTATATACATAGCAAAAAATACTTTGAAAAGGATAAATTTAACTGAGATAATTTTATTGAATTTCACCTTTGCAGACATTATTGTAAATGTTCGTCGAATGCTTTTCATATCTGATAATTTATTTCTGAATTTAAAATCGTTTAATGAGATGCAATAATTAAATTGAAAATAAAATCATGCACACCAATTTAGTTTAGTGTATATAAATTATTTTCATTATCCAGGTAAATGATGACCAATCTAATTTCCTATTAATTCCGTTTCTTATTGAATATAACTCCATTCCAGTTTCATTAGAAATCAGACGTATGCCAATTAGTTAGAATTATCCATTGCCAACCATGTGAAATAATCGAAGCAATCGTGGATGAGTAAACACAACCCATTGATGGACATAGATTATTGTTCCACCATGCCCTGAATCCTCAAAGTACAACAATACTTAAACCGCGCTACCTAATCCTCCCTTGTCACAAACACGTCATTATTGAAAGGGGGTATCATATTCCGGAAAAGGGTGAATATGTCCAACTGGAAATCAGGTGGCGTGAGGAAAAGAGGGACATTAGGGGGTGGGAGAAGAGTAATTAATACGCCTGTCAAGTTCCGCAGATGCATTCGCGTTCACCGGTCATGTTTAAGGTCAGGAATTTCGGCGCTTTCCGTAGCGAGTCTTCAATGGCATTTCCAGCCAAAATATTCTCACTATGAGCCTGTAATTATACTCTGAGAATCGTAGCCTTAACATGAAGGTTCGAATCGATTAGAAGGACTCGACAAGTCACGGCGATCTATTGGTCAATCAGATGTTTGAAGCACTCGATGATGGACTCCACTTGTGAGCATTAACTGAACGGGTCATTCATTCGATGAATGTATTGTTACTTTATATCATGGATTTGTCTGCATGTTTTAAGATATAATATGAAAAGTTAATTTAATTAGAAGAACTGTTTGGGGTGCTATATGTTCCTGATGGAAACTATCTGAATAAAATGTTCTACTTACACGACGTTGGATTGGCAATACTTGAGTGATGGAATGGAATACATAAGGAAATATAAGGAAACCAAATATAATCCAATGGCTTGTTTCAAAATTGAATATATGCCATTGTTTTCCCTACGCTTGGCTTAAATAACAAAATATTTGGAAGCCTGTTTGTGATATTTATTATTTAAATTTGTGAGATTTCATAACCCTTTAAACAAATATTGAATGCATTTATATCTACACATATTACCAGATTAAAAAAAATAATTATCCCCACTAATTGCTTTAAAAACGTCTTGAATCAGTTGGGACTTCCATCATTTTATATTAAAATAAAATTTTATAGTAAAATTGAATATTTCCAGAAAATATTCAGTGATTAAATATAAAGAAATTGATTAAGATGCTTCCTGACCTCTCATGAGGTGAAAGAATTTTAGATTGTTCACTGCTTAGATAAAGAGATTATTAAATACTATAAATTCCTCTTAATCTCCACAAATAATAAATCAAATTGTGAGTGTGCCTGTGTGTGACTGTTAAAGAGCTGTAAACCAGTTTGTTTCAACTTAAAATATGAGATTTAGTAGAAATTAGACTTTCCGGAATAAAAATTTACAATTTAGTGCGATTCTTTTAATATTATAATTATATTTTTAACAGAATATAACTCAACAAAGAGTGTAAATTATGAGCAACATATAATATAATAAACAAAAAATTAATTTTCACCATTTTCAAAGCTTAATAATTGCCTATTTTTTATGATATCAATTTAGTGAGCAATGAAACAGTTTTTAAATTTCAGGAGCACATATTTTCACTTTGAATTTGTCCTACGTTTCCCAAAGTAAGAATTCTCATATAATATTCGCTTAAGTTCTGTCGATATTTAGCAGTTCAGCAAACGGAACAACAGGCTCTGTTAGAGATTCATTTCTTGCAAACATCCCTTACAATCAGCAGTACCATGGGTTTGTTGTATATCCTTTAATCTTTTCTCTTTAGGATGACATGTTTACAAGAAAATTGGTAGTGTTTAATTTCAGTTAAACCATTTAGAAATAATTTCATATCCATGACACCGTCAAATTGACAGACATTAAAAATGATTCATTTCAGTTTTCTTGCATATTTCTGTTCACAATATACATAGGCATTTCTATTGGAGATCATAACACTATTAAAAACGCAAATGTTCGGCATCAGAACCCCACTGATTCATTCAACCTGAAAATTACACAGTTTTAAGTAGAATTCATCTTTAGCTTTCAGCCATGGAAAAAAAATCACACGATTAAATATGTGAAGAAACAATGTAGAAGTTTTAAATTTATGAGCAACCATGTAATCTATTATTAATAATCAGGAAAATATTGAGGAAATTATGAAAAAAAATTGCATGATATTATTAAAAAGAAGATTATTTAAAATTATGTAACATTGAAAAATTTATTTTTGTATAAAAATTTCATAAGTTAAAACCCCCCAAAATGTCAAGATTCTACTAAATATTTTTATTTATTTGAAATTCTGGTAAAATTTTTTGCGCAGTTTCGCTTTCCAAAATAGAAGGGAGCGAAATTAGTTTGCCCTGGAACAAAAAGATTCTTCTGAAGAGCACTATATTTGTCTTTGTTATTCGTAAAGATGTAAATAGTTGATCTTAGAAAATTTCTTAGCTAGAGTTTACTTTGTAAGACGACTTCTATCTTACTATGAATGATTTTCCGTCATTTCTGTGCTATTTCATTTTGATCAAACTGTAAGTCATGTATCCTTTTCAGAAATTTTGTACACTTAGGAGAGAATGCACCTAAGCACATCATAATTATATACAAATTTCATTATTTTCTATACACATTGTAAATTATACTAAAGGTTTTATAAGTTTAACCAATTTTCGAAGTTTATTTCATTCTGTTTCATGATTTATTTTTAAATTTATTACTTGGAGCATCGTAAATTGAAATTATTGGTGCATATAAGAATGAAAAAAAAGTAAAACAAAAGGCTTCTCATCTTCTTCTTTATCAAAACTATTTATGTGTAAAACTGTGTAATTAATAAATATTTACATAGGAACTCACCGAAATATATTACAGAACTTATCTTCAATTCATTTTTATATTACTCAAAACAGAAAATATGATTTTGTTAAATTTTTATTTAACGAAGATACTACATTTCAGAAACTTATTTTTTTTATTCTATCTAATTATTAATGGCATTTCACTACTTAGAATATACATGAACCAACAAGAATATGCAATTTGAATTCTATATTTAAAATGCACCGAAATAGTTTTGAATATTTTTATTTTTGTAGTTATATGCTTTTTTATTATTTGTAAAAAAATTTTAATCTGTTATATACTCTTATATATAATCACCTTTCAAAGGAAAAAATAAATAAATAAACATCGCATTAAATTTTAAGAAATTGGTTTCGAAAAATTTTAAAGGCTAATGTTATAATACAGGCTATGTTCCTAATGTTATAATACATTTTAAAATTATTTATTATTAAATACAGAAAAATAAATTCAGGACGAGAAATGTCGAAATAAGTCAGAACTACTGCTTAAATAAATGGAGGAAATACATTGAAATCATTTTAGGCAGAAAATGAAATGTGAATAGATATTCATTTTCTTTCTGGTAATGTTAAAAGAAATATATTAGGTTGCGGAATTCATAAACATAACAGTAAATAAATATTCACCTTGGATAAAATCTTTCCTAAAAATTCAACAATATTCTGTTTTATTGGAGAAAAAGTTTTAGTTTATGTTAAAATTGTAATTCTTCCGAATATGTAAACTCTTTATAAAAAGACATAAGAATTGTTATAATGTTTGGCATTTTGGAAAAAGAAGGTTCTGAAATGAGTAATAATTTAACTTCGTTAAATTCATTTACGCTTTTTCTTCTTGTTTTTAAAAATGACTTTCGGAGTTCATAAGAAATAAAAGTCTAATAGTCTAAAAATCTTAATTTTTTACCTTTAATAGAAGAAAGGGACTAGAAAAATGTCAAAAGATAGATGAAAATAAAAATCCACGTTTTAAAATGCAAAAAAGAATGAATTTTCTTCAAAAGTATCTAGAATAAGTTTGTTAAGTGGATGTATCTGTATATATATATATTTTCATTGGTGATAAATAAGAGACAATATTTTAATAAAACTAAATCACATTATGATTAAAATGAATAGAATAATGAAATATAATTTATTTTGAAATGTAAAGAACTGAAACACGTGCATTTCAAAATACAATCTTTTTTGTCAAAGTTACTTCCTCTAAGGGGTTAAAATTTGTTAATGCATCTTAAAACTTTGAAAATGAATTTTTCGATTCAAAAAAACTATTTATAGAAATATTTTTTCTGATCATATGGGTGCTGCTGAAAAGAAGCTCTGAACCGAGAAATGTGTCAATACTTCCCTTATCAAAAAAAAAATCTACAACTATCCAAATAGGTAAAATAACTCTTAAAGTCTATGTACAAAGAATACAGAATGACTCCACGATGTATCTCATGTATGGCCATTTATTGTTTTCGCAGAAATGGATATCTGCCTTTGTATCTCAATTTTTTTTAATCACAAAAGCAATTACTATGTTTTTATCATTGAACATCATGCGAAATCAACAAAAGACAGAATTTTATAATTCACTCTTTCACAAGAAGATAATATTCCTATGTAAGGTATTATGTAGCATATTTTTATCAAAATTGTTTAATATTCTAAAACAATAGTCAGAAATGCAGTTTTACTATATACAACGAATAGTATTCATTATTATCGAAATAGTCGAATATTTTTAAGCTATTGAGTGAAAACTAGGAAGATTTGTTAACTCTTAATATTTTAACTAAAATAGTATGCATACAGAATCTTATATTTTGTATTCTATTAACTCACTGGGTGGTTTTTCTGCAAACTCAAATACTCTAAATAAGAGGATGAAGAATAAATATATATGGATTAATAAAAAAAAATGAACTGTATACAATAATAAAAATTATAGTACTGCAGCTGAAATCATTTTACACTCCAATGAATGAAATTAATTCATTGGATTTCACGTCTTTAGTATACATATTTTATCTCCTCTATTTTTTGAAGATCTTCCATCTACTGTTCTCGCTTTTCTTTTTACTAAATTAAATGACACAACATTTTTGTCACCTGTTGTTTTCAGAAATAAAAGTATATAGTAAATATATATATTCTTCTGTATACATGTTCATCAAAAAAAACTTTCTTGATATATTATTTTTTAACATGATCATTTAGAGAAAAAAATTTGTTATTATGAATAAATATTCTTTTTAATTCCTTTTTCTTCTTCTTCGTTTAATATAAAAGTAACCAGATTAATTTCATTTTCTTATTTTAGCCAAATGGTATTTAACTGGATTTTTTTTAAATTTTATGTCGGATTTTCTTATTTTATAGAAATAATTTCAAAATTTTTCCAAATTACATCATTGAAGAAGAAAAAAAATTATAAAATAGGGCACTATAAATATCCCTAAATATTGCATCGAATGTGACTTACTATGCGTTACACTTGATGACACTCTTGTTATATTGGTTATAGTTAAATATTGCGAATAAAAAGTAACTCTAAGATTAAAAATATCACAAATTATAATGCTTTTCTTAAAATGCTTTTCTTAAACGACAGAACAATATAATTGCTTACTCTCACAATAATTCAAATATCAACTTAGAGATATATTATAATTTCAATGAGACATTGCAGAAACAGTTGCATGTAATAGTAGAGTTGCTTGATAATATATGAATGCTTATGATCACTGTTGCTAAACTGGATAGCATCTATTAGAGCGAGAAAACATAAATCAGTATTGAAACATATTATTTGATGATAACTTAATTTACTGTATATTAATATAAAATTATTAGTTTCAAGATTAAAGAAGAAAGCATCTTTAATATTACTCTCTATTCGCATATAATTGAACATATTTTTAGATGAGCATATAATTTAATTTATACATTGTATTATTAATAATAAATTTTGCATCGGAAATGTTTGGCCATATAAGGAGTTAATGATTACGAATGATAGATGGAATTTAATTATTGGTATCAAACATTTGGAAATATACACTAATATTATAATACCATAATATTTAATTTCATCTTGTTGATATGAACATTACTATAAAATAATTGACTCTTGGAATAAACTTTCAACATTTAGAAGAAAAAAATATATTCTATACAAATTGGTTTTAATTGCACATTTCATTAAAAACTGACGGGGTCATTCATGTATAGATGATATTTTCATTAGGACAAGTGTCTGAAATTTCTATCCATTATTAATATGGCAGTAGAATTGAATAAGTAGTTTAAGGCAATTACTTGTAAAGCGTAAGGGAATATATATTTATCAAAAGAATATAAATATTGACAAATATGATAAGAGAATGATATATTACACAAAGCAAGATCAAATAAATTACAAAGCAATATAAAGTGATTCTAATAGTAACAATAAATTTCTCATGAATATCAAATAAATGTCACAATATCAAATAAAAGATGTCACAATGGTGAAGAGTAACATTAACCCTTAACTGGGCAGGAGAAAATTTAGGACTTGATTGTTGCGGTGTGGTCTACGAGACCACATTTTATTTACACTCAAATTAAATTTTCCAATAATAGCAATTAGTATGAAAATCTGTCGATATATTCTGCAAATATTTTTCTCGATATATAAATATATTTTAGAAATTTTTCAAAATATGTTATCATTGAAAAAATTAATTGCGTTGGAAGAGGCATTTTCATCTCAAATTATATGTTACAACTAATAATATTCTTGAAAAAATTTATTACTAATTTTTTTAATCATATTTATCTTTCCAGTTTATAAAGGTATATAGAAAACAATATATTTTCAACAATTATATAAGAAAATTAAAAAAATACAATGCTTAAAATTGACCCTTTTTTCTATCGGCACATCGGTTTTCGAGGGCATTTTAAACATATAGGTTAAGTACAAGTATAAAAATCAGCCAACAAATTATGTAGATATTTCTCTTGGCATATTAATATAATTTAGAAATTTTCAAAATACGTTTTCACTAGAAAAATTAATTATATTTGAAAATACACATCAGAATCAGCCGAATGCGAAATTTATCCTCATCGCTAAAATCCCTTTCTGCTTCATTTAAAAGTCTCTGGAGCTCTGCTTTATAACGAAGATCAATAGGTTGGATGAGTTTCGAATACAAAGTTTTAGAGCCATCTGCTAAACCTTGTATAATACCGAAACATTAAAAGGGAGGTGCGGTAGCACAGACGTCGCTCTAAAAAATAGCTAAAATATTTTAAAAAGTCGATTGAAACCGGTTGAAAAAGTGCGCATGTAGTGAAGGTCACGAAATAGGAAGGTATATAATCAATCCATTCGTTTGAACTAAAAATAGAATAGGGGTGTACAAAAGTCCATTCTTAGCAGTCTGATAGACCGCACCTCCCCAGTTAAGGGTTAAAAGTGCATAAATCTCAGCAAATTCTTAAGTATTATTGATGGCAATAAAATTGTATAAAAAATATAATGATATATAAGAGTGCAAAAATTGAAAATAACATTTATGCATCAGTCGAAGTGGTGGCACCGAACCTTCTGTCATTCTCTTTTATACAGATACTATCCTTTACCCCCCCCCCTAAAAATAAGTTGCCTTTAACAAGACAATGAACGCAAAGAGTCCTGTACATGAGGGAATTTGGTTCTCTAGTATAAAAAGAAATCATTAAGAATTTTTGGCATTTTATTTCAAAGGATTGGTAGCAAAATTTCAAACAGAACTACAACTTTATCAAAAAAATTGCTTATCAAATTTTATTTATATATGCATTTATGTTTTTGAATTATCACATTGAACTGGATATTAATATGCATCAACAGGTCAAATTTGACAAATCTGCAAACCAAATTTTGTTCTTCTAGACTGTGAAAAAAAGTTTACAAACTCTTTGGGACTGGATTCCGCACAGAATTTCACATACATCTACAAATTAGTTTAGCGAAATCAAGCCAATATCGAAATGACTTTCTCACAGTGTTTTTGAGTCATCGCGCTTGCAGACCAACAGGTGGCAGTTTTTACGAATTAAAGATGATATAATTGATCACAGTACTATTTGCTTCTTCGTATAGAAACGAATAAAAATATATCGTTATAGAAAAGAAATATTTGAAGAATTCTTTATCTTTCAATGATGATAAATGATAAATAAAATGAATTAAATGAAAAGAAATCAATAAAGGAAAGAAAGAATAATACATGAATATAAATGAATATGATATAATACTTACAAGAAATACGAAATTGGAGATAAATGATACAAAAGAAAACATTTTAATTTATGAAACTATTACACAAAAGACATCAAACTCAAATGGGAATTAGTCCATTTCAGGATGATTTTAATTTTTTTTAAAAGTGAGATTATATGTAGTTTTGAATTAAATATAATTTCAATTATTCGAATCATATTAAATTTTATTGTTATCGTTAAAATAAATATTGGTATATAAATGACAAGAGCAATGTTATATAAAGAATTTCTATCTTTCAAAAATTATTATTTTATATATCTTTAGTATATCGTAGAGAATTATTATAAAATATTAAATTACATTCAGTAATAAATTACTTGGAAAAATGAGTAAGATTATAGTAACCACGTGTAGAATAAAATTATAAAAAAATTTATATCTCAATAATTTCGAGAATGGTCATATTTTACGGAATTTCATTGAAAGACGATATCAAACTATGAAAAATTATTACTATTGAGGGAAAATCATAGATTTCGATAATGTGTATTGAGTCTAAAATTGTTGTCCAAATACAGGCGAAATAGTCTCATTTTGACATGAAAATTCTTAAAGAACTGAATATTATATCAGTTAAAAACAATCAGTATGTAAATGGTTTATGAGATGAATAATGAGAATGGTTTATGAGAATTATGAGACATTCATGCCGTGACACTAGATAAACTAGGGCATATAATTTGAATAAGATGAAGATAATTTGATGTCTAGGAGAGTAGAAACGCATAAATATACTGACGGTTCGAAGATTGGAAATAGTATTGGCACAATACTCTATGCCTCTGTTCATTATTAAGATGAAATTGAATTTGCATGTAATCTATGTAGATTATAATATATTAATACAATTGCTGACATATATGCAATTCAGGCAGCCGTCGATTATAGTATAAAATGATAATATAATAAAGATTAAATGATTTCCGATTTTAAAAAAGTATTAAGATGATCAGAGATATTAAAGTAAAGGTTCAATTATATAAGATGCCCATTAGAGAGATGTAAATAATGAAAGAGTGGATAGTCTTACAAAAATTAGTACTTAGAATATTACAACTGATATCAGTTTTCCAAATATTTGAAAAAATATTTGCCACAAGGGCAATTATGCTCTTTTCTAAAACATTGTAGCCCCCATTCCCGGTCATTGTCTGATTAAAATAGTATAATGTAATAATTTTGACTTGATAAAGTATATAGCCTGAATATGGTGTCTTTCAATAGTTCAGGCCATCATTTTACCTAAATAATTTAAATTATTTTAGGTTTAACTGTTCTGTGGAATATGTGATTTAATAATGGAAATTGTCGCAAAATCAGCAAGGGCATTGACCATGAAATTTGGTTAGGTGCAAAATTAAAAAGCTTGGAGATAGAATTGGTTTAGAACAAACAGCTATTGAAAATGTTTATGCCCTTCAGCTTACATATATTTTAATTATTGTAAAGTGGACTGAAGAAATAAAACTTATATTAAGCAGTTGATTACTTCAGGTGGATAAGAAATGTGATTGGCGGCTGCCTTGCTTATGACCTCAAGACACATGGGTGCACCCTGCAGTCTTTTCGTGAAGAGTCGACGTGTGAAGTCTCATAGACTAAAGATTTCTGAAATTGTAATATAAATGGTCTATTCTGCACGGCGTAGTCTTTAATCCAGCTTTGCATTTAATGGGATTTAGCTGTATTATATATTCAATAAATTTGAAAAAAAAATAATGAATTGTTGAGACATAATTTGTATAAATGAAATAAAATAATTAAATATTCTTCTTTAATCCTCTTATTCCAAAAGACATTTGAGATCAGTTAACTCAGGAGACTGGGATATCCAAGTTTATCTCTCAAAAATAACCAGAACTTCTCACTCATGCCCTTCCTTCTCTAAAGTCTCAATGACATCCCGTTTTTAAGAGGTTAATATACGAAGGAAAGCAACCTTAGCTGATAGTTATTAAGCAATCGGACATCTTTTGTGAGTTCGCAGAAAATATCCTAATCTCGCCTATGTCTGGGCAAGAGTATCTAACATTCAAAGTATGTGCATCGGATATCAATCAATTACATTAATCATATCTAAACAGTTTGGGCGTCTAACGTAGTTTTCATGAAAGGTCTTTTGGGAGTCTTGGAGCCATGCAACATTGAAAGAGATGTTTTATTTGATGCTTATCATTCAAAAGTATGGAATCCTTTGCTTTCATGTAATATAGGCTTTTAAAATTAATAATGTTCGATTGTGACAGGCTTATTTTCTTTATTAAAACATTTTAATAAGTAAATGATTTCGAAAATTTACAGTTCTCACGGTTTGTACCATTATTCTTTAGTAAAATGAAAAATGTAAAAGAGGAGTAAATATGTGTCATTGAACGTATTGAAACGAACTGCAAACAACATGAAAATCTTTAATCAAAATGGAACTAAATAAAATTAGAAATATTACTTTTTAATCATCGCCATGAAAGTATTTAAATGTTTGTTTTTGTATTCCAAATAAAAATAATTCTATAGTTCAAATCATATTTATTTAAACATTTGCCGCAAATCAAACTTTATCAAGAACTCAAGTTAAAAAAAAAGAAAAAATAATTCTTTATTTTTTGAGAAGAGATGCTGCAACAAAATCAACATAAAAAGAATAAAATATAATAAAAAATATATACCAGTAATTAGTTAAATACATCACGTTCTGCAGATCAGCCGCTACATATTTAGGGAAGTAATGAGAAACCAATACTGTGCACGGGAAAAATTACGAACAAAAGAAAGTTTTAAATTTGTAGATAAAATGGAAACTCATAAAATTACCTTGAGAACTGAGAAAAAACTCTTCTTTCCAAAAATTTAAAAAGAGAGAAAAAAAGACTCATAAATAAACAAAGAGTTATATCCAAATGACAAAAATTAAATTTTAATTCAATTTGCAGAAATATTAATGAAATACATTATGAGCTAAAATATTTTCAATTTATTTCTTTGCTTTTCTCGGTAACAATTTCGTTATGCATAACCTCTGACACGTACTTGCAACTCCAAATACTCATATAATGCAACTACCATTCGATAATTTGTAAGAATAATTGTATACTAACAATGAAACTAATACAGTTGGAAACAGAATCACTTTAAATCTTGATTCTTATCTCTCAAAAACCCAATTTCGACAGTTCTGATGCGTCGTGAACAAAGAATTATCAAACAACAATCAATCTTCAAAAGTGTGCGTACATTGTAAATAAATCAATTTAATTGAATTATCTTATTCGGGAATATCTAATATTAGAATTAAGGATTGATCTTAAATATGCTAGTGCTACATTTTCAGTTTCTTGAAATTCAATATGGTTTTCTGCTATCAGATAGCTTTGGTCTTCGGCTATTAGTTAACTTATTCAATTAGTTCATAATTTCATTTTTTTCTAATAAAAATGAATAATTGTTTTGAAATATTGGAAAATTTTCGTTTTCCATCGCAAGTTGGTATTTCTGAATCACTGAGTGAACACTGCCTGCACATGGCAAAATGATATCAACATGGGAAACCCAATTGTAACAACACAAAACACAACTGTTTCTTCTTTATTGCATAGAAATAGCTGTAGAAAATGGTGATACAAAATGAAAAGTGCGAATTCAATATATTTTGTATAAATACACAGAACTTCTTTACATTGTCATGGAATTCCCGTTTGGTTAAAGTATAGTCAGAAGCCCACAAGGTTCTATAACGATGATTTATTCTGCAAGAAAACATGGAAACACAGATATCATAACCGAATCACATAAAAAGACAAATTTTGCAGAAATCAACAACCCCAGCATGGAGTAAATCTTTGAGCGCAAACTACTAGTGAATTTGCAATGCGATCGATACTCACCCAAAAAGAAACTATTCACTCTAGTCACTATCTTAAGTTCTTCCAATTCATATAGGATCCCCCCCAAAAAAAAGAAACCTGAAAAAAATTGCTGGATTTTGAGTTCTAATGTAAATATCACAATTAACTTTGCATTTTCTAGACCCATCATTTATTAATAATCACTAAGAACTAAATTTATTGATTTTGTATAAATCCAATATTCATTCAGAGACCTGCAAAGCTATCTTCCTTGCTATGGGACTAACAGTGCAGAGAAACGATATTACAGACTATAGCAATAATTTTGCAAAACACGGCATAGGTTAGGATTATTGTTCAGTAACTGGACAATAAAATTTATTCTTTGAACTATTTTACTATAATAAATGAGAAGTCTACATTTATATATGTGTCATTTGCAATTTCTTAAAAATGATAAAATAAAACCACTGCATTGATTAAGTTTGATACAGGGAGGCCAAACATGATTTAATCTTTTACGAAAGAAATACACTGAAGAGATAAACTATTTCTTCTAAGGTTAAGTAATGTTAACACATTGATATGCATGCATAAAATATGCTAAAATAAATTAATTTTTATTAGTAATGTTAATTTTTTTAGAAGCATCTTGTAGCAATTTATAGTTGAAATAGTTTTTTTTTCCATATTGAATAAATAAACAAATTTGAATTATGTCATTATAAATAAATTGACTAATTAATACATTAAATGAATTAATTACACTGTATATCACTGAATCAGAAAAAAGCTGAAAGAAATTACGTTACAAAACATTTAATTTGCGTCGTTAGGCAGAGGCCTATTAGCTTGTAATTGTAATAGGTAATAGGTGGATTAGTCACGAAGATAATATTTGAAAGATACTTTTCAGAGAAAGGGAACATATTTTAATTTGTTATACTACTCTACAATATCATGAAATACTATTCCACAGATAATGGCGAATGCTGTTATTATTATGTGCGTGCGTGAGCATGTGTGTACATCTTATTTAAAATTATATTCTATCAGTTATGGTTACGGATAGACAAAGTAAGTGTATTTATGTGTAAATTATACTTAACATTATATTAACATATCAGTTGCGGTTAGATAAAAACCGAGTTTATTCCGAATGAAACTTTCGTTTACAATGCCGCCTGACAAGTGCATTAGAGTATTGATTTTTTTATTATTTAAATTTATTATTAAGCTAGTGAACTAAAAAGTCAAAACTCGCTTGAAAACGCTTCAATATCTCAAGGACTAGTTCATGTTATTAAAGGGATTAAAATAATAATAAATGTCCCAAATAAGATATGTCATCTGAAAAGGAAGCTAAGTAAAATCGAATGACAAGATATTAAACAGCTGCATATTTAGATCAGAAATGAAATGATTAACTGAAAGAATGAAGCAATGTTTTGTATCATACATTAAAATACGAGAAACAACATGGATTTGGGAATGATTAAAAAATACATTAAATAATTTAATTGACGAAATTCCTAATAGTTTCAACTAAGAAATGTAACTTAAGCGTTTATCAGTAATAAGGAGAAACAGAAGAGACCAACATCGGCTACGTAAGATTGAATTTAAATAGGTGAAACCAAAACAATGCAATTTTATTTAAATAATGCTACGAACCAACATGCATTAGCAACAATATCTTTTTTTTTTCATCTTAAAGTGCAAATCACTAAATTCAAACTTTATTCACAAATTTTTAGGAAAAGGTCTAAAAGACATCTATTAACGACAATAATTTTTTAACTTACCATACAAAGCATTATGGAAATCTAACTAAACTCAAACTTTCTTTCAAAATCTTTGGGAAGAATGTCTTAAAGCAAAATCAAAAGATTTCTTAAAAACTCGGCTCTTTTTTTAACCCATTGAAGAATATTCAACACAACTTCCTGAACATCGATTTCTGATAATGCCTGCGTGATTCCTTCAAAATTCATGAAACTCTATCTCTGGAAATTATTTTCTACGCCGCTTCAGTTGAGGTTGATAGAAATTTCCCAGAGAGCTTTTCGAATAGATTTTCTCACAGACGAAGAATACTGTACAAATGATTTTCCGAAATTTTATCAAAAAGTTGAAAATAAACTGCAATTACATTTTTGCCTTTGGATTTTAATTTAAAGAGTCCCAAATTACGAAACAAGTAGAATTGCTTTAAATACTACTTTAAAGACTGACTGTGCCTTTCCTCCGATGAAAAAACCAGATGAAAAGTGGAAAATCGGATAATGACATTGTTGGATAATTCGAATATATAGATAGTGGCACATTTTTCTTCCAGTGTTCATTCTTTTTTCTTTATGAAGAAACTGTTTATTAAATTATAGGATTTTGCTGCATGAAGGGAGTTGTGTTGTCTGTTGATCGTTGTGTGTCTGGAAGAAGTGTGATGGAAAGATTAAATTGAGCGGAAAAGCATAACTAGATGTGAGAAATAGATATCACGTAAAAAGATTCCTAATTATTTTCAGTTAGTGTCATTTTATATGCATTAAGTTGATTGTATAACTTTGTAACAATTTATAGGGTAAAATATCAGGTATTTTGTATTTAAATACATTTTCTTCCATTTTTCTGTTTTAAATTATTTTTAATTAGTACAATTTTATATGTATTAAGTGGATTATATAGCTTTGAAACAATTTATAGGACAAAATATCAAGCATTTGTTTTTATATATATTTTTTGCATTATTCTGTTTTAAATTATTTTCAATTAGTGCAATTTTATATGCATTAAGTGGATTATATAGCTTTGAAACAATTTATAAGACAAATTATCTACTATTTGTATTTAAATAAATTTTCTTCTATTAATTTCAATTGGTGCAATTTTATAGGCAATGAAGGAGATTATATAGCTTTAAAACAAATTATGACAAAATATCCATTATCTGCATTTAAGTAAACTGTCTTCATTATTCTGTTTTAATATCTATACATATAAAATCAATAATACTACTTATTATGATTAAAAAAGAACCATTACAATTCGAAATCAGAAGTTAACTATTAAATGAATTAGAACACAAAATGTCATTAGAATGATTCTTTTCAGCTTATATCAGTGAAATCTAATAATAATATGAGAAAAAGTCAGCTGTTATCCATTAAAAAGAAACAATAACATTGCAAACACTTTATAATTCGCAAATGTGTTATATCAAATTAAAGGCAATAAATAATTAAATTTTAAAAGCCGTATTGTGAAAAAAAAATATATTTAATGGTATCGAATGTATATAAGTAGGTGTTAAAATAATACGATCCGAATACGATCATTCAATGAAAAAATTGTTTTAAGCATTAAATTTACTTTTTATATAAGCATGGCAAGCAAAAGATCTCTTTTTATTTTAAAGTGGTGTAAAAGGATTTTGGTGAAATAATATGCTCTTAAATTAGTGAAAAAACATCAATGTCAACTATTTTTTATTGAAAATCAATTCATTTGCAATTTAAACTCTAACTAAAATCTTGAAAATCTTTCCAAATGAACATTTACTACCCAAGAAGATTCTATATGCGAAATTAGTCAGCTATGTGTAACGTTATGTCATGCATAAATTTTTTTATCAATCATGCCAATTACTGATAGTACTACATTCTGTAAATATTGCAAGTTAAAATAGATGAAATGAGTTAATGTAGCGTTAATTTGGCAATATAAGGAAATGGAAAAAAATAATCACAAAATCCTATAGTTGATTCCGTTATTCAAATAAACATCTTATGATGAATGTTTTTAAAATAAGTGCCATTCCGAAATAAAAAAAAGAAACAAGTTGAGTTTTTTAATTATATTTTTATAGCAAAGCCTATCAATTTTTTTACATAATGTCCACCAATATTAAATCTTTTCCCGTGTCGTTCAACCAGTTTTTGAATTCCCTTTTCATAGAAATCTACCGCCTTATTTAATATCCATTGCAACATGGTCATTTTGACCTCATTGTGGCGAAGACTGCCCTGATGCTTCTTCAAATGCAGAAACAAGTGGTAGTCATTGCGTTTCATATCATCACGAGTTTTCATATAGACTAAGACCAATAATTATATAATGATTCTCAAATATGAATCCATGTATATACAATAAATTTACAAAGCCATTTCCAGAATTATACTGAAAATCCATGTACTCAATAAGAAATTTCCAGATGCTTCTTCGTACACTTATTCATGTGGTAGTCATGGAGTTTCATACCACAACGAGTTTCTAAAGCCGAAAGTGATATAATGTATCTCAAATCTGGATCCATGCATATAGAATAAATTTATCTATAAGTTTCCATAATTATGCTGAAACTCGAAGTTTTCAATGATGGTCATTTATTGATTTGTGTCAAGATGAATTATTTTCATTATCAAAATACAATGTTTCTAGATCTACTCCATAGCAATATCTATATCAAACAATAATAAAACCTTCTATGACATAGAGCCTTTTAAATGAAGTGCAAGGCAGTTAATACAAATTTACCAGGTGCAATCCAACATGTATAGCTTAATCATTTTTCGTAATAAATACATCAATCAAATAATGAGATTTTCTGCAATGTCAAAGGATTAATATACCAATATGTAGCCAGTAAACCGTGGGCCAGAAATGTTTAATAAGAGGGAAACTGTAAGAAAATTCATGTTATGCTTTGAAAATTTAGCAGATATTTGAAGATATCATGTTTTAACAGAATATCTGTTTTAACAGAATAGGCAAAACGATACTGTTTAGAGAGTTTCTAAATAAGTTAAGCCACGTGGTTTCAGTTAGTTATCTGCAAAGAAGAAATGAAATGTTTGCCACAAAATTTCGTTTCCGCTGCTTTACTAAAGAAAAAAAAATGGCAATATTGGAAATTTTTAGCAGCTGGTGAACATTTTGCAGGTGAAACCAATATTAAACGTAATTTAAACCAATGATAGTGGCTAAGTATGATTAACCCCATGTATTTTGTCGCTTTCCACTGTTATTCTCATAAGGAATTAGCATCCAAAATATTTGTAGAAAGGGGATGACAGATTTTCAAATCCAATAAGATGAGATTGCCACTCCTGTAACCAATGTATTAAATTTTAGAACGAATCTGTCAATGACTCAGTTAAAGGTGGAAAGATGAAAATTGAAGTTGGGTGTCTGCTGTACTTGTCGGCACGTGTTGCCGAAAAGTATGTCTGCTGAGACTCTATAAGCCAGAATTTATGCCCTGAAGTTCTCAAATTAAACTTAGTATATATGGTAGCTTAAGAGTATTGATATTGGGTTTTTTTTTTTTTTTTGAAAATCTATTTTGGAATCTAATGAATAAAAAAAAGGTTAATTTCAATTGCAGAAAATATTTTAAATAAAAATTGCTTTTAAAATTTAAACTATTAAATATATATTCATATATCCAATATCGTAAAATGTATGCAAATCACGAATGATAGTTCAAAATTATTAACCAGACTCTTATGTTTTTAATGCCCCGATGATGCTATGGCACTGAAATCCATTGAGAGCACTGGTATGCACAATCGACAGAATATAATCAAGTTTATTACAAAACAAGTCTCTAATATCATTCACAATTTTATACCTAAAATATTTATTTAAAAGCATCAACAGTATTAAAATTAAACCCAAAGGATTAACATCAAAAGCAATCTATATTTTTTATTAAAGAAAAAAATTCTTAGCAGAATTTTATGTTTAAATTAACGGACAATAAATTTAAAGCAGGAATAAAAATATAAATTTGTTTAATATGTGAAAGAGTTTTCAATTAATATTCATCAAGAATATTACTCTAAAACTTTCTTTATTTCCTAATTCAATATTTCTTTTCGAATCATTGTATATCTTATTATTATATTCTGTCAAAAATGTGTATGCTTTTTAAATGCTCTTAAGAATATGCAATTCTGGTGGAAAAAAATATAATATAGAAACTTCTGAACATTAACTTTAAAGGAGAAAAATAGAAATAATAGAATTTCAAAAAAACTCGATTTCTATAATACAATCTTTTGTTACAAATTTTATACAGTTTCTTCGCAGCTGATAGTAAAAATTCAGAAGATAACTTCACACCCTAAGTACTGTTTATCAACACACACATAATGTACAGATGCACTACTACACAAAAGAACAACAATATCTTACAAGAACTGAATTAAATTACTTTTTCACATCAGAAGGGGAAAAGCTCTAAATTACTCTTAGCTCCAAAGGCGGGAAGTTTCATTTCCTCCAGATTCATTCATCCAATAAAAGAAGGAGAAGCCTTTCGTGGAATATGCTATAAACTACATGCAGTATCTGGTACTAGAGATGCTTAGATATATTGGAAAGAAGCTCGGAGGAGATGGATTTCGGTGTAATGCGGAGACACTGGATTATGATAGGAAAGCGGGATCGACGCAGATTCAATTATCCCATTTGTTAGAATGAGGAAGTCTTGGTTTCTGAAAGTTCGTTTGACAGAAAATTCAGTCATTTGTTAAAGCGAATGATGGTTTGTTGCAATGAAATTTTTTTCCAATATACCACGAAAGTGATTCTATTTGAAGAAGTGAAGATTATTTCATATAGACTGGAAATCATAAATTGCTAATTTATCTACAAGTTTTTTTTTTTTTTTTTTTACTTATGGTGAGTTTTTGAATTCCAAGTAAAAGCAAAATACCTACACATGGATCCATGACTTATATGAAACATATTAAATGTGTGAATATGTTACAGATGGATTTTATTTTGAAAAATGCTGTGAAATGATTATAGTTTTGAATTCATGCACAAAATTGATTGAAGAAATACCTGAGAGGATAAAAGAAGGTAAAAGCCAAATGTCTTTTGGGAATTCAAAAATAAATTGAGGATTCCGTTTTTGATTAAAAAGATATATAAAGCAAAACTGTGGTTTTGAAGTTTATTAAAAGATTTTCTCAAAATATTGCAAAATAACGTATGGAATATATTTATTAGTTTCTGATCTGATATATAAGATTTTTTTTACCAGTCTTTCTTGTAAATTCACCGATAAAGAATATAATTTTTTTACTATAAAGCATTTAATGTATTAAAAATATATTTAAATGACGAATCCGCTTGCTGTTTAGTACAAAAACTACAGAGAATATTAAGAAATTTTTTATATCAAATATGAGCAAACAATATGCATTAGATTTTTATTTATTTGGTTTTCTATTTGAAGATTCCATCAAGATATTTGGTTGTTCGGAAAGTAATTTCGTTTTTTCCCGACAGAGGATTTAATTGTATTTTTTTGCACACAACTTCACATTTAAGCCGTATAATTTTTATATGCTTTGAGAGCTCATATAGCAAGGCTTGTGTGTGAAAAATTCCAATTAATACTACGCAGTAGTTTTTGGTTGGTGCCCTTTTAAATATGGAGAGCGATAAGCAGCATTTTCGACATATCTTACTATTTTACTACAGAAAGGGTAAAAATGCTGTTCACGCCAGAAAGAAATTGACAGATGTGTATGAAGAAGGTGTGTTGACAGTACGTCAGTGCCAGAACTGGTTTGCTAAATTTTTTAGACGGTAAAACCTTCACCTCAAATGAGGAGGTCAAAAACCACCTGTATCAGTTTTTTGGCAGTAAAGACCAAAAATTTTATGAGTGTGGAATTATGCTACTACATGAAAGATGGCAAAAGGTGTTGTACCAGAACGGCCAATATATAATTTAATAAAGTATTTGTTTATTATACGAAAACTGTCTTTCATTTCCACAAAAAAAACGAAATTACTTTCCGAACAACCCGATATAAACCATTAAAAAATATCAATTATATTCTAAATTAGAATTAAAAGGTAGATGATGCAAATCTAATAATGAATGTGATTTCGCAAATAATAGCTTTAAAAAAATTCAAATGGTTTTATAAAACACATTTCGAAAACTTAATAATACTGAAAACAAATATATTCGATATTTTCACCCAAAATCCACTTTTGAGCTCAATACCTATAATAACAGAAACAGTCTTTGAGTGAAAATAATACCGAAATACGGTGGATTTTTGATTTTTAAAATGATAAAGATGTTTAAGTAAAACGAACATTTTATATAATGTGAATAAAGGAGCTGAAAAATTCTCAAATATCCCTTTAATTAGATGTAAATTCAATAAAATAAGAAAGGATTTAATTAATTGATTTGTCTCATTGTCTGTCCAGGTATCTAGTGAACAACATATTTTGTACAATATTATATAATATTAAACAATATTTGTAGTATAGTATAATAATGTTGAAATTAAATATTGTATAATAATTTTGAAATAAATAATGTAATATAATATCGCACAATAATGTATAATAATGTTGAAATAAATAATATAAAATAATATATCACAATATTATATAATATTGTGAAAAATGAGCTCTACCTGTGGTAGTAAATATTGTACAATAAATACTGCGCATTATTACATTATATTGTGTGATATTATATTATCGAACATCCAATAATAAATTTTCACAAATATTGTATAATATTGTTCAGTAATGTAAAATGTACAAGTTCTGCTAAAGTAGCATGTCAATTATACAAAGATAATATAGCTGTGATATATATAACTTATACTCAATATTATGAAAAAAAAAACTTTTCATCTTCTCGAAATTTGAAACAAATAAATATAACATTTTAGAGCTCTTTTGTTTTTCTTGGAACATCACTGATATCTTCGCAGAGTATCAAATAAGACTTTAAAACACTGCAACCACATCAAAATATTCCTCGGATGAACCGTTAAATATTGACACATTACTCTAGCTTCTCTTACCTTGAGGCACCTGGTTGACTACTTTTACATTAACTCCATGATGGCACCCCCCCGAGCTATTTACCAGATACCGCCAAGCTGTTTTACATCATTAATTGATCGGAAACTTCGAGAAGATTCTTTTGGCTCTTTTGCATTTTCTCCAAGTAAGTAAATTAAGGTTTGCTTGAAATAGAAATAATATTTTGAATTCAAGGTAGTTTCTACATATATTAATAAATTTCAAATAGAATTAAAATATAATATTTTTAGGATTAAATATCATTTATTGAGAAAAAAATTATAGAATTTTAAGATTTATTTTCATTCAATTGAATTTAAACATAGCATTCACATTCATTTAATATCAATTCAGTATTAATTTTATTCTAAATGTAAATAAACGTCTATTAAAAATGTATTAACATTCAAATAATCTAAATTACTAAAAATAGTAAGTTATTATTATTAGTTTTTTTTATTTTAAAAATGAATATGAACATTTTCTATTTTAATGATTTATAATCCAATTATGTATAAAAAATAAATATTGCATTTTAATAGGGATAATATCTTCAGTTTGCCATTAATAACAAACATATCGATATCTACATTATTGGGAAAACTTCACTTGTAATTATTTTCTGCTTTTAAATACATATTTTGTTCATCGTATTTAATTTACAGGATTCTATTTGATACGACATGATTTAAATGTTAGATTTCAGTCAAAAATTGTAAATAAGGCAGAATTAAAAAGATTATTTAATCTAAATGATTGATGACCAAATTTAAATTAAATAACGAAGCGTAAACATGGAGAAGGTATTCATAAATTTTTTCGAGGAATTTCGATAAACAATTTTAAAAAAGCAAAAATGTTGCAGTAAAAATGTTTAGTAACAGCATGTTATTTAAAATGAGAAATACTGTCTGCTGCTTTTAAATTTATTTTTCTGTTAAAAGGTCGTATCAAAATAGGTTGTGGATTAAGGGATATGTTTTTGAACCTTCTGCAAAGAAATATGCATATTCCATAATTCAGAAATGAAGTAAAATGCATGGTATCAAAATTTTTAAGTTCAAAACCGGCAACATTATTGAACCGAAAATGCCTGGTATCAAAATTTTTAAGTTCGAAACCGGCACCATTATTGAACCGAAATTGTCGACCATTACTTTTACATGCAAAAAACACTCCAAGCAAATATCCGAAAAAGGTGTAACTATTTCGAATATTTCTAAAGTGAAATCGGTGGCAACAAGAAAAAAAATCCATCAACACAAAAAGAAATTGCATAGTTTTTAAATACATCTGTTGCAACAGTAAATTAAATAATAAATAAATATTAATACTTTAAAAAGATAAAATCAAACTCAAGATTTTTTCTGACGTGCATTCCTCAATGTAGAAATATTTTGTACACCCCTGTATGAATTTGCATTCAAGAGACGAATGGAAGTACATTGCGAATTTTGAAGAAGCATGGATTTAGCTAAATGACTGAAATAAAAATAGGTTTCTTTATTATCGAAAGCGAAGAAAAAAAAGTGTGCAAACTCGATTGTGTGAATTGCAGAGTTCTCTTACAATGGGAAAGTAAAAATAAGAGAAGGGAAAAATATTAAAGTCCACTCAAAGCATTATCAAAAGAAATCTGATCTGATATTTATGGAAGAAATATTTATCCAAATGGATTTAAATGAGTGAAATTTAATCAAGACAATACTGCAAGTCCAGGTTTGAAAAGTATGAATGCATTCCTTGAAAAAATTAAGACATACAAACGTTGCATGTATATATGTTTTCAATATATTTCTTTAAAATGTCCTTATATTTCACCTATGGATCGTTATGCCTGGGGTCTGAAAAGAACTCTTTGCAAGAACAAACTCCCTCAACTGATAGTCTTTTAAAAATGATGGGAAAAAAGTAGAAATTAATACTAATATAAACGACTATTACAAGATATAGTCCAGAAAAGGGCATATAAAACCAAACATTTAAAAAACAATTTTTTATATTTAAATAAAATTGTTCTAAAAATTTCTAAATGCCCTCTCAATTTGTAATAATTTTGTATATCAATTTTTTTGTAAAACCTTTATATGTAAATAAAAAAGTAATATTTTCTTAATATATAGATTATTTTATATGTGGAAAGTTTGCATAAGTAGTTATTTTCTATCTTTATGTATATATTTTTATTCACTTACTACTAAGAACTCTTGCATTTGACTTCCAAATACATAAATCAGAGAAAAAAACTTTCTAAAGACAATAAATATTATAAAAAAATATTTTCTATTATACATGGCTCATATAAAGGAGTTCAAGTTAAGCTCTGGTTTATATAAATTTTTTATGATTGTGGAGTAATTTCTTAAAAAAAGAAGTTTGCTATCTTTACTTGATATAAGAGAAATTCATCATCGCAGTACCAAGTAGTGAATATTATATTTTCAAATAATATGATTGATTTACTATTCTTTCCACTCTGCAATTCCATGCAAATACCTTGTTTAGTAATTGAATTCAGAAGTTATAATATACAATCCAACATTAAAGAACAGTTTGAAGTATTATCCAAAAATAAAAATCGGTAATTTTTAAGAAAAATTCAAATATTAGATATTTTAAGAAGCAAATAAAACTATTTCAAAATTTAAAAAAAACATTATTTTGTGTTTAAAATAGTCTAATATTTTTCCCGAATCTCTATTTTTCTATTTTAAATTAGCCAAAAAATAAAGAGAAAAATTTTTGAAAATTGAATTAAAAATATACACATATGAAATAGAATCCAAAATTCATAAATTATTCAATGTTTCAGATTTAATTCTGATTATGTCTCGAAATAGTTAAGTGAAGATTTCCAATAGTACTCGAAACTTTAAGCACAAAATCATATATCCCTAGTTATCCTTGATTTTCCTAGCCAATCGCAATTTAACCCTAACTCAGATATTATAAAACCCGGGTTAAGAAAGAAGACAAAGAATCTGAAAATGTAATCAATATCAATATATATGAAGGACATTTTATGATTTATGAGTTAACAAATGTCATCTTATATTACTTTTTATGTTTTAAAATTCATTTTATTGTTGTTGTTTGTCATCTCCAAACGATACTAAAATATCTTAGTATGTTGTACTAAAAAATATGAAATCCAATGAGTATGCTTGTAGTAAAAAGCCCAACAGGCTTAGCTTTGGATAGGATGAGGCTTTTTTCCATACGAAATCAAAACAAACATAGCCTAGGCGTGTTCATAAAAAAGACATTTGTAGTAAACAGCAGCACATAAGCAGCTAATTTCTATTAATTATTTGCAACAGAATAAAGAGAAGGAGATTTCCAAATACATATTTCACTCAGTTACTCGTTTGATCTCAACTCATCTACTCACTGATTGACAGTGACGACTCACTCACTGTTTCGTCTTAGATTATATGTCATAGAATGTTCTATAATAAACGCTGGAACTCGAACTCAAAAGTAGCTATTGTTCAGCAACGGATTGTAAAACCCTCCGTGTTTTTGAGAATGCGTTAGGATGGGTTTAATTCGTCAAAATAGGGGTGAAAAAAAAGATGAAAGGAGGAGATGTTTACATTTATTAGTATCTAATAGGAGAAATTCCAGGTCAAATGGAATACCGGAAATGCACTCATCGTCCCGCGTCTCATCATTCAATGAGATGGAGTTGTCGAAATGTGGTCGTCGCAGAATCCGTTGACGAACAGTATTCTCAAATATACGGAATAATTCCTTTTTTTCCGCCGAAATCATCAAATAGTCACCAAGGTCGGATGTATTTACTCGTCATCCATTCAGTAACTATTACTATATCAATATAAATATATTACCAGAATATATGCAGCATAAGGAAGCAATATTATACATTCATAATGTTATTTTAATGAACGGCTATCCAATAAGGTACCACTTTATAATATCATAAAGTATCTAATGTTAATAGGAAGGGATGTTTAAAATTTACAGTAAGCCATTTCCAGCAAGTTTTCAGATCAGCATCAGGTTTTATAAGATAATACGTCCAAATATTTGCCATTTGGCAAGTTCTACATGTCTCTGCATGCGCAAACATATTAAACCAAAGATACATTATGACGGGCTAGATAGTATAAATTCAACTTGTATCTTTGATATCAAAATCCTTAGTTTATAAAAAAAGTTTTGATTTGAGGAGTCAAAGAGGAGATGCTCGGTTTTCTAATGATGTTTTCTTTACTAGACGAATCTAAACATAAGATGTGACAGGTAATTTATGAAAAGTATTAAATGACAACGAATTAAAAGTGTTTTTAATTGTTTTCTCAACCTCTAACGCATTGTTCTGTATTAGTAATAATGCTTACTACGCAGTTTCTGACAATAATGAAGCTCTGCCTTGAAGACCAGTTGGCGATGAATTTGGTGATTTTGTGGCAAGAACGAGAGTGCCAAAGATTATTGATATTTTGACTTCACCTGGATACGATAGGGTATCTGTTTAGAAATTTCTTTGCTTTCTAAAATCATGGAAATTCTAAAATTCAAGAAACAAAGATGAGAGGTATTAGTAATTGAGTCGAGAGTAGTTGATTGAAGTCTCTATTAGTAGTGTTGTTTACCACCGATTGAAAGCTGAGTGCTTTGTGCTGTTGCGGTTGTTTGATAGCGATTGCATGTTTTTGAACAATTTATTGCAAATATTTTTTTTGTGTGTATGTTTCGACTGTATTTTATTCGTGTTTATAGCATACATAATGTCATGCGCATGCGTTTATTAACTTCTGATATTAGAGTCATAATTTTAGCTAATTAGTTGTTTCTGTTTTGTAGTTATCGTGTTAACTTATATTCGGACAGCCAGACAGACAGATTTTTTCCGAATGAATTTCTCTCAAACTCTAATAGACATTCACAAATTTGGTGTAAAGTCAATATACCAAATTTATACCAAGTCTCATACAATATAGTGCGAGGTACTTATAATATATCCCTGTCAGTGACAGGCAGACAGACGTAAAAGCATCATAAATATGATTTTTCAACGAGCGGGGAACAAAAATGGAAGTTCGAATTTTTAGATGATTACAAAGTTTTCTCTATACTTCGTAAACGAGAAAAAAACTAAAAAAAGATTGACCCAAATTATTTTCAATTGCACTCGTCACTTCACAAAACCATTTCGGTTTTCTTTATCAACATGATTCAGAAAATAGAATCTTCTCAATCTTATTCAACTATCAAATCGTAATTTACCCTGGAAAAAAAAGGAATGGGGTGGAGTAAATTACTATCAAGGGGAAATGACTGCGCAATCGAAAGTTTACTACACCACCTCCACTCAACAATATACACCATCCACCTCCAGGACTTCGATTTCGGATAACATCTCCTTCAAAATTCATGAAACACAACCTCGCGAAATTGTTTTACTCTACTCTCTACATCTAGACAGAGGAAAAGAGAATCCAGAGGGAACGAATAGATCTTAGCAGAGAAAAACCTCCTAAAAATGGTTGTCTGAAAAAGCATTAAGGCCGAAAGGGAATTGCAAATGCATGCATGTCTTGGGATCTTTAAGTCGAATTAGTCCAAGTTACGAGATAAGTGCACCCTATTGGATATTAAATTTATAAATGACTGACCTTTTTGTGTAAAGAAGTCTGAGGGAACTGTTACAGAAAAAAAATAAAGGGCGAACCTCGTAATAAGATTGTGGGATAACTCAATCAAATTAAAACTGACATGCTCTTACCCCAAGCTTTTCTCTTTTCTTCTTTATTAGAAAAAGCTTTATTTTATTAAGAGCTTTGGTTGAATGAGTTTGTCAGTTATGCATTGTTTAAGATATTTTCTGAAGGAAGTTTCTGAAAGAAAAAACGAATAGAATAATTCAAGATATTTTCAGAATTTGATTTTCATGAAAAATTTCTTATTTTTATTGATGAAAATAGAATATAATAATTATATTCTTATATAGGGTAAACTGGAACAACTTTGGCGCATTTTTATTTTATTCAATTGTTTTCTAAACTAATAACGAACATAAATTATCCAAGCCATAATAAACAATTAGTCTTCATTTCCAACATTCTTTGGAAGCATGGTAATTTAAGTAAACATTTATACGTTAAAAAATAGCGTTGATAAAGATATACTGGAAAAGCGGCAATTTGTAAATCGATTTAAAATCAGTTGAAAAATATTTTGACCATGAAAACATTTTACATATTAGTACTAATTCTCTATTTAAATGACAAATAAAAATATTTTAAACATAAGGATTGGAATGTTAGAAATTCGCTATTCTCAAAGACTTAAAAAATGCACTTTTTACAAAAACGGCAATTTACCCATGATTTTGACAGAAAGGTAAATTGTGTGACCAATATTTTGTACATTCGGTAAAATTTCTTCTTTCGTTTTGTCATTCTTAAGAATATATGATATATTAAACTCCTCGTATTCATACAATATCAATAAAATATTAATAATTTTTTCACCAAGAAACTGATCATAAGAAAATTCGAAGTTCTAATTTTTAAAAAATAAGGCCGTCCTTTTTTTGTATTACGTTGATCTTCAACGTTCCTTTTGCCTTTCGGATGAATGTATTATACATTAAACTTCTCGTATTCCAATAATATCAATTAAATACCTAACTCTTTTTTCAACCCTGAAATTGATCACAACAAACATTCCAATTCCTAGTTCTGAAGAATAATGTCGTTATTTTTTTGGTTTACGTTAATTTTCAACTTTTCATTTGTCATTCAAACGAATGTATGATGCATTAAACTCTTCCTTTGCAAACAATACCAATAAAATACTTTAAAAAAATTTTCACCCAAGAAATTGATCACAACAAACAGTTTATTTTCTAATTTTAAAAAACAGTGGCATCATTTTTTTTTTTGATTAAGTCGATCGTCAAATTTCCTTTTGCAATTTGTGCAAAGTATGATACATTAAACTCGTAGTATCCGAACAGTATCAATAAAATGCTTAGCACTTTTTTCACCCATGAAACAAAACATCATATCAAACTTTCCATTCTTTATTTTTAAAGAACAGTGTCATCATTTTTTTGATTACGCTGACCTTCAGTCGCCGTCATTTCATCATGTTCGTCAGATTAATCGTGTAATGAAATTGCACAACCAGATTCATCGCCAGCGCTATGTTAATTCTTCCTTTATTTCCAAGTTAACTTCATGGAGAAACAATTGGACGGCATCGATCTTTCCACATTGACTCATAAGTATGAAATCTACCTTCCCAAAGAATATCAGAAAACCTTCAATTGTGAATTTCTGGTAAAATGATATGTTTCTCAAGACTGACTGCACCTGAAAGTACTTATTCGAAGAATTCTTCTTCCTCATTACTGATCAATAAATTATAGGTCTTGATTCCTTCGAATGGAAACGCAATTTTTATTTTCAGTGATTGTTTGAAGAATATTATAAATTCCAATTCTATTCCACTTTTCATTTGCTTATTACCCTCAGAAGTGACAGTAAAATTAGATATTATGTCATCATAATATTGATACAAGGGGTTTTATACTTGCCCTAAATATGTCTATGAATCTTAAATATAAAATAAACACTGAAAACAATTGATTTGAAAAAAAAAGGAATATGAGGAAAAAAAACAACGTTTTAGATTGGCAAGGTTGTCTCATATGCATCCAAATTTCGGGTATAACTTTTCTAAGTTATGTTATTAAATCGAAATTCCCTGAAAAGTTGTTATATTCCATTTACAGAAAACACGCTGCTTTTTCTTATGTAAAAAGGAATGAGATTTTCGGGAAATTTAGGCTGAATACCAAGCACACTTGTTGAACAAGTTAATATCAGAAACATTGAATAAAACATGTTTACCTTTATTAGTTGTTAATAAAAGATAAAGTTATAATGATCAAAAAAATTATATTGCTAAATGTCTTCTCTGAAAAATCTTGATGAAATTTTTTTGTATCTTCATTGCTGATGCAAGAAATTAATAGATAATCAAACATCATTTTATTCAAAAGTTGGCAAAGTTGTCTCTGTTTACGATATCCTTCTTCTTTTCAAAATAATTCTGTAAGCGTTTAGCTAGATAATCAACTGAGAAGTATATATTAACGTATTCTCATCTTTAAAATCTTCAACTTATATCTTCTTATTTTAATTGCATTGATATACATATAAATTCATATTAAATATCAATTTTTAATTTTAATATAATT
>JAPMOR010073358.1:32865-97342 GCA_026543865.1 Argiope aurantia
ACACAAAACATGGCTCCCATAGTTTTCTTCATAGAGAAAAAAATGTTAATAATTGAAATGGTTTTCATACATTCCTTTATGAAACACAACGTTTCTATCTATAAATTTTGTATTAACGTGCTTATTTTAAATTAAAAGAAACTAAGAAACTGATTTCAAATTTTAATTAAAACATTTTTTTTTCAGAAATGCAAGTATATTTAAGAAAGAAAAATCATCATATCTAAATATTCATCTAGTCGTAACTCATCCAGTGATTGTGACTTCAAAGAAATATTTTAAACCATTCTTAATGTTACTAAATGTCCACTGCAGACTTCATAAAGAAAGAAAGAAGAACTGAACATATTAATACTGAAGTACTGATGTGAAATACTGGAATGCCGAGCAAAATTATACAGTTATTTTATCATATTTATCTCAGTTTTAGATGAATAACATATTCATTAGCAAGAAATGTTTAGATATGCTGACGGACTTTGCAATGTGCAATTGTAACATCGGATCAGTCGCAGAAGAATATAATTGTTGTTTTCCGAATTATCGGTATCCTTCCAGTAAATGCGTATACAGAACCATTTAGTAATTCGAAACTATATGATGTGCAAGGAGTGTTCAAATTAAATGGTACGAAACGACACTGTGGGAATAAATGAAGACTTTATTCAATATATACACTATAAGCATGAGCACAACGATCCCATTGATTAACAAACCGAAGGATTCCTTCTTCCTAAAATTCCTGTGACCGTGACGAGACCCAGTCCTTCACAGCGTCTTTGAGTTCACCGTCCGAGTTGAAGCGCTTCCCTTTCAGATGGTTTATTCAGGGGATCAAACACATGAAAATTGCAGGGAGATATGTCCGGGAAGTAGGGCGGATGGTCGAGCTACTCCCACTTGAACTTGGTCATTTCCGTGTGTGTGAGCCTGGAGACATGTGGAAGCGCATTATCATGGAGCAGAACCACAACCTCTGTCAATATCCCCGGTCTTTTGCTGTTGATGAACCTGTGCAGTGTTCGGAGTGTCTCTTAGAGAAGACATCGGAGTTAATAGTTCTTCTGTGCTCGAAGAATTCAACAAGTGGCGGACCTGTCACGTCAATTGGACGGCGCTTTTTATAAGAGACTCTGTTCTCACCTGCGCATGCTCCGATCTACACCGGAGACTCCAATCACATCTTTAGATGTCTCACTACGTTCTCCCATTGCAGCAGAAGCAAATATGTTAACGGTTACGTTTTTACGACATTTCGTACCTTTATATTTAAACACCCCTTGTAAATGTGCTTGCAGAACCATTTAATAATTCGAAACTATATGATGCATGTTTTCAAGGAGGGCATCGGAAAGAACTAAACGTTATACATGCGATGTCATGCATACAATCAATCCCGAATTTAACATTCTGAAACTGATAATGTAGAGATTATTTCAACGTTATAACTAACCATATAGTATCCGTGAATTTCATGGGCTGTTACTGTAGTTAGTGAACAACTACACGATTGACATCAAGAATTTTACAATTTGCCCTACCTAATTAAAATCCATTCTTTCTTTTCAGAAAATTGCAATTTTGACAGACATTTAAGCGTACTTTTAATCAATACAGAAAAATTTATCTTCAAAAAATATTATATCAGATACGGTAAAATCACAGGTTTTTCAAAAATAAAGTTTTTTCAAACAAAATATTTATCAATTGCAATTTTCTATAAATGTCAGTTTGTTATTTTTAGGAGCCAATTTTTTTTACTCACCCCTTCTACAAAAGCCAAATTAATTTCGTACAATTGCCTGTCTTATTTGAGGAAACTTTCCAATTCGAAATATATGTCTAATTACAATAATTAAGAAAATAAACGCTTGTTCCATTTTTTCTTTAAAACACTTTATATTTGTTAATATTACTTCATGTTGAGAATGCTTTTACACCTTATATTCAATAACCTTTGCCGATTTAATGCCTTGTTATTTTTCGAATGTTTTTGTATGCTTATATCTTATTTAAACAATTATAGCAGATTAGTTCCCGTCTGAACAATTCAATTACCTAACGCGATTTACACATTGCAAATGGAATGAATTCAAGATACTTTAATAGACTGATTTAATCTATTTTGAATACATGTTAATGTGTGAGTTTCGACAAGATGTTTTGACAAATTTTTTATTAATTATTTCTTAAGATAATATTTATCTGTTTAGTATATATTTTTATTTGCAAGAAAATTCATCGAAATAAATTATTTTTTCTTACACGAATATTGAATTTAATTTATCCAGTGATCAGTAATATAATTTAAATAATTCAAAGAAATTTGATAAAAAAAATTTCTATCATAAATGAATGCAATAATTTCATAATTTTAATTATTTCTACAAAGAAGAAATATATTCTTTGAACTAAAAATCATTATAATCAGTTTGGTACAAAGGAATTATACTAAGGAATATTATAGAGGAACTGAAAGTATTCTAAGTTAATATTATGTTATTTTTTGGTATTTTTATCTCATATCATATTTATTCTATAAATCATTTTTCTTAAAATATGCAGAACGCAGGTTCTTGGAGTTCAAGATTGATTGTCCGAGTCACTTTGATTTGACTTACATCTATATATAAGATGCGAACTAAAAGTAATGCTAATCAGAATTTATCAGATCTGTTAATTATTAACTTTGTAAAATTAGACGATTGGTCCAATAACCTCAGATTGCCATCCGCAATCGATTAATGTGGATGCCCCATGCCGTAGCTTATGTAAAATGCAACAACAGTCTAATCCTGTCTTGCCACGAAATTATCACTTTTGAATAAGAAAAGGTGATTCTCTGATCCGCTTTAAAGCATATGGGCAAATCTTAATGACCGGATCATCGCGACAGCATTGACGTGAACTGAAAATGAGTCCTAAGGGTCATCACCGGCCATGATACAACCTCTCGCAAGGGAGATATATCCCTTCATCGGTACGAAATAGCCGACTGCGCAAAATTTCTTTTCATACTCCGGTAGCGAGAACCAACCACCATACTGGGAGCCTCTCATCTTCATATCTGAATGCCTCCATGAAGTACACTTTTTAATAAATTGTACCAGAAAATGGAGGACATCTCTCTTCGGATATCTGATGATATAATCGAAGCAATAGCAATAGATGTGCAAGCAATAGATGTGCATTTAACCCTTTAAAGGGCCATTTTTTTCTAGTCATATTACGGTAAAAATTTTTAGACTTGAAATTAGAATAAGAAAATGAATTCATTTAACTTATTAAATAAATTTGATTTGATTAATTAATTAATTTGGTTAATTAATAATTAAGTAACAAATCAAGACACATCATTTTGTGTAAGATAAAAAACTGAAGAATCTAAGTTTCTGTCTTTGTAAACAAAAAATTGTCAGAACTTATGCCAACCTACATAATTTCATACAAATATTGATAAATTTGGTGAGAAGCATACTTCCCACGGCCCTAGAAAAGGTTAAAAAACCTGCCCAATTCTATGAATGTTTTGAGAGGCATATCGTCGTGTTTGGGTCCCTTTCGAATCTTACCTTAACAAGTCTGCAGAATTATCAGACGAAATGCCTATCTAATGAGATATAGTTAGACCCACCGATAGTGATAAGGCTACTTGTTAAATTTAATGCATGTAGCTTGTTGCGTTTTTAAATTGTATACTGTCTATTTCAAATTATTTCAAAAGTTAATTTGGCACAGTTTGGCTAAAATCTGCTTTTACTCCAATAACACTTATGATCAACGAACTAATCATCTAAAAGAAATAAAATCATCCAAATGTGGAATGAATCAACTTTCTTTATTGTTAACAACAAATCTATAAAGAATAATTTCGGACACTTCTAGTCATTTAATTCCGTTAAAACCATTTAATTCTGTTGCAGATTTTGATAAAGAACGTGTGAGTATTAATATTTGAAGCATTTCCGGAAAATGTAAACATCCGATTTATCTCCATTTGGATATGTGTTGGGAAATTGTTTCTTCGAAATCACACGAATAGCTGTTAAGTGTAATTTTCGCTGCAAAGGTAATAATTTCAGGTGTCCATTCTCACAGTAAATCTTGACGGAACTTTCAAAGATTAAGAATAGGGGCAATAAACCTGAATATTTACAAAAGTTGAAAAATGGTGAGTAGCATTGAATGTTGAAGAGCAAATTTGTTGAAGAGCTTTACGATATTTTTCAACATTTAGATTACATTAGAAATTTACAATCTTAATTCGCTTAATATATCTAAAATATTTGGTGCAAAAAATTACTAAAAGTGCATGCAGTTCTAATCAAAGCAAACCATTTACGGTGAAATAAAAGTCAAGCTTCAAGGTCTGAGATACCAGATCAGACCATCAATATAACTTTTCAATTTATTTTTAAGCTCCTTTTTTTTTGAGATACAGCTGCATTTTACTTAACCCTTTCGGAACGTGAGGCTTCTATCCTAGATGCATGAACGGGATGTAGAGAGCGCAAAAAAAAATCATCCTACAATACAGGATGTTTCGTCGCTAAGCCTAGCTTTAAAAAAAATCACAAGAAATTAAGTCCTAACGTAGACATTTTTTTACCATTTTAGATTATTAGTTCATTCATAATTTGAGAATATTCTTCCAACACAAATCGTGTTTTCTTGCCATAACAAACCGAAACCAAAGTTTTCCGTAATAAAAAGAGAAGTAAGCGAAATGTATTCGAAATCTAAGCAAAATAAACAGAACAGAAACTCAAAATGACTAGTTACGGTTACACAACAATAACAAAAAAAAAGAAAGAGAAGAAGAAAATTCGAAGCGAGATCAGAAACGCAATTGATTTTATCAAATGGAACATTATACAATCCAGTTATGTTTATTTACATTATTCTTAACTCCCTCCCCTGCAATAGCTGATGAGTGAAATGTTAAAAGCTGAATATGAGCAAACTGAAGGTCAAGTTACTAAAACTATATTTATTTCAAAAGTAGTGGACACAGGGAGATATCGATTTCCAGAAATGCACGTGTGGAGCCTGACTATGAGAGGCGACCATCGGAGATGCATATATCGCAAAAGGGCTACAATCTATAAATTGTATGATGCTACCCACCAAAATCAGTTACTACATCATAGGTAATGTGGTGGGAAGTTGATTGGCATTTTTTTCGTTTTAAGTAGGATATTTTAAAGATTGTTAAAGAAATCGTCTCTTTGGTATACTGAATGAAGTCCAATACACTGGATAAGGGAAAACGACTCTTTTATTTCATGACTATTCTGGAAAACAAAGTGCAGATGTGACAAAATGGCTGCGATGAGTGTAAAGATCAATTATTTTACACTCTAACAATGTAAGCAGGCAACTAATTGCTAACTAGGAAACATTAATATTCTGCGAAATCAAATTGAGATCTTGTTCTATAGTCAACATTTCAGAGAGAAATTTCCCCCCTTTCAGCGCTTAGCGATTTGTCGTTTCCCGACAAATCGTAACGTCGCGTAGAATTTTCAAAATTTTTCATACTTTTGTTGGAGAGCCAAATTTCTTTCAATTTCTAGAATCTACATTGCTGTCGCTAAAGTGTTAGTGACGTATATGTAGACTTTGGTGACAAAAGTTCAAAGGTCCTTAAATTTGCATCCATTCAGTATAACTTTTCTTTTCCGGTGATGTATCCATCACTGAAGCAAAACATTATTTCAAATTTGCAATAATTCCTAAGTATAGTCTGTAAGAATGATAAGATAGTATATATAATTATGGTTAGTTTAGATTGGGACGGCTATTAAAGGCCATCACGATATTGTAGCACAACCGAGGTTTTTATTGCGTAAATTAAATCATTTATTTACTTTATTTTGTATTAATATTTAAGTTTATTCACTTATTTATTTACTTTATTTTGTTTAAATATTTAAATTTATTAACTATATAATATTTTTCATAACGTGTATTTAAATTTTTAGCAATAATATGCGCCAAAAACTGAATTTTCTATCTGATTTTTATTACTATGCGCAGAGAAGAAAAAAAAACAATTATTCGAGTGATCTGTGCTTTTTACTATTACCGGATTTTATTTACACGCATGCGCAGTTACAGAGAATAAAGAAGTACAGTAAATATACTGGCGATGTTGAAATGGAATTTTAATTGCTTTTTATTCCGAAAACAATTTCACGAACCTAAAGTTTGATTATGAAAACGAAAATTGAAGATACATATAAAATATTTAAAAAAATGTATTTAAATTTAAATGAATTTTCCCACAATATCATTCATTAAAATATGGTTAAAGTTTAAGATAATTAATTCTCAAATGATTCATCAACAATACTTTCGTCCATCAATTTTTTTTATACAAACCTCTTCGAGATCATGGATGTGCCGCGGTGGTCTGGTGGTAAGGTCTGGCTTCGGAACCAGAGGGTTTCAGCTTCGGGACCCGATTCCACCGGAGAACCGTCGTGTAAGCGTGTGTTGCACGTTAAATCCGTCCTGGCCAAACGTCCTCCCGCTGGAGTGGAGAGGGTGTGCCAGCTCAAGTGCCGTCCGCGTCATCTAAATGTGGTTCAAAATTACTAGGGCCGTCCCAAAATAGCACTAGTGTTGCTTTGAAACGAGACGTTAATATAACTAAACTAAACTTGAGATTATGTATATTTTTAGAAAACCAAATTTCATATAATATATGATTATCTCCAACATATAAAAATTTTAATGGAAATTAAGAATCGTATTTGCCTTTATACTTATTTAATATAATAATTAGTGAATAAAATTGATATTTTTTCTGTTTGATTAAGAATTCTACGTTGTTGATCTAAGACAGTTTTCAGGAAAAAATAAACTACTTTTTCCTAAAAACAAAACGATCATATAAAGTAGTAATCTGTTCAGAGAGCAACATAATCCAGAAGACATAAATTATTAAATATTAATGCATAAGCAACCTACCCAAACTACTGAATTGGTATCTGAATCCCAAACCTTTCGCTAGCAGAAAATGCGCAAACTTAGGAGAGGAAGAAATGCGTGAATAATTGAAGATTTCTACACCATCTCGGCTCGATTCCAAAACCATCGCGAAACGTGCAGCTTCTACCTTCTCCGATTCCAGTTAAGATACGAGTGCCTCTTTCAAAATTCATGAAACGCAATATCACAAAATAATTTCCTCTCTCAGAGGGAATGTTTTGAGTAGATCTTTGCAAAGAAAGAAAGCGTTCCAAAAATTATTCCCTAAAAAAAGCATTAAAACAGAAAGGATTGCACGTTTTGGGAGTTTTAAGTTGTATTAGTCCAAGTTGTGGGGTAAATGCACCCTGTTGGATATTAAATCTATTACTGTCTGGACTTTTATTGTTTCGATAAACTCCATAGGACTTGTTTACGGAATAAGATAAAAGAGAAATCGTGTAATAAGATTTGTGGAATAACTCAATCAAATTAAAAGTGACAGGCTTTTTCTCTGTAATATTCTTATTTATTTCATTATCAGGAAACGCTTTATTGTTTTATGATGTTTGGTTAAATGAAATGAGTCATTTCTTTAATGATCAAATTATTTTCTGGAAAATGTTTATGAAAGAAATAAGTTGACTGCCATAGAATAAAATTTTGAAGATCTTGTCTGACAGAATAAATTCATTTTCTTATACACCCTTATTTTCTTCTAATAATAATTTTGAAACTCAGAGCTTAAAATAGGAATATTAGTCCTTGATTTATATTAAGAGAGGAAGTCAGAAAGTACAGGGACCTTTACGATTTCTCCTTCCAGGATTTGGTGACATTGCTAGTATCCATTAGTGTAGTCAGCAACACTTCTGTGAAACGTAGTACTTTTATTCCCATGTAAGTCGTTGGAGTGTAGAAGACCATAAATTATGGGTGGGGTTTTACGGAGGTGGGGTAAATCGTTACTGTAAATGAAACTTGTGTACATCATCACGAAACGGAGAGCAAGGCTGCGAGCATGGTTTGGAAACTAGCAGCATCACCAGAAGTTAAGAAATTTAAACGTTATCCATTCGATGGTAAGGCTATGCCAACAGTCTTCTAGGGCATGGAAGATGTAGTAGCAGTTCATTTCACCCCAATCTTTGATCAGTGAGAACTATTGTGATGTGCTACGAACTAAATTGAAACTTACAATCAAATCCAAATGTCGTAGAAAACAGCGAAAAGATGTCATCCTGCAGCCACATTTTGCCCTACGGATGGCTCAAACAATTAAGGAGTTGGGAGTCAAAGTGTTGGAACAGTCCAGACAGTCCAAACCTGTCTCCAAGCAATTTTTATATTTGTTGACCATTGAAGAAAGCGTTAAGGGGAAGAAGATCTGCTGAAGAATTAGTTACAGATACAACAGAAAAAGCTTTTTCCAACGGAATAAAAAAAAATTGTAAAACGTTGGGAAAAGTGTTTTGAAGTCCAGGGTTGTTATGCAGAAAAATAATGCACTTTTCAGTTCCCTATCTTTAGAATACATGCATCTTTTCTCAAATGTCCCTTTAATTTTTGACTCTTTGCCGTAGTTTTTATACTTATCTAATTATTATTATTACTGTAATTGTAATTTCAGAAAAAAATATTCACATATTTTCTAAATACCCATTTAAAAATATTATAGCTGATTTTTCGAAACAGTTTTTGAAATAAAATTATCCAGCAAAACAGAGAAAGAAAATTAAATCACAAATTAACACAAATCTTTAAAAACTACGATAATTCATTAACGAAACTGAAATAGAAATCTTTTAAAATATTTTAAAATAATGATATAGATATGTATTCAGCATTAAGTATTAAAGAGAACAATTAGGAATTCTAATTGCGTCATTAAATATTTTTCTTATGTGGGTGGGTTATAATTATAGCAATTTTGATTTCGATTATAAAACACTCCGATTAACCATTAATATTAAAATTAGCACTGAAAATTTGATGGGAAATTTGTTCGCATCAAGATACAAATGACTTGAGATCTACAAATACAACAATAATAATTTTAATCATATATCTTTGTAATTTGCTGTTTATAATATTTTTCAGATAGCTTTAGCAATCCGTGAATTCTGCATGAGAGGGGATTTGGTTTTTTACTGCTGTTAGGTAGACATTGCATCTTGTTTCATTTCCTAAGTATTCAGTCATGTTTGCGACCTTATTTATAAATATTGATCAATAATGTATGTTTTGATATTTAAAAAAAGCAATTTCTACAAAAATAAACATGCAATTCAACTAAAAAAAAATAAGGGAAAATTTAATAGCCTAACAATACGTTTGTAATTATGAAGTTCAGCGGTTAATACATAAAATGATATTTCTAATTCATTATAAGGTTGAATTTATAAGCTCAGCATTTTTATCAAATATTTATTTCTTGTACGTCTAAAATAATTGTTTCTGTTCCGTAAATGTATTTTACATGGATGGGCAAAAATCCAAATACCATCAAAAATAGACCTATATTTTGCTTTAATATATATCATATTTAATTTACTGTAATGAATGCATTGGATTATTATCATATATCATGCAAAATCATATAACTTCAATCTTAATTTGTATGAAATGCAGTGTATGATAGAGTCTCCGAGAAATGCAAAATTATAAAAACAGTCGTAAAAATAGTAATTATATTTTTCTTAACTTAATCATTTCTATACGTTTATGTTATATATAATTTTAAAAATCCATTTCTTCGTTAGAACACGTTTCAAAGATGATATTGTTTAGAATTTATCTGCCTTTCCTGAAAAATAATTTGCCAAAAATATTAGTTGTGTTTAATTTCAACAACTTTTTTAATGATACTTGATGCTTCTGATTCTCTCCACAAAGTATATTACTTTCTAATTGCAACGAATATTAATACCGTGTTTTTTTAATAGTATCACACATTTTCTGTATATTGTGTGCATAAAGTTTTGTATTAGAATCGATCATAATCATATATAAACCCTTCATATCATAAACCCTTAAAACCATTAGATCGTAATTTAGACATGAATCACCCCTGATCCTGTGTCCCCAGTGGTATTACTCTCGACATGGAGAACTTCGTGACCACGACAGATTTATACAAGCACCAGCCACCACACGCACGGAGAGTCTTCGGTTGGCGGGGTTTGAACTCGCAACCCAAGAAACACGAATTCAACACCCTACCAACCAGGCTATTCCGGCCCTAGTAATGGCGCTATCTCAGGAAACGCCTTTTATGGCATTGGGGTACAATAGATACCAAATATTACCTTTCATGTGAATATAGCAATTTTACTGAATCTATGGTCCAATCTTTGGCAAGTTATTGGGTGATGAATCCCTAGTAAGTAATTAATAGTATCTGAAAATCGAATTTGTTTTTTAGACGCGTTTTTCTCAAAGCAAATTCGACATTATAATTATAGTCACAAAATTTCATATCAAATTTAATATATTTACGTCATTGAGGCTTTAAGTTATCACATTTATATGTTTCTGAAAGTATAGATTGGCAGACGGTTAATTCCTTGTTGAATTTCACTCACAATTTGAAAGATGTCTAAATTGTAAATGTTAATTCTTGATATCGAATTTTACCTACGTAGGTCTCTTCGTTTTGTAATTATCATGTTAAATTATATTCGAACTGCCGAACAGATAGTGTATTTCCTCTGAGCAAATTATGCTTAAAATTTAACAAAAATCTGCAAATGTGGTATTAAAAAAAAACCTATACCAAATTTCTTCCTTCTAAATCAAAGGTTGTTTTTAGATAACTTTGACACAGATGGTCGGCCTGACCTTCTCGAACTCAGGAAGATTTAAAACGTATAAATTCATGATAATTTCAAGGTCGAATTTTTTTACGATTATATACTATGTATACGTCATTTACACTATGTGTGCGATACTAGTACTATACAAAATATAGTATACTGTTACTGTACTACGTAGACGATAGGAAAGTAAAAAATATATACCAAATTCCTAGAAACTGTTTCTTTGTAATTGAATTCATATCATTTGAAAGACAATTTTTAAATTTTAAAAAAGGCTTAAGAGCCATTCGTTACAATATATTTTTGTGTTATATTGAAAAAATCCTGAAATTTCGCATAATTCTTATTCATATCAATCTCAAAATAATGCATCTGAGGTCCATATTTCCATTCTTCAATTTATAGCTGTAATAACATTATTTAGTAGATGTTATCCAAACAGTCTGCCTTGTAACGCATCCTTACTCTTCATTATTTTTATCATACTGTTTATAACAAATGATACGAATGTTGTATACTGTTTTTGAAAATAATGATTTTCTATAAATGACTATATTTTTAAGAAAATATATATAAAAATTAATTTGAACTAAATCTTATTTGATTTTATTTTAATCCCATAATGATATTCATCCATTTAGATAAAATGTTATTAATTATATTCGGATTTTCATGTATTATAAATATTCCTGTTCGAAGATCCGCAAATTGGATAATTTGCACTTACAAACATAAATTTGTAGTAAAATAGTGTACCTGAAGAAAAAGGCAGTGAAATCTCTTATATATATATATATATATATATATATATATTAACAAATCGTATTTTATTATTATAATTAGTTATCGTGTATTGTATGCTTTATGTAAGCATTTCTTTTTAAATTAGCTTTATCTATGATCAAGTTACATCAGTTATCAAGGAACTACACTATTTAATCAAACTGTGTCATAATTGAGATATTCATCCTAATATGATTAATCGTTACGGGAATGAATAATTTTATCGCTTAGCTAATTAGTGCAACAATTATAATCCATGTTACGCTTATCTCGAAGCTTGCTCGTGGTTCATTTAATCTAATACTTGATTTACAGCAATGTTGCAAATACAACATGTACTTTATCTAAGATATGTAATATGAAATGGTTAGGAAAAATCTTAATGTTATTGAAATATTAAATTTTCCTTTTACATGTAGGAAGTGTAACGTATTTTTCAATGTATACACTATCTCGTCAACCCTTATCTTTAAAATGCCTCATTATTTTTTTGACATTTCAATTGTATTTATAAAAAAAAAACTAGATAAAATCTAACTAAAATTATACAAAACTCATAAATATAAACCCAGCTGTTTTTGACAGCAAGTGGTTCATTGGGAATATTGCTTGTGTTTATTTTTAATTAAATCTCTTATACAAAAAATAATGCTCAATATTCTCTAATAAAAATATTTTTATTCATCAAATTATGGCAGACAATAAAATCGGGTAATTTTAAGAACCCTTAGTCCGAATCTGATCATTGTGTATATAAGTAATCTAAAATCAAGACTCATGAAGTCTTAGAGAGATAGTAGAAATGTCTAATCTATCTTCCACCTTTTGTCGTACTGCAATTTTGATTTTTTTGTTCCTTACGTAATTTTCAGAAATATTAAACAATATCAATCCTTCATCGCAAGCTTTCAATATGAAATAAATCACGCAATCAAATATTTAATTAAATTTGAACAATAAAAACGGCTTGAATTCCGATTGAAAAGGGAAACATTTATTATTAATTGGTATGCCAGAAATTTTTTTAAATATTAAAACTCTGGATTCGGAAGATATTTAAATTAATATTTTCAAAAAGACAATATTTTGAACTAGATAACAACGTAACAATCAATATTATGCATATACCTTTTCAGGAATTATAACAAAAATAAGCTGTCACTTATATTTCGCTTAAAATTTAAAAAAATCTGCCTTAAATTTGAATTAATTAAAATTTTACAAAAATATATCTTAGGTGTATATTTCCATCTTCAAAAATATATATGTCAAATTTTGTAACTGTAGATCAACCAGGCAGTCCTGTAGAGAGTGAACATGAGCACATAAACACGCACACATTGATCTTTATTAGTAGTAGAAATTGAACTTTAATATTGTGATTCATATAAATTAAACAGACACTATCTTTAAATATATTAAAATGGCATCATGTCTGTGAAGCGGAAAGGTAATTAAAATAATTATAATTATTTACTTTGATTTAGAAAAAGGAAATTCTGTATCATACATATCAACCTCATATATTCCTATTATGCAAATTTCTATATCCAAACAACTTTCGTGGTAATGATTTTATTTCACGTCAATATGCATAATCTTCCACGATGTCTGTTATGCTATTTGGATCAAATTCTGTTTTGGAATCTAGCGAAACTCGGATAGGAATATTACATGAGAGAATAATAAATATAATGTTGTGGGGTTACATTATTACGTTTTATATACATTTCTTAAATATAATTTAGCAATTTTTGATGTGCTGAGTTTTGCTGATTCCCAATATTCTCACTTCATTTGAAGATTATTGCTAATATTTTCTTTCAGCATTATTTTGTACTAGCCGCCTTTAGCGACCAGCCGGTTCGCCAGTTTTACCGCTCGCTACAATTTTCAATTAAATATTTTAAGTAATTGGTCTCTTAATAGATTCTGAAAAAAAAAACATTTTTAATCTTCCAATTTTGATAGTCATATCAAACTTATACTGTTGTTCAGATCGTTTCGTTCAACTTACTTTATATATTTTGCTAATTTGTTGTCATTTCCGGTAAAACTACAACTTTAATTTAAAGTGGAAATGATGAAATTGCAATTAATATAAAGATATGTTTTAATAAAACCAAGCGTTTTATTTTATTTATCATATTTATTGATATTTATTTATTATTATAATTATTGAATATGATTATTGCAAACAGAATCGCTCGGTATTTAAGTCTTATGTGAACTACGAAATATTTTTCATAATTTATATAATATCTTAAAGAATAATTCAACAAAAATTTCTCAGATTCAGCATAAAATTCAGTTTTTAGCTTTGCTTTCAAAAGGATTGAAATGAAATCAATAATAATATTTTGTTCCGGCCTATAAATATATTTCAAAAATTATGAAGTCTAAATTTAATACAGTAAGGTATCATATTCTGAGAAATATTCTGGACAAACCAAATTTCAAATAAATGAAAGAATGTTTCTATTTCCCACGATCGACTAAGACTTATTTATAAAGTTTTAAATGTTAAAAATTTAGAAAAACTCAACATTTTCATAATCTTAGGCCAATAAATCTTGAGAAACCTGCGTGCTGATTGGCGTATTTTCTTTGAAACGATCGATGGAAAATCTAAAATTATCCTTTTTTTATTGAATAGTGATATTCAAATTTTCCTAAATCAGTCAATTTAAGTGATTGATTTAGTTGATTGGAAATTAACTTAATTTTATTTAAAATATTAGTGTTTCAAGAACATTCTGTTAAACGTGATTTCCACAGCAGAAACTTTATGTAAAATCAAAAATTCGTTATTTATTAGAGTATTTATTGAATCGAGTTACATAAAATATAATCATTTCCATTTAGACCATTTTAGCAGATCTGTGATTTACTAAAGGTTTACAAATCAGCTGTGTGGCCCTGATTTGAATGGATATCTTGTTAATATTAAACAAAACTTTCCTTAATATAAAACAGATTTATTGGATTAATAATATAGAGAGTGTAAAAGATCATAAAATAATTTTTCTTGAATTTTTTTTTAAATATTTCTTATTTGTTTCATTTCCTACAGATACGTGCCGAAAATTATATTTTTGCAGATTTCATTTCCAAAAAGATTTACTTTATTTTTAATTGGAGCTTTAATCAATGTGACGGCAACACTTTGAAAAAAGCTAATTTTTTCCCATGAATTAGGAACGTTCTCGTGCAGCTTAAATTTTATTTTTATTTTGTACGAAAAAAATTGTTGAAAAATATAGTTAAAATATTTATTTAAAAATTCATTAAAAATAGAAATTTAATTTTAAGTTTAAAACATTGGTATCATTTAAAAGATAAATTTTTCATCTTTACCTTCATGTAAAAATATTTTTTGTGCGGTAATCTTTTCGGAAGTTATAGCAGAAACACGCCAAAATTTCGCTTAATTTTTAAATAAATAAAATTATAATTAAAAATTCGAAAACATAACCCCCAGGTGCACATTCCCGACTTCCAAGGTATACACGTGCCAAATTTGGTAATTGTAGGTTGAATGGTCTGGCCTGTAGAGCGCCAACACACACACACACTTATTGAGCTTTATTATAAGTATAGATTTGGCTTTAAATTTATTTTTTCTTCTGTTAATTAGTATTTGTCTTAAACAGAGTTCAGTGATTCATTTATATTTTAGTGTTCTTGAACAAGTCGAAAAGAAGAAAACAAAATTTTTAATGCTTTTTAACTTTCCCCGAGAAGAAGGGAAACTTTTAATGCAATTATACGTTTACATCTAATATCTACTGAAATGTTGATTTCTTTTAATTTTACATTCTGCCAATGTACATGAGATTTTCATCTACAGCTTACTTTAGTTCTTTTGTTACATCGAGATTAAATACTCCTCTTAATAGTCATCCGAAATATCAATAAACAGATCTTTCACAATGTTGAGTAAGTTACCGTATATATTAGCACATTTTCTAGTCGTTCATTCATTACACATCCAAACATTCGCTTGAAGTATTTAGAACTTGATGGAAGAGGAACTCATCCGAAAGTTTTAACATCGCAACGATTCAAGAGAGATCCACTGTGCTCTTTAAAATGTTAAACTTTAAACTAAGTTCACATTTATATTAAAAGGGATACTTTGACTCTTTTATCAATGCTTTATGCATCAAATAAGTTTATCTCATTAGTCCATACATCATTTTCTGTCTCATTCAGGTGGCTTCTGCAATCAACGTTTCGCCCACTTGATGTCAATGCCACTATCGGTTTCTGAATCTTTTTCGGGAAAATATAACATGCTATAAAAAGTAAAACCTCTTATTATTAATATATTTGATATTTTTGGCTATTAGCATGCCTGTTGGGAATATACATTGTATTAAATTATGAAGCATCTAATGCACAACTATATTTTAAACAAAAAAATTTAAGCATGAAAAAAGTGTTATAAAAGCCATAATATTTTAATAGTTTTACAGTTCTTTGCTTATTGTATTAATTTTAAACCCCATTACATCTTTAAGCCAATAACAGTAACTGTTCATGTAATCTATCTTCTATCTTTCCCCACAACTGTAATTTCCTTTTTTTTTTTATTCCTTGAGTAATGTGTGCTGATAATGAACAATCTTTGCTTTCTTTAGTTCATAAAAGTGAAAGAAAATCTTGCTATCCAATATTCGCCGAGACAAGGAAAAATGTTTGAATTTCAATAAAACATTGAGATGCATTGTTGAAAATATTTTTAAGAAGTTAAAATATAGAAATATTTTTAAGAAGATGCCAAAATTTAGGATTTATTGATCAATAAGATCGATTCATTTTGAAATAGTTCCAGATTTATTTTTGTTCAATATTGACTACGGAATTTATTGAGTTTAGTTTAGTTTTAGTTATATTAACGTCCCGTTTGAAGCAACACTAGGGCCATTTTGGGACGGACCTCGTAATTTTGAACCACGGTGAGATGAGGAGGACGACACCTGAGCTGACACCCCCTCTCCACACCACACCACACCAGCGGGAGGACGTTTGGTCAGGACGGATTTAACGTGCAACAGACCCGCTTACACGACGGTTCTTCGATGGAATCGTGTCTCGAACCTGAAACCCTCCGGTTCCGAAGCCGAGACCTTACCACCAGACAATCGCGACCTACGGAATTTATTGAGGAAATGCATTAGAATCTTTTTTAACTTTTAGGAATTAACTTTATTACTTTAACTAACTTTTTATTAATTAAGTTTTTTCTAAGTTTGCTTCGTGGCTCTCACTTTCACCTACAAAATTGTTTATACCAAGTTAGGTAGTTCTCGATCTAAAGGGCTGTTCTGGGGAGATCCAACACACAAATTCTTAACATTTAACACCACAATACACCTTCGTTTCTAGAGTTCCTGTGGCCTCTTTCCGATTTGGTATAGATGTAGATGGATTTTATTACAAAAAATGATTACTCTGTAATCAATTAGGAAAACATACAAATAACAAAATACGAATTCATAGAACAGAAAGTAACTAAAAAACGTAGAATGAAAAATATCTGGACTACAATAAATTGGATAAATGAACATGATAATATACGGCATGAGTTAAATGATAAAGCAATCATAAAAAATAGGTATTTGAAGGGGATTAAGGATATATTATGAAAATATGCTAGGAGTATTAAAATAATGATTCTTTTTTTGAACGATGAATTTATAAGGACTTTTTGTACCAATGGCTTTCATGAGGAGATGAGGGTTTTAGGAGTGCCATGAAAGAGTTAAAGGACAGGATGTTCCAAAGTGACACACACATTCTTCGCGATTACTTGTAGAGATATAGATTTTCTGCTCACATGCTTATTATGTATTCATAATAGCATTGAATTTAAAGTACATATTGCGGTACAAATATACGAAGATTATACTTAATCATATTCATCGAAATTATAAGAATTTTCCGGTAATATTAGATATTATAATTTTTCTTCTATATTAATAGTATGAAACTAAATAATTTTCTAATTCCCCAATGCATAGAATATATCCGAAAACGAACTTTGTATTTTAAGATATTTTCTCAGAAAACAGACAAAAGCATTTAAAGAAATTTAGCATCATATTTTAAATTTCGTTATGGCATTTAGTATATAAGCCAATTTTTTGTCTCAAACATACCCCTTACTCTTCATGCGTATTTTTATAAATCGTATGAAGAAGAAAAATGTATTCAATGCATTCTTTTTTATTCGAAAACATTTTTTTTTAATTTTAAAGTTAAAAATAGAATTTAAACACATTTTTAGAATTCCACAAATTGAATTCAAAATTACTCTTTCGCAATGCTTTATAAATTCTTTCTTAAGGAGTTTTATTAAGAAAATCATATTAAAGTCTTAAAAATAATTTAAAATTGAATTTCAGAACTGAAGGGTATTTATAGAAAAATATCATGTGCTTGTTCAATGATAACGTTATATTTCCAGAAACGACATTTCATGTAAATGAATGAAATTTTATTTTGGATTCCTATATAGGAATATATTTTAGTAGTTCACATAAGAATTTATTGAAATTATTTTGAAAATAAATTTATGTTTGATAAGTTTGTGATAAGTTTTTAAAAGTATAATTTTATTGGTACAGTCTAATTTAAATGCCCATTTAATCAGTTTTGGGTATAATTTGCTACATTATGCTTAGTAATCATTTTTGATTTATAGATGAATATTGCTACAAGAAAATACTAAAAGTCAAACGATAATTTAGGTTTCACAATCATGTCCAAAAAATACTTTTATCGATAAAAATAATAATATTCTGTCGACGGAGAATATTTTCGTGAATATTTTTTTATCCTTATTATACTTTTATTTTCAAAAATAAACTATTAATTGTTTCAATAATATGTGAAATTAATTTAGAATACAAAGGAGACTATATAAAATATTTGGGCTTTCATTTTGAATTGAATTACTTCAATATTTCTTTGCAAATCTAATTAGATATAATTTTGAAAACCAATATTGCTTTCGTAAAGCCATGAACTTAAATTCTAAAAGCTATTTTACATTCTAATTATTCATATTCATGGAATGTGATTGCGATTCTCATTTGTTTCTTTCATAACCATTAAGCTATAAACCTGCTTGTGAAAACTAACATAATTGGAGAAGCTATTTCCAAATATTTTAATGAGAAATATGTTTTACTTTTTCAATATTTATAGTTTTATTTTAAGTTTATATTTAAAAAGACATTGCAAAAAATTATTGTCTTAATGGATTTAAATATTGAATATTAATGGCCTTCTTGTAATAGTGAAAAGCTTTAATTATTTATTTTTATATTATCTTTCTTATTTCTAGATAATTTGGCTTTAAATTAGATGTGCAAAAATATAATGTTTTTTTTATTATAAATAGAAAATGATTAAAATCATTGAATTTAGATTCTAATAACTAAAAAAATAGTAAAAATAACTTTTTTGAAAACGTCTTGATTTTAATAAGATTAAAATAGAAAGCTGTTATTTCAAAACATCAACAAGAAAGCAATCATCTACTAAAAGTTAAAAAAATGATTAGTACTAATTATAATTTATTTAGTTAAAAAATAATTAGCACTGAAATTATTATGAAATTACATCTTTTCGCTTGGGAAGAAATAATTATTGCTTGGGTTTTATATCTCATCATTTCGTTTATAAATAAATATAAATGTTTCAAATATTATCTGATAGATGTTCATTAATATTCTCATGATATATAATTTAAAACAAAATAAGTTTTTTATAAGACTATATAAAATCTCTTTTGATCTACATTTACATTAGATATAAGATTACATTAAATTGCGAAAGATTTAAAATGGAAATGGAGATTTTGAGCATTTTTTATTTACATAAAAAAATATAACTTTTTATTTTTATTTTTGCTATATATTTTTTTTTCGCTGCTTTATTTATCGAAAGAAATTTAATTATCTAAAGAAAAATTACTGTAATTATCAAAATAGAATTTTTGATGTTTTTTACTATTTTAGATTTTCTTGAATCCTAAAGCAATATTTTAATTTACTTTTATTTATCAGTAAACACTCTCACTTCTGGAAAGGAACGAGAAAGAAGGACAGAATTAAATGCACAATTTTTACAATAAAATTAAAAAATTCTATCGACAGACGATAGAATTCGTGATTTTGCAATGCAAAATCTTGCTTTCAGAACAAATAAAAAATAAATTAACAAAATGATTTGTAGTAGATATGATACCAAATAAAAAAAAATATTTTCATTGTAAGCTAGTAATGGAATATGTTTGGCGATTATTGTTTGTTAAAATTTTATTTTTTATAATAAGCAGTTCAGTTCAGTTCAGTTATATTAACGTCCCGTTTGAAGCAACACTAGGGCTATTTTGGGACGGCCCTCGTAATTTTGAACCGCGTTCAGATGACGAGGACCACACCTGAGCTGGCACCCCCCTCTCCATTTACAATAAGCATGAAAGATCATAATTTAGTACCACTTAATAAATATTGGAAAAAATATGCATTTACGAACATTTACGTGATACTGCTAAAAAGCCCTCAATGTCACTAAAATTCATCTAAATAATGAAGAATAAGAAAAAATTGACTATAAAAATACTTTTTTTTACCAAGAAATTGATTTTGTTATTAAATACTAGTAAGATTCTGTGGCTTCCTTGCTTTGTCTGTTACATAGTAAAGAAAAAAAATTTTACAGACAATTTAAGGGTTGTTGAGGGAAAATATCAGTTTTCCCCAGTCTTGACCAAAAATATTGTGACTTAAGTTACAAAATTAAAGGCTTTCGAAAATACATGAATTTTGGCGATATCTCTATTTTGACTGAGGAGCCGGACCCATAGCCTGCTATGGAAGATATATAATCAAAACCACATATGCGAAAGAGAATAATGTGAATGGATTATCCATTCAAACAAACTGTCAAATTGTTTTATTCCGAGCCCTTTCTCTTCTGATATTTAATCAGGGATTTGATGTTTATACGTGTGCGTTTTTTCTACTGTGTTTTTCTAAATATGTTTTCTTCTATGTGTTATCTTCTAAAGCCCATTAAGCATCACACCATACATCCATCTGTCTGATCCTTCGTAACAAGTACATGGTAAATGTGTCATCGACTAATAATATATACTTAATAAAAAAGGGAGAGAGGGATCGTACGGTATACTCATAATTATTCACCATCCACACACAAAAAAAGTAACCATACAAAGAGTAAATGCCTGATTCACTGTTACATCTATAAAAACTTTACTATTTTGATGAAATAAACAGAAGTCATATATAATATTTTCTACAAAATAAAAAAAAGTGCCAGAAATAAAATTTTAAAAAATGGAGAAAGTATTTAAAATATCTGTATATAGTCTGAAAATTATCGATAAAATTTTAAAAATTGTCTTTCACTAGTCGCCTCAGATGACCAGTTGTTTCTCTAGGAATATTCGTTGATTCATTTTCAAATAAAATATTTAGAAATAACCTCATGTCCATATAAATTATTTGACATTAAAGCCATGTCAATAATTCTAATTGTCTTTCTTAAATTCTGTCTATTGTACACATGAATTTTTCTAATGGAAAAAGATCCAATATATCATAACACTATTAAAAATGGTAAGTGTAAAAACGTATTTTCTAAATTTTACATAGTGTAACTTCAATTTTTCATTTATCTTGTTAACAATGTGGATATTAAACAAAATCATTTTTCTTTAATTTTCAATAGTGGGAGAAAATCCCACGATTAAATATTTGATGAAACAATGAAATCAGTTTGAGTTTTAAGACGACGTATAATCAACTCATTTCTCAAACTTCGGTAAAGATGATTGTTTTTAATTTACTAACATTCAGAAGAACATTCAACGATTAATAATTGATATCATTAAAATATCATTAAAAGGACAAATTTATTAAATTTCAAAAAGATGTAAAATTTATTTTTGGACTGCGATAATTTCAAAAGTTATTGCTGAAAAATTCAAAATTCAACTTCATATTCAATCAATTGATAATTCTTATTAAACTTTTTGAAAAGATTCGGGGGTGTAACTTCACATTATCCAAGGTATGTAGCTGTAGGGCAAGCGATATGTCCTGTAGCGTACCAATATTAACAAATATTTATCTGCATTAGTAGAAGACAATTGTGAAATGAAAATACATGTTCAGTTATAATAACATACTCTGAGTTTTGGGATGTTTGTTGAAATTTTAATGCGAATTCATGCTACCACAAGGGAAACCAAAATATGTCACCAATCCTACCTAGTAACACTCATTCCACCTTCGTTCCAAACTGATAAAGAAAATAAGGAAACGTTCTTTTGTACAACGTCCCATCATTTTTCACTGTCCCAGTGTGACAGCAAAGCCCCTCACGCAACCCAGCATTATTTGTGACATGCTGAAGTTTTACATGAGGTTGAAGAGTTATCTGGATTATCTCTCAACTAACCGCAGAAAAGAATCCAACAAATCGATTCTCATCACGATTTATCGATGGCTGAGTTCACGGACAGCCAGTTCAGTTGTTGCAAGTTTCGGCACGAAAGTTCCAAAAGACTTCGCGGTCACGTGACCCTGAGCATCTCTTCACCCCTCTTCCCCCTCTTAGAATAAAGCAGATAACGGGAATAGGGGAGGGTGGTGAGGATGGAAAATCTTTTATAGCCTTTGCTTTTGTGGCGCCGTGACCAAATTTCGAATGAGAATGATGTCCCGGCAGTAAATTTTCTCTCAACGTTAATAAAGTTATCCTTTTTTTATGGCGTTTTTTCAACAAGGACATGTAGAGTTTGGTTACGACTATATGATTTCAAGATGATATGCAACAGTTAAAATAACTGATTGATGCATCGATTTAAATAAAAACTAATTCAATAAACGATTATGAAGCATTTAATAATTCTTTGAATTTTCAATAATTTTTTATGAACAATCTTTAGTACGTAAAGTAATTTTCAAATTGAATTTTTTTCCTCTAAGATTTCAATTGAAAAGAATCATTAATTCCAGTAACTTTTAAGTAAGTTGGAATAAGAAAATAAAATAAATTCATCTAACGAAATTAAGAATATCATTTAGAAATATATCTAATATAACCGTTTGATTTTGGTGAAAAAATAAGTAAGTTAAAAGAAACTATATGTCTTAATCTTCTCATTCTTAAGATCAGTGTTCAGGAACTATAACGGCCTAATTCCACTCCTAAAGATCAGGAAAAAAAACTATTCCTTCAAAAATTGCAATGGGAACCAGCTTTCTTAAGGAGTTGATAGTTCAAAGGAATATCCTGCTTAGCTAATGGCTATCAAGCAAAGGTATGTTCGGACATTCTTTGAGCGCTCTCAAAAATTCTCGATGCCCCCCAGATCCCTATGATCGAACGTTTCTAATGATCCCTACAGTCGCCTGGAATATTCAATCAACCACACTTAACGAAATTGAATGACATTTTTTCAGTGATATCCGGGCATTTAAGGCGTCTGCTATAATTTCATTGAACATTGTTTGGAGTCCTTCAGTTCTGATAGATTTTAGATAGATAGATAAGAGCAATCTTTGTAGGCAGAATTTCAGAGTATATCTACTAGAGTGAGAGGCAACTGAAGGCATATCGAATAAAATTGTTATCAGCTTGGTTTCTAAATATTTTTTAAAATATTTAAATTTTATGAATTATAAAGTATTAGTGTGAAATTAACATTTTACATTGTACAACAGATCTTGTTTCTTTGTTTTATGATGTTCATTAGTTACTACTATATATACATTAATACAAATATTTACATGAAAATAATTAGATATAATTGTAGATGTCACATATTTATGAGTCATGATGAAAAACTGAATGATAAAATATACATTATGGCGAAGTTTTTAAAACAAAAAATAATTTAAAATAAATTATTGATATCTCATAATATTAATAATGAGTTAAAATTTGAAACTGAATCGGCATGTTTATTATAATATGGAGACACAAAGCACAAAACCTATGATCACAAAATGACTCTAGTCACCATCAGAAAGACGAATTTTTTTCGGTAGTCTGTAGTAGTTGCCAAACAGCACTATATATTCGGCATTAAATAATTATTTCCCGTATTATACAATATTGTGACTATTATTTTTTACCGTATGAATTTGTATAATTTATAAATAGTACTTGTAACTTTATCAAAATTTAGGAAATTCGTCAATAGTTTAGATTTTCAATTCTATAAGCATCTCATGAAATATTATGAGTACATTTTATTCAACCGATAAGAAATTGAGGAATAAAAACTACATAGAATGTACTATCATTCATAAGAAATTATTTGAAATATTAATACGTTAATCTAATGATTCTGGGTAGATATATTGATCCTCAAGCACGCATGGACGCAAAACGTTTTAATGGTATTGTGTCTTGAACTTAGAATCCTGCACTCCCAAAACTGAGAATAAACCATTAAGATGCAATAGGCAATGGACCTAAAACCTTTCAAATTAATTGATAAAAGAGACTATAGCTGTTTGAGAGATTTCGCCATAAAGACCTTCAAAATTCAGAAGTACAAAACTTAGCCACTTCTTCATATGAAGTAGTATTTTAGCACTTTAAGTAGTTTTAAAGTAATTTGCCTGAATAAAAAGATTGTCCTGCATAAGTATTTCTAATATTCTAAAGCATATAGATTAATAATGAATTTAGGAAACACTTATATTTTAACAAAGTCCCTTACTTTCTAATTGAAAACATAAAAATAATGAATTTTTTTAATGTATGCATTATTAATATGTTCATTTAATGATAGCATACATAGGGGAAATGAAATACATTTAAAATAAATAAATGTTTTTGAAATGATGCTTATATTTAAAATGCACAATAAGCTCTTATAATTAATTTTAAACTTATATAATGTTTTTAATTGAAATTAGCTTTCTAAAATAATTTAACTTCTTAAAAATTAATTAGATAGGGAAAATTAGACTAACATCATTCATGTCCTCATAAACTTTTCATCTATGAAATTATACATCGTAGTGAAAACTATTCAAGCTTTTTAATTGCTGAAATTTAAATATTAATAAACAGGCACTCTGAATAATTTAAAGCATAGTGTCAGCGAGAAAACACATTAAAACTTTATAAAACAGAATAAAAGCTGCTTTATTAAGAGTTTCATATCCATCAGTAACTTAACCATAATTGAATTTAAAGGAGATTTTCATTCCAGCTCAATGACTTTAATAAGTAATTCAAATTAATGTCATAGGAATGTTTGTTGTAACCTGCATTTATATATTTAATCGAATATGATGTTTATTTATTCATTAAATAACTTTGAATAATAATCTCCGCTTTTCACCATGCATATTTTAGAATATTACATTAAAGACTTTTCCTTAAATTTCAAGCTTTTATGAAGTTCCCGAATTCTATTAAACGTACTTTATAAAACTATTCAAGAAATATTAATTTAAAATTCCTCATTAATAATGATCTCATCTGACGCACTTCTGAATATCTATATTTTTTAAAAAAAATATTAAATTATATTTTACTATAGTAAAATAATATAATGGCAACTCAAGTAAGTTAAAAGACATCAGATTGCATAAAAATTAATGAAGTTAAAATTCTAAAAAAATTATTTGAGTATAAATTTGTAAAATATTTCATTCTAATATAATTTGTTTGTAATAAATTTATGAAATTCAAAAATAACTTCACTGATGTAAGAGTATTTTGTTTTCAGAGAAATTTTGATTCATTTGAATATTTCATTTAAGTTAGATTTTCATGAAATGTAATTACATTTGAGAATTAAGTAATTTCAAAATAAGAGATCCTATTATTTGATTCAAAAGAAATTTCATGCTTTTCATGAAACGGGATTCAATTGTGAATAATATTTTGCGGCGAATTAAAAATAAACATACATTTGAGCTTGAAATATTTTAAAGTGCTTTCAAAATTGCATTAACTTTATGAAATATCATTACGTAATTATCATATTATTAACATTGAATATTAAAATTTATAAACCTGCAGGGATAGGAAGTATTGACCTTTTGACATAGAACTATCAAAATTAATACATATATACATTTAGAAGATGAGAGTGTATATTGTAAAACGCTTTTTTTCCTAAATATTAGTTGTAGCTTAATTAATTAAAAATTAGTCGACACTAAATTTTCTACGTAATAATATTTTGTAAATAATGCAGCAGAAAATAATTTTTATATCACCAACAAATTAAGAAAAAATTTCAATGACACCATTTGTTTTTAAATTTTTTGATTTTATATATATATATAAATGATTTTTAATATATATATATATATAATCCCGTTTCAAAGCAACACTACGGCTATTTTGTGACGGATCTCGTCATTTTGAACCAAGGTCAGATGACTAGGACAACGCGACAACACCTGAGTTGTCACCCTCTCTCCAAACTTCCACACTGCACCATATTGATCAGATTTTTCGTGATTAAAAAAGTTATTTTATATAAAAGGTTTTAGCTTCTTTTGTACTTACAATTAAAATTTTATACCTGATTAAATCATTATAATATTTCTAAAGTGTATTCGTTTTTAAAATACTGCTGTCCTTTTTTATGATATACTGGATATATACATATTTAGACAAAAAATGAATAAAATGCATTGCACAATGAACAGAATAAAGTTATAATATATGAATATAATAATAAAAATATATGAATTATAAGTTTATTTAGTGTTTGAAGTTTAAAACTATTTTTTATGAAGGCTTTTAAAACTAAACTATAAAAAATATTCATCTATATTCAGTTATAGCTACTATTAATCTCTGTGATTCAATCAGTGTGAGAATAAAATTGCATATTATAGGTCTTCAACTTGAAACTAATTCTAAAAGTTTATTTTCGTAAAGTTTTCTTTCTCCCATTCTTCGAGGGAAGTTCAAGTGAGTTCTAAAAAGTAGAAGATATGTAAAAGAAAAGAAACATACAATGGTTATGCGCTCAAAAAAAAAACCAATGGAAAGACAGCAAACTGAAAGTAAAAAAGCAAGAATCAGTTGCAAATTTTTAGAATAAATTTTTTAACATTGTGATATGATTCGCTGGAAAACCAAAAATATGAAGGAGAGGAGAGAAAAAAAAGGAGAGGATTTCATCAATAATCCTTTCTTGTGCTTAATCCATATTGTATATAAAACAGAACAATTATTGAGAAAAATATATGATATGTCCTAAAATCGAACTAAAATCTTACACTCTATGAAAATTTTCTAGGAAAACTAAATTTGAAGAAGCAGTTTTTTTTTGCATTTTCTGCATTTGAGAAACCACATTTTTATTTGAAGAACTTCTTAACTTTTATGAGATGACTGGTTATTAGGTTAATTAATTAATTAATTGAATATAATGGGAATGAATAAAACAGTAATAAAAATACTATTTCATTCATTTGATTACAAATTTATTTAATTAAATATTCTTCATATTTTTATTGATGAAATTGTGAAACAAGTTTTCATTTATTCTTTTTTGTATCGGATTATTAATTTTTTTTCAAACATTTCCTGTGTCAATACATATTTTTAATATTTTCAAATCTTAGATATCGAATTTACCGATGAAATTTTGCGAATGTTCTTTTTTTACATGAGTTTTGCATCTTCGTATCGAATTCAAGGAAAAAAAAGTCATTTCAAGATTCTACAGTATTTGTAAAATGAATGGTAAATTCAATATTAAAAATAGAAATTAATAAATGTAGATTACATTTTTTTGATATGATGAATGAATGATTTGGTGATATGAACTCATGAAAAATGTTTTTGTCACTATTTAATTGTTTTAATATTTTTATGAAATTACATCAATGAATTTATACTGTTATATAAAATTAACCATTAACAAATCATATCATTAATAATAATGGTTACATTTTCTATAGACCGATACAATCACAAATGTTTTATGAAACATTTCTCGCACTGACTTAATTAAACGCTATAAGCATGCTTAACAATTAATAAATGCATACATTTATAAGTGTATTAACAGCGCCTAATTAAGAAATTTCAGTTCGCAAGTAAATAAAAAATAATCTTGATTAATCCAATCAAATTTATTTTACAATTCCTGAAGATTACAAAATAAATAAGCAAAAACGTTGCATTCGGTTCAAAGGAAATTTTAATTGCATAAAATTAAAAACTATAAAAATTATCTTTTATTTAAGTAATATTGAAATATTTCCTTTCCGTTCCAAATTATTTCATGCAAAACAATCTGGAATTTTATGTGAAAATTTCATTACTTATATTTAAACTTCATTATGTTATATAACTAACCGTCTTTGGCAAATAGTGACGGTTTTGTTTGATTGAATTAAGCATCTCTTGCATGATGTCCATAACTCTTACTTATATAATTAGCTGGCTGCATTTTGCAAATAAATGCTAGAAATATTGGCTGCATTTAATTCAATTAAATTTCTTTTGTATGACATTCATGACTCCTCCTTATATAACTGCCTTTAGCAAATAACTGCTTTGCCTGGAGTATTGGTTGTGTTTAATTCAATTAAACTCTTTTGCATGATACTCACGACTTCACATAGATAAACATTTTTAATCACTTAATTGCGCAAATTTAAACGCGTTATTTTATTACCCTTGCATATATTATATTTATTGTGCGAATGAATCACCATAATAGAGCCAAGTCCTTTGACATTATATTGCTATCAAAAGCGTAATATAGAGTTACGTTTTTCTATATAGAAATATAATACTCATCTATTTTTCACTCTACTATAAAGTCTTTTCTTGTTCCTTTTGTAAATCATAGAGATAAACACAATTCATCTTCTTTACCTTTCAATAGTTGGAAGAAAACTATGTGAATGAATATTTGATGAAACAATGAATATCTGAGCAATATTTGATACATTTTAATTTCAGTTGAACAAATAAAAAAATAAAATTGTTGAAAATTACTTAAATTACGTAGTTTTAATAAAAAATGCAAAAAAAATGTTATTTTTAATTTTAAAGCGGTGCCAAAATTAGTTTATTTTTTATTATTATAAAAAATACTTTGACAGTTATCATAAAAATTACCAAAACTTCTCCTAAGTTTTAATTAATTAAAATTCCAAAAATGCCTTTTCAGTTATAATAATGGTAATAATAATAATAATGGTTATGTAATAATAATGGTTTATCGGTCTATTTTCTAGAGAGCTAATTCATACACATGCATTTTTCTTTATTATTGCTAGAGATTAAGATATATATTTTTAAATACAAGAAAAATTGCAGACAAATGTATGTTCTAATATTTGCTAATAATGCAGTTTCAAAATGTTACTTCTGCTATTTCGTGAAAACAAATAGACATGAAAGACACTTTAAAAGGAACATTCTTCCTGCTTCTGTATTTAAAATGAGTTGCCTGAGATATCAATCAGTCTGGAGTCTTTTATTAAAGATTATTTTTAAATTTCTTTCTGGTTGCTCTCATGGTAAAAACTTTACGCTACTCAGCTCTTGTCTAGAGTAGAAATTCCTGTCTTTGTCATATGTTATGCAATTTTTAGCAAGCGATTATGATCAAAGTTTTACACAATGTGAAACGTATATAACTCAAGTACTTTTTTCATTACACAGACTGGTCTTAACAACTTGATTACCCAACTGTTTTACCAAGTTCTATCAGTCTTTAGCCTTGAAAGAAAACTCTTCACATGGTCAATGAATAATATTTCTTAGATTATTAAAAATCACATCCTAATATGTTTTATCAGCAATGTATGCATTATATTATAAAACGAAAGAATTTTTCTGTGGAAACATGCACACAATCTATGATTTTATAACACTGTATCGCTGTACAAAAATAATGCGTTTAATGATTAATGTTTTTGAATTTCGATCACTTGGGAATTCTTAAATTGTGTTGACCAGGAAGTAATTTTAAGTTACAGAAAGGAGAAATTCGTTATAAAATATTTTTGAAATAACATTTTGGGACATGCAATTAAGGCATAAAAATAATAATAAACATTATAAAATTGAAAATTGTCAACAGATTTCGAATAAATAATTCGAAACATTTTGTTTCGTTTAATGAATAACTTATTTATTTAGGCAGAATTAAAGTAAAAGACTGGGGGTTTTTTTGAGTATCAAAATTGCAGTAGTAGAAAATGCATCCACCTGAATATGGAAATATATTATACAGTGCCCCATTTATTTCTTCATCATTTCCTCATTTTATACAAAAACGTAGTTTTAGTTTTATTAACTGTATTTTAATGTATTCTCTCTTTTCTATTGCGTATTCTAGGTCAATTTATCAGTCTTTTAATTCTCTATGAGTTTATCAACAATTTACTAATTTATCAATTGCATTAGTAGTGATCAATTGTATTAGAAGTGATAATTTGCATTTTGGACTATTCCTCGTGTTTCAGTTAAACTTTTCACAATTATTTAAATAGTCTAATTCAGATAAATGCTTGCGGTCTAGTCTGAAAATAATTATCAAGCCATATCTTAAAAATATTTTAAAGATATTTTAAAAGCAAAATATAATCAACCAAGTGTTCTCCTGGAAACATGGTAAGATACTATGGGCTTACTTTAAAAACGTCATTTATCGATCTTTTGATAAAATATTTAATGTTTGATTATAAACCTAATTTTATCATTAATAGCAAATAACAATCTGCACAATCTTTAATTGCAAAGAAATATATCCTGTATACCACATTTACCTAAAAGGAATATAAGAATTATTACCTAGAGTATTGTATTATATGAATATATATAAGAATAATTACCTAGAATTTACCTACTTTTCAACTAAAATCTCTATTACTGACAAAAAAGAATGAATATTGCAAAATTTCACAAATACACACATGTATACAACTAAGGGATTTTTCAAAAAAATTAATTAGAATTTTAATTAAAATTTAAATTGAATTTTTGCAATTTTTTCGCAATAAATTTCCTTAGAATTATCATATAAAACTGATCCTCATACAATTTAAATTTTAATGTCGTTTCTATTCCTCTTAATTTAATAACCGTGCAATTCTTTCTAAGTTTTGAAAAAAATTTGAAATTTGTTGGTATGATTTTTAACAATAATTTTATTGCTGCAAAGAAATGCAGACCGTGAAAGTCTTCAACGTTTCATCACATATTTAGTAGCGTTTTTTATTTCCGTTAAATGCTAAGAAAGAAGAATTCTAATTATCTGTGCTTTTCCCATTAAAAAGTGAAATTCCTAATTTGAAATATATTCCACTTGAGATAATTAAATTTTAATGTCATTATGATGTTATTAGATTCCATATGGAATATCTGTGTGCACTATAAAAATCATCAAAATCAAGTGAAAATAAAACATCTTTTATTACTCAAAAGTTTGAAGGTTAAAAAAAATAATTCTAGATCGAAATTTGAATTTCAAGCTTAAAATATTTCATTGAAATTAAGCACAACCAACCGGGCGCACCATTTACCAAACGCGATAAATGTAATATTTTATAGAATTTTATTTGCAATACCAATTCTATATGTGAAAGTCTGAATTAAGCATATTTTTCCTATATGGTCGTTTAGAGAATATTCAAATAACTTGAAAGTAAGACTAGCCCTTTTTAAGGCTCTGGTAAATATCTTCCCACTGCTTTAAAATATCTTGCAAACATTGTAGCATTAAAACTAACCAGAAACGAACAAAAGCGTCATGTTCAACATGGAATGTCCCATTGTGTGCAACTCCTTGTTTTATGTTGTTTCACCACAATAATTAAAAATAATGCATTTGGTAATTTGTATTGTATTTGGTTCGTCTACCACTTATTTCATGTGTAATTAATATAATTTGAATTTTGAAATAACTAATAATAATTATTTTGAAAAAATTCATATTTATTTGGGGAATTATTTGTATTTCATATATTTTCTATTGAATAAGTCAACAAAATGTCATTGCTTGCATTGAGGAGTGGTAAATGTGTTATCACTCCTGTTATAAAGAACAGCAGCAGCAACAAAATTTATATATATATATATTTATATATATATAAATTCATTTCATTATGAGAAAATATATATTCATATATGAAAATTCATATATGAATTATGAGTTCATTTATGAGTTATATATATATATTCTCATAAATGAACTTTTTTTTCTTTATTTATAGCGCAAAATGTAAACTTTGGAAGATAACTGCTTGTGCCCATTAAAAGATAAATATATAGCGCAATTTGTAAAAGTAATCCAATCTCAATAAATATATGTACTGTATTTCTTTCCACTTTAAATCTTTACACCAGTGCTTTTGGAGATCATATGACCTCTAACTGGCTTGATATTGATGAGATTTAATAAAAATAAAAGAAATAAAGAAAGAAATATTTATAACAATATTAAAAAGACAAAATTTGACAATGCTTTCACTACAAGAATACTAAATGAATGAACATGGCATTGCGTATGATAAAAGAAAATTTATTCCTAACAACTATGGTAGAAAAGAAATTTTTACAAGGTCTTGATGACCACAGCATTGAAGTAATTAGCATGTTAAAACTGACAGTAAAAAAAAAATATTACATCATATTGAAAAATGAATTATAACTTCAACATAAGAATACAGAATGAATGAATCTTCAATAGATCTACATATGCAAATGATCAAAGGTTGAACCAGGTTTCAGTCCTAGACCAGTTCGGTCTTGATATTTTAACAATAATCAAATATTGATAACGTGAATGTTAAATATTTTAATTAAAACAACTAAATAATAATTTATACAAAGTATGCTAATAGTTATTTGCTGATTAAAACGACTCTTACTTTTTTCATCAACTGCAACAATAAAGAATGCATGATATATTACACAAATTATTTGCCTTTTTTCATAAATTAAAAGAAACAATGAATCATTCCGTCATTTAAAAATGACACTACGAGTTAGATTGAACTCAAAACTTTTTGCAGAGAACCAATTTCAAAACACAAAAATGAAATAGTTGCACACATGATCCGAAACATTAATTACTTCCAGTGCCACAAATAAATTTGTTACTTTACTAATTGTTCTATCAAATTACTTTATACGAAAGCAATGAAACAATTTATCGTCTTACATTGTGTTTACAACGTATGGGCACCGATACCGAGGCGGGAAAAGAATTTTTAAATAAGAAATTCTCTTTCAATTAATGACCTGAGCTACGAAGAGTTCCTGCGATCCAGAAACTTATTCACCCGTGTATGATAAATGGCCGCTATTAGACGCTATTGTTCACGTCAAGCGAACTTTCGGGTTCTATAACTTTTCGTTTTAAAAATATGTGATTCCTTTACATTACTTTGATTTAAAGTAATGAGATTCGGAAAGAATGAATCCCTTTTTATTATTATTTTTTTTATTCTTGAGGTTTAAATCGATTGGATTATCTAATCTCATACATTGAATTTGAATGTGTATTTTTATGGGACGCGATTTATCAAAGTTGTTTAACCATTTATTTGGTTTTGGAAGTTGTTCTATTTTTTAGGATGCCGTGTTCCATTCTTGGTAATTAGCGGGATTTTTTTAATGATTTGTTTTTCATGATTTATTTTGTTGGATGCTTCTTTATTTAATGGCATCGTGGGGGATGGAAAAAACTCTGAGTAATTTATGTTTTTGAGATTTTTCCAATTATGAAGTTTTTTGAACGAATGCTTTAAAGATGAATTTATTCCATAAAAGCAAAGCGGCTTTATTTTTTGCTAAACTTATCATATTTATCAATTTTTTTGCCTATTTTTTTATCTTTTATAAAAAGCAATAAGTTAAGGTAATGTACCAGATTTTAATTGATGCGTTTTCCTCAATTATGGTATGGCTAGCGGTTGGTAGAAAAAGTTATAATTATTTACTGGAACGACTGATAAATTTATGTAAATCTTCATAAATATTCATTGAAAATAAATCAATTAGATAAGATAGAATGTAATTGCAGTAATTAATACAAATAATTTTATAACAACTGTATGATTTTCTTTTTTATCGATTGTTAATATGTATTAGACGAGCTAAATTCCGCTGCCAATTGTTGTTGTTTTTAACTTCATCACCACATATAATGATATATGTAATAAATAACTGTAAAAATGTGTGAATATAAAACTAATAAAATTATTCAATGTATTCTTACTCCCACTTCTGTATTACAAAAGATAAACAAAGATAAATGTTAAATTCACAGAAGTATGTATACGGAAGATTTAAGGTAAACAGTAATTAAGGCTAAAATAATGGTAAAATTGTTTAAGGAAATAGGTAGATGTTTTTACTGGCATAAAATATCTCCTCACTTTCTCTGTAGAAATTTGTATATAATTTCCATTGCATTTAATTTTCATTTATAATTTTATTTGTTATAATGTTCAATGTGGAGGTATATATCAACCTCCATTATTTTAGGATTATATGCTTTTCCACACACATAAAAATACTTAACTCTATGGGACTAGATGAGTTAAAAACATTTTCCCCTTTTGCTTAGCTTTTTATGATGCAAGGTGGAATACATTTTAACTCACCCGAAAATGGTGAAATTATTCACCGTCATACAGTTTAATATTTTATTTTAATTTTTTCATTCAGTTGTCAATGCTATCTATGCATCAGCGGTAAATGCGTAAATAAGTGAAACAAATTATACAAATAAAAAATATATCAGTAAATTGTGTGTGCTGTTGTGATCAAATTCGTTGGATTACATGGTGCAATGAATGAATCGCTGCTTTAATATTAGCGAATAAATTGTTTTATAGAAAAGCTTGCTATTTGATAGTGTACACTAATTTTGAAGCTAGGATGAGGCCGTATTATATATATAAAAAAACACTTATTGAAAGGTTATCATTTTATATGATTTTGAGTAAATTTTTGTGTTAAATAATTAGAATTCATGTTATTACTTTTCTAGTATACGTAGTATGAAAAATATTGTCAAAAAATTCGAACTCCAGATATTGTCAAATTTACGCTTTAGTCCTTCCTGAGTTCGAAAAACCCATTTTTGAAAAATGTTTGTCTGTCTGTGACAAAGATACCTCAAAAACAGTTTGAGCTAGATGGATCAAATTTCGTATAGGGTCTTGACGCAAAATTTCTAGATTTCTATAAAATTTGGAGAAAACTCCACTCAGAGGAAATCTGTTTGCTTGGCTGTTAGAACATAAATTAACATGATAATTACAAGTCAAAAATAGCTAGATGGATGAGATTTGGTACACAGATTTCACATCTATATTGTAGACACCTGTCAAAATTTGAGCTAAAATCAACAATGGGTTGACTGTCAGTTGGTCTGAACTTTCAGAGCCAGGTAAACGCGGTAATTCAAAAACTTAATATGTCAAATTAGGTATGGGATTTTCTGATTGCAATTTTGTTCCAAATCTTTCTTTCAACGGATTGTGAAAAACGTTTCTAAAGCACATATTTGATTTTCGAATATTATTAGCCACATGCAAGTGATTAATCGCCAAGACACTCTCCAAGTATGACACAATAGACTCAGTAAAATTGCTAAATTATCACCAAAATTTAATATTGCGTAACTATTGTATGCCAATATCACGCGAGGATCTCTGACATGACTAGCGTATTAGAGAGTATAAGAGAAATCTTTGGGGAGACCATTCATGCTTTTTTCTATTTTTTTATAATAAAAATATCTGTGTAATTAGAGTTTTTATATTTTTTCTAAAATCATATGCCTCAAAGATTTAAAAGATCACCTCAGTTATGACGCATTTTAATTATTCAAATTACTTCAAAAATTTCAATTCGTTATGTATCGTTATATTAATTTTTATACTTCGGCACTAAAAGAAAAGACGTAATTTATGTAAAAAAAAGAAACTCTCCGAGCTATTAAAATAACATTTGGTATCTATTTTATAACGTTTCAGAAAAAAAATTGATCTCTATACAAAAAAAAGAGTTCTTAGTTTTTCTTCTGTTGTAACTTCGAATATATAACCCTGCAACACCCCATGCCTTATTTTATAAAAAAGAAATAAAAGAAATTTAAATATAGAACCTCCGAGATCGGTAGGCTAAAAGTGGAACTTATTTAAAACTGAGTTTATATTTATAAAGTCTTCATTCAATCCTATTGTAAAACTTGTAAATAACTAAACAAAAAAAACCATAAAACCAAAGTTAAAAAAGAATTCTATCTTGTAGAATTATATCAATTCTATATTGGAATTAAAACAAAAACATATATTTACTCAAATGTTCAATTTATAAACGATATACAACTTCAGATTATACTTTATGTTAAAATCTGGAATTAAATTTATGCCATCTTTAATCGAGTATTAGGTATATAAAACGTCATCTTATATAATCTTATATAACGTCATCTTATATAACGCCCCATGATATAATCATTTTCTGACCTAGAATGATTTAATGTGTATGAAAATGGAAGTCTTATTATCATAGGATTTAATAAGGATAAAAATATTTGTAACTACCTACCCCAGCCTTATCAGAGTTTAGGAAAGAAAATGAAAAATATTTGAATTAATGTGTAGATGTGTAATGTGTAATGGGGATAAATTATAAACTTATTAAAAATAACAAAATTAAAAGAAAACGTTTTTACAAAACAAGAAATTTCTACAGTTGTTTTTAAGTAAACTTTTCCTCAGAAAAGAAGTAAATACTGTATGCATACAAGTACTGTATTTTGTCCTATTTGTACAATTATTGCCTTATTTATGATGCACAATCATTAGAATGCTTCAATCAACAAGTAGTTAATCTGATGAAAAATCTAATATCTGTATAGATAGTTTCGAAATGGTCTATCTTATATTTGATGTCTGAATTGATACTTATCAGAGAAACTGATAAATAATAATATAACCTATTGCAAAGAAATGATTCTCATTTTCTAGTGTGATAAAAATAAAGTAAATTATATTTTCTGGTCATTGTAGCTATGAGTGTATGCTCTACATTACCAAAATAATTTGCCTGATTGCTATCAAAATTTGCATTTTTATTATATAAGACAAAAGCAAGAATATCATCAATATATCAAATTAGAAAAATTAATTAAATATTCAGTAAAGAAGTAATTAATAAAAAAAATTCCTTTTTACCCTTTTGAATTACTTTACCACTATTTTTTTTTTATTTCTTTGTCTTAAGACATGTCTTCTTTATCATTTATACAATGTTTTTATTGTTTTCAAAGTAATGATCAAAGAAAGTTTAGAATTAAAATAAAGACAATCTCTCAAGCTTAATCGAATACATGCAAAATTAAGGCTTTTCCGTGCAAATAAAACAGATGTCCGATTATAGCAGCGGATCAAAACTATGATGTTACACGCCAAAGCATCATAAACTGAAACATAGGAAGATCAACAACAGTGTCATTTACGGCATATGTGACCCTTTTCAATAACATCTAACTCTCTTCTGTGGTGCTTAATTTTTTAAATGTATTAACTTTAAAAAAATGTAATAATGAATTGAATAGTTGCTGAGATTTTTGGCCAAATTTGAATTGCTACTGCTACTAAGTAGTTTGCACTAAACTAACAGTTTTTAGGAATTCATAATTTATAAACAAGTTGGTTACATCAGTTTTAAGGAAATGATAATTTATAAAGAATGTGGTAATCAGCTGTTTTTATGAATTAATAATTTGTAAAGAAGTCTGTTATCAGTAGTAGTTCTTAGTAATTAATAATTTATAAAGTAGTGGGTTATTAGCAGTTTTTTAGAATTAATAATTTATAAAGAAGATTTTATGAGCAATTTTTAAGAATTAATGATATGTAATTCTAAAATATTCTCTTATTTCGTGATCCTCCACTGTCTCTACTTAATTAATTCAAGAGAAGCTTTGTTAAATTGCTGAATCATCTAAAAGTCTAACTCTCCCACAATCCACGTGAAGAGGCAAAATAGCGCTGATGAAGCAAATTCTTTTTTAAAATCTCCCTGTGTTTCCCCTGCCTTCTCCGCGCGTGTAACGAAAATCCCTATCGAAATCTCGTAATATATTAGTACTATGAAGAAATATTTTCCCTATCAAAATCATAGGTTATATAAGAGACCAGGGATAAAATGTCCAAGAGCTTTTTCCTCATTCCTTTCCTGTGTCGTTCTGTGTGCTCATCGCTTCTACATATGCCTGCTTCTTAAAAATGAAATAAAACGACGTCACGAAATAGCAAGTCTCTTCACAAACTGCATTCTGCTTCACATAAAATAATGCTTACATATATATATATAGAGAGAGAGAGCAACACATAGTATTGGTTAAATATCGACAGCAAAAATAATACATCCTATCTCTAGTAATAGCACGCATTCTTAGGATTTAAATATAAATAAAATCCCAAAATGCAGATCTTTCCATAACCTATCTTCATGGAAGCGTAATGATTAGTGAATGAAAGCCGGAATGAAAATTGCACGCTATATTTAAATCTATGATTCATCGTGGATAATAATGTGTTGATGTAATGGCGGCACTAGATGATATATTACAGCACTTAATATCTGAAACCTTTAAGACTAAATTCATAACAGCTGTCACTGATATTCTGCACAGAACGTTATGCATAAATTAAGGAGTCTCGAGACGGAGCAAGTTCTTGTCGATAGAAAATTACGAATCTAGAGGTTCTGATTACTGCCCTACTTTAGAGGTGCAGTCATCTATCAGGTCTCGAGTACTGCAGACATTGGACGGACAGTGTAATAATTATGACGGATCGAGGGCAAAAGTAGATGTCAAAGTAGCAGCGGAGAAATGCAAATGATGTCTCTGCTTGCCTGGCTTTCAAGAATGTGAAGAGAAATTGAAATAGTTCGGAATAGATTTTAATCGCAAAATAGGAATAAAGTTTTAAATTAAAATTAAAATTTTAGATCTTTTATAAATCTGTGAGTTGGGAGTAGGAATAATTAATTTCCTCTTTATGATACTGGGTTGAAATGTAATTATTCTAATCTAAAATGTTTCATCCGGTTCGTATGGTAATTAAAGCTTGATATATGCCCCCATTTCTGGATTACAATGCGCATTTAGATTCTCTTTTACTCAGTTTAATACGAGAGTAATTATGACAGTTGAATGCTCATAATTATTCAATACAAATTAAGTTGTTCTCAGAAAATACATGTATATGTAAATATGTTATTTTGAATAAAACTTTCATCAATTCAAAATTTAATACAAAAATTGTTAGTGATTTTTTTTTTCAGAAGCGCTTTTTTGTGCATCAAATGTTTTATTATTTTTTATAAAACCATAAATTTTCACATTGCATAAAAGTTTGCAAAATTGGACCAATGGTTCGGGTTTGGCTACTGGCTTATTAGATTATCTTATTTTTTTTAAACGTAGAGTGTTCTATTAATGAACCTCCTATTACGTTGCCATCAAGAAGAACAGAAATTACAATGGAACAAAGTGTCACAAATCAGTATGAGAGGATAAAAATAGAGAATAAAGCATCTAGCTCTGCGTACAGAGCCTAGATGCACGCATAATGTATTGATATGGATGATGAATAATCTGTATGCTAGTGTGCAGTGAAAATCACAACAGAGTGTTAGATCAACCAGCGGATAGAAATCCTCGGTTATTGTGCATTGGGACCTTAATTTCTCCTCAGATACCTGAATAGTGCAACATATCTTATTTCTCTGCAACGTCTTCTCAGAAATAGCAAAGTAAGGTTGTCGAATGCATCAAAACTTGTGATTCACATCTAGAGGCTATATGATGCCAAGCGACTTTCTATTTTTATCTATCATGCCAATATTAGCCATGTGTAAAGCAAAAATTCAATCACTTCTGTATGTATGATATATTTGTATGAATAATCTATTGAAAAATCAATTCGATTCACAGAATGAAAACAAACTTTCTTTCTACGGAAGACCAGCGTTCTAATATTTTTTTTTACAATTTTTTAATGTGAAATTAATTTTTATTTTTGTAAATTTTAGGTTAGCACACAACATTCAAAATATATATGAAACTATTTGATTTAAAACAATTTAATTTTATCAGAAATTTTCTGATTTTAAATGAACGTCTATAAAGATAAAGTATTTAAACAAAAAATAAAATTTATAACTAAACAATTACTCTTATATCTTTAAACGACCAATTCTTGTATATATATATTTATTTCGTGTATCTCAGATAAGTCTCTAACCAGTTTGATCAAATTTTAAAATTAGATAAGGTTTTTCTTTTTAAGTTTGTATATATAGTCGCCTTTCGTGAGAAAAAGCGATTTTACATACATAAAAAAAAGCTAACTATTAGAATGCAAGAGATTGAGGCACCAGTCCAAGCAGAACCTAAATAAACAGAGGTAAACATCTGAGCTTCACTAAAAATCTTATAATCTTAAATGACCAATACTTGTATATATAAACTTATTATATTATTTATTTCCTGTATATCGAAAAGGGCTCAAACATTTTTTTTTTCATAACTAACTACTATAGCTGTTTTCTATCTGTTTTCATGCTGAAAATGTTATACAGTGCCATCTCAAACCCTATTTCACTATGGAAAAACTGAATGTAATTTCAAAAATATAATTAATGATAGATAAACTGTAAAAAAATAATACTGTAACATAGCGGATTGTTTTGAATAACATATTAAACTAAGTGAATTTATTTTATTTGGATGATCAGTTCATCTGTAGGTAAGATTGAAAAATATTCATATGCAAACAGTATGTAATTCGCATCTAAATATTTTCTCAAAACACACACACACACACACACACACACACTTGTCGATCGAAACTCGGTATTTCAGATATTTCTATCCTGCTTCATCACAACTGTAAAAAAAAAAGAGAGAGAGAGAGAGAGAGAGAGAGAATTATTTCGCGTAAACGTAGATTAATATTGATAGTTTACTGTAGCAGAAACCCACATAAAAATTTACAATTGAATAGAAAACTTTCAAACACATATCCAAAAGATAAGCGCATGTACGTCTGAGAAAAGAAATTAAATTAACATAATTAAAAGAATGATATATTACTAATGCACCATTAAATAATATAAGATATACCGATCCGAGTGCAATATATTTTTTAAAAAAATCTATAAAAATAATATAATCAATTGTGTACAAAGTTAAAAAATGAATGTATTTTATAGCATTTTACAAACTAATAATCCCTTACATATTCACGAAAGTAGAACAATTACAATCCTAAAACGCCTTACGAATGATGGGAGCGCTAGAAAGAACAGAAGGAAAACTACCTTCAAAATTCAAACAAAGATATCATTAATATTGCCTATATAAGTTATATAAGAAGTAATAAATGCGCTATATAAGTTTTTATTTGAAAATTAAGATGGTTTAGCTTAGTTATATTAACGTCCAGTTGCAAAGCAACACTAGGGCTATTTTGGAAAGGACCAAATAATTTTGAACCGCTGTCAGATGACGAGGACGACACTTGGACTAGCCACCTCTCCCCCACACCAGCGGGAGGTCGTTTGGGCCTGACGGATTTAACGTACAACAGACTTCCTTACACGACGGGACTCGAACCAAGACCTTATCACAAGGCCACCGAAGCCCAATAATTACAATGGAGAACGTCAATTAAGAAAAAATATATATATAAAAGGATTTATGTAAAATCCTGATTCTTATTATTGTCAAAATTTTCAAATTGGACGGAGTGCAGTCCCTACACTTCCTTTCATGAAGTCTAATAAGGAAGCTAACTCACCCATCACATACATTTTTGGATCTTGGGCAAGGCCGTAAACGCCACGAGCATACGGAGTTTAGTTTAACACTTGAGAGTTTTGCCTTTTATTGTATACTAAAAAATAATGGTCGGGTATAACTGCATGCCCTTCATTAACAATAAATAAAAAATATCTCAAATTAAGCAAAATCGCTGTGCCGCAAATTAAATATTTTTATTTCAGCAAACATATTCGCTTTAGCCACTAGTCCTGACATCGGTACCAGAAAACTGAATATGTGTTTCGGACAGTTTTTTACGATTGATTGAAGCTCACATTTACATAGAAATACAGTTGCATTCACAGATTGATTCAAAGTCCATTTATTAAAATTATTGCATTTTCGTATTATCGTGATTATGCACAGGAGAATGTACATACTGACAGAAGTTTTGGGTAGATTTGGTTAGGAATATAATACTAATATTCTTGTACTTTAGAAGATAAATCTGTATACTCTATTTTTTTATTCATCAGTGTCACTTCATTTTGTAGCCATTGTGAATCAATTATATTTGGAAATCCGGTCAGACAAAAAAACTAAATAAATTTCGTTCAAAATCTTATACAATTCTTATAAAAATCTTTGAATCTTATACAAATTCATGTGATTAATTTCAAATAAATAAATTTCTTATATATATATATATATATATAAGAAAATAAAAAGCTTTGTTCGTTTTCTGTGTTCGACAATTTTGTCACATAGCACTAAAACACTGCTTGTTTGCAAAATGTCATATTGATAATCCGCCCTCTTAAACTGCTTGTAATACTATAATACTCCGAAGTGTTTAACTCTAAGATTCATCCCCTAATTCAGAAGTGTACTCTAATTCGTCTATTGAAATGGGGCCGCTAAACGCTAAATGTCTTTGATTTATTACAATAAATATATCTATGTTCGTGTTCTGTGGCGTACTCTTCAAAGCTCAGACCAAATTTCACTTCCTTATGTTACCTCATAAGCCCCTTGAACATTTCCATAAGTACTCTGAGAGTTTCGATTGCCTCAGACATTTAATGCTGGAGCACATATGAATTTCAGTTACTCGAACTCCTTTCGGGAAGTTGATGACTTCACATGAAGCCATAATTCACGCAATTATGTGGTGGCTAGGAACATATAAGGCTTCGTAGGATATTCAAATTTTCCGAGGAAGAGAGGAAAGGTTTCGTTGCGTTGTCTTTACTTCGAAGTTAAGAGTAAACAGTTTTTTTAGAGTTACAAAATAATAAAAGCAATTATTTATTTGTAAAATTAAAAGGCTTCCCAATTAGTATGAAAAAAAATTCTAAAAGTTTCGCAGAATTATCGCTTTTAATTTCCATTCTGCGTTATTTAATTGGAAAAAAAATGTTTAAATGTAAAATATGTACTACATTGATATAAAAGCTATGTTATAATAAATGTCATTTCTTTCTTTCAAATCCTAACTACTTTTGGTAAGTATCAACTTTATCAAGTATATTGATTGTGTTTAATGTTCATGACACCTCTTTTGTTCAACATTCATAAACGCTATTTTTTTTAAATATGCCATTTGAAGTCACATTGAGAGGCATTATGATGCCATAAGAAGTCAGTGTAATCTGTCAGTGTAATTGCTCAGTGTAATCTGTCTTCGAACTGCGTATCGTCATTTGCAATATTATTACTTGAAAATCCCTCATATTAACAAGGAAAATAATAAACAGTAATTTCTGTAGTAAATCAATCGATAATTTTCAGTAATCTTTTTATAGGAAAATCTCAAAATCAATTATTTGATGAAACATCAAAAATAGTTAGAATTATAGGATAGAAATAAAATCTTTTGTTACAAATTCAACAAAAATATTTTTAAAGAATTTGTTTTAGAAAATTCAAGACTTTGCGGTAATTTAAATGGTATATTTAAAAGTAGGAAATACCATTTTCGGACAACGACATTTTCGAAATTAATATTTCAATAAACGGTGAAAATTCTCGATTAATTTTATTCATTCAAATTCTAATTAAAATGTTTAAAATTCTCTTCAATATACACATCTCTTATCACCAAGCTATGTTAAATAGAAATCCGGGAACTCTCAGTCAAACGCTTTGCTTTGTAGAGAGCTAAAATGCACATCTTTCTTTTTTATTATTAAAAATTTAATTTAGCTTGTGTTTACATTGCTTAAATAAACATTAAACTATTTGAATTATTGCAGGTTTCATTAGTTTAAATAATCCTTTGACCTTGCTATTTAAAAAATAACTAAATTTCATGGTAATCATTGCGAATGCTTGTATCGCTAATATTTCTATTATAAAACAGATACTAGAAAAAATTCGATCAATAAATACAACGTAATTCATGAGCTAATAATAAAATAATAAATTAGAATTTTCGAATCATTATTTATTTTTATGTCCAAATTCCAATTTTGGCTTACATAAATGAATCAGATCCTTCTAATTTGCCACAGGAACATTGAGATTTAACATATATTCCTAAGGATCTTTAATTTTCCTAAAGACTTTCACAGTAAGCTACAAAATAATGTCTTTCTAACGAAAACGGAACACAATCCTTTTCTCGACATAAATTCGTTACAACTAATTGGACACTTCCTTAAGGCACTTAATTCAAACTTCACTAAATCTTTCATTCGTTAAATCAGTCAACTTCCCGATTCCATCAAGAAACTGCCAAGGATTATCTTGAATAATAAATCCACCAATCGATTACTTTCCCCTTAAAACTTGACAAACTCCTAAACAATAACTTCATCGAAATCAAGAGGCAGTTTTCTAAATGAGTTAAAACTTGACTACTGGTAAGAATTGAAAGACTAAAACTAATCGGTGGATTGGATGCACTTTAATTAGAGATCTTTAAATTTCCACTTCATATTGCTGGTAAACTAAATAGGTGGAAAGCCCCCTGACTCGGCTTCGACCATCAACTAATCTTCGTTCAACAAGAAATAGGCAAAGGAAGAAGGGACCGAAATCCCGGAATTCGTGGGGAAGATCTGAGTAACCTTGGGAAGCAATAAAAGGACATACGAGACTCAGGAAACCCATGAATAAATTACCATCTTCTGCTTATGTTTGACTCCAGGACTTACTTGAGGGACTCTGGTAATGAGTTTCCGTGAATTTAGAGACCAAATCGCTTCTGGCAAGTCTTAGGAAAAGATCGTCGAATTCTTGGAAGATTCCTTAAAAACGAATTCCTTAGAAGCGGTTCAGAAATGCCTTCTATTCACTTCAAGGGTTAATATGAAAGTGAGGTAATTAAAATTGCTGAGCTTTTGAACGCTAAAATCGTTATGAAAATAAGTAAGCAAATTTAAGGCAACTTCAACGTAGTATTATTATATTTGATACCAACTTTGGCATTTGTTAAAGCCCGAATATTAATTTCATATGACTTTAAGCCTGAATTTGAACACGAATGGTTCAATATTTATGGCAATCATGTATTTCTGGATGTATGTAATAAAAATATAAACTCACGTTAATATAATTCTTTTCAAATAATTGAAATTAAAATACTGATGAATTTAATTTTCTGGCAGTTTATGTTTGGACCATAAATCCAAGCTAAGCGATTGCTAATTTTTCTTATTTAAATAATAAAAACAATTAAAACTCAATAAAAAAAAGTCTTTAATGTATATTAAAAGACCGAAAGCCGGCGTCCTGGCATAAGGGTAGAGCTTCTTCCCCGTGATGCGGGCGTCCCGGGTTCGAGTCCCGGATTGGGTATGGTTGTTCTTCCGTTGTTCTATCTGTGAGATGTGTGAATGTACCCTCCTGTAAAAAGGGCTTTTGCAAGCGAATGAGTGATGTGTGGGTAGTAAAGTCGTACTCTCGGTCCTAGTTGGCGCTACTATAAAAACAAGAGGCGCTCCCCTTCCGGCTTAAAACAGCTGTCTTCGTAACAGCGGGCTTGTCCGTGGCAAGTGCAATAAGAAACAACAACAAGGGATCGAAAATAAATTGGGAAATAAGCTTGAGAATTTTGAGGATTAATCAAAAGGTTTTAAATTAATTTAAAATTTAATCAGATTTATAATATATTTTCAATTTTTAATAGATATAAAAAAATTACTATTCTATTGTTAAATGCAGTTCGGTTTTCGTAAACCACTGTTTTCACTCGCTCGTGCTTTTTAATATGTCACCATGACCTTCATAAGTTTGATGGAAGTATAATTTTATTCTTATTATAATGCTAATAAAATTGTTTAGAAACATTTTTTATATATTTTATAATTTGAAAATCAATATAATAAATAATATGGAATCTTGTAATGGAGGTTTTTATTCAATCAGCTCTGATTATTTATTAATGTATGAAAGTGTGAAGATTTGGTGACTAATTTCCATACCTAAACTGAGAGTAATGTCAAACTATGTTTATTATTTGTTGAAGGCCATCGTATTTATTACTTGGTATATCCAAAACGAGGAACCATTGGTGATGTTTACTAATTTTGTATCTTATCTTAAGAATAAAGCATTAAGATGATAAGGTAACAAATATTTTTGATCAGTTGAATAGATACAGTGAAAATAGAATCTACACTGATATGTAGAAGGCTAAAGAATCTTGGTGAAATCCCATTCTAAAGAAATATATTTTTTCTAAACTATTAAAGAAAATTTCAGAATTTTTTTTAGAAGATACATTTTTTTTTTCATCTCGATAATATATCTAGAAAACAAAGTATAACACATTTACTGCATTAGGAGATGCTAAGATAATACTATTATATCACATAAAAGATACGGGGTGTCCCAAAAATAATTGATAAATTTTTAAAAATCAAAAAAAAATGCGATAGGAAGGAATCGTTTGTTGCCTTATGTTTGGTCAAATGTTGGAATTTTATGCCAAATTGCAAATTTAGTAAACATTACTACCAACAGGGGACACTGCAAAATAAGAAAATTCATAACCGTTATGAAAATGTTGGAAAGACTATTGCAAAAATTTAAAATGGGATGCAACAACCATTTGCAGTAATAACGTGGCTCAGTTTAAGGCAAAAATTTCCAGATCTCAAGCACATAGTTTTAAATACACCTATTGCTGATCGTCTGCAGCGCCATCTATCGGTAGCAATGTTAACCGAATTTGCAATTTTGTGGATAAAATTTCCTGATTTCCAAAACGCAAGGACACAAATGTTACATTTCTACTGCATTCCATCAAATGTTTACTGATTTTGTTTATACATCAGTCATTTTTGGGACACCCGGTATTTTGAGAAGGATAATAAATAAGTTATTGCAGTTTGACAAGCTATATTGCACTTACTAGCTTGTTCCACTTACTTATATCCATAACAACATGAATGGGCTCATGATGAAAGAAGAAAATAGAAAAATCCCAGATGTATTCTACAGGTCTAAAAATCAACATATATGTAATTTTGAACAGATCGTAAACTATTCTCTATCTTCTTGAGATTACTCGTTTCGGCATAATCCTAAGGAAAACGTATAGATGACTGCAGATAATATACATATTAAACAGAAATAAATACTTGGAAGATATTGTTGAAATTTTCCTTTATCCAAATAATACTTAGAATAGCATCGAAAGGTCAAGTGAAGGTTAGAATTATTTTGTATAGTAAAACGAAGGAGGAATAAAAATAGGTGGAATAAAGGTGAAATATGATTGCTTTAATTGAGTAGTAGATAAAACGTGTGTTAAAATTACCTTCAAATATAGAAGCTGCAAATAAATAGTTTGATGGCACGTCAAGTGGAGGTTAACATTGCATTTTACAGTAACACGAAGCAGGAATAAAGTAGTTTGAATAAAAGTGAAATACGTATGATTGCTTTAATTGATTAGTAGATAAAAAGAGTGCATTTGTTGTCCTGTTCAAATTACCTCCAACAATAGAAGCTGTACATCAATATTCTGATGGCACGTCGAATGTTTAGCATTGCATTTTACAGTAACACGAAGCAGGAATAAAGTAATTTCAATAAAAGTGAAATATGATTGCTTTAATTGAGTAGTACATAAAAAACATACCTGTGCAAAACTTAAGCAACAGGTATGTTTTTTTCCATAACTTCACGAGAAATCATTTGAGAGATATGAAATTCAGAAATGAGATACAGCATTTTGTTCTGAAAGAATGACGAAAGCATAGTTGCGCAGAAATGAATACAATGCATACAGTATGGAATCAAACAAAAAGGGCTTTATTGAACTCATAGTATCGTTACACATGATTGTCTGTCTAAGAGGAAGAACAGCAAGCAGATGTTCCTTGATTCCGAACTCTTCAGCTACACTGGTCACACTACGCCCCTCCTCCAGCTTGCCGATCATTCTTCCAATCGTCCAGGAGATTTCTGCTAGCCATATTTCACGAATTAACTCATGCGCACTTGCAGCGAATGTCTTTAATTGCGTCTCCGTCCTTCCTTTTATTGTAGTGTTGAGCTGCGCGCGCCTTCCGCACGTGTTTTGCGTACGCTCACGTCGCCTGTGACGTTTTGTTCCTGATATTTGCATACGCATGACCTTTCTCTTGAATTACGTGTTCATTGTACTGATCGCAAGAACTCCTTTTCTGCAATTTCATGGCTATCTGCTTAAAATTTGCATTGTTGCTTAAGTTTTGCACACCAGTGTAGATAGAAAGAAGGCATTTGTTGGCTTGACAATGACACAGAGCAATGACACGTTCCATGAAGTATAATCATAGAAAAGACATTACTTAAAACTTTATAATATAAAATAAAATATAATATAATATAATATAATATAAAATCTAACTACTTGTGAATGCAAATAATGCTTCAGAAGGAAATAATAGGGAAAAGAAGAATATGAAAGCAAACATGGGTTACACAGATTGTTGAAGTCAAAGGTCCGACATATTGAAACAATTAATAAAGAAAGTAATAATATTATACAGTAAAGCAAGAATTTATAAATTTTCTAAATAAAAAAATTAATGAGTGCAGTATTGAAATATAAAATATTTATTTTATCGAAGCGCTGCCTATATTATTTTTTCACAATAAAGGCATTTGTTCCTTTTTAAAGAAATTACTATTTTTTTTTTAATTTTAGCTTAGAGAAAATTATATTTTTCTTGCGTTTAGTAAATACATGTTTATGAATTGAATTGAATGTTTTTTACAAAATAAAATGTTTGAAAATTAAAAAAAAAGTATTCTGCCACGTAGTCTTTATAAATGATTTCTAGTAAAATGAAACATAAAGAATATTAAAGAACGTAATTCCTGGTAAATATATGAAATAGCAAAGCTTGCAAGAAAATAATTTACTAAAACCACTAAACCAATTTCTTATTTTAATTCTCCAAGATAGTTTAACAAACAGCTATAAAAATAAATTAATCCTTATGCTACCAATGATAGGTGGTTATTTACTTAGCAAAAAGAATCTTCAAATATTTGAAGTAAACATAATCAAATTTTTTTGCGATCATTTAACTATTATTTTATTTGATATTAAAGATAGATTTCGTTCCTTTTTTTTCAGTTCTTATTCTCTTTAAAAAAAATAAAGAGAGAGAGAGAGAGAAATTGTTATCTTTAAACAGCTAAAATGTTAAACAGATAAGAAGACTAATAATGTTTTTTTTATAATTTTAGAAGTTAAAAAAGTGCCTTGTATTCCCTTGATTTTCTCAAATGAAGATCGATAAATTATTTGAAAGAATGATGTAATAGTAATTTTAGTTCGCATCCACGATAAATTTCAAATGCATTTTTTTGTTTGTTTATTTATACATTTGATTACTATATAGTTATCTTTAGATTGAAAAAATAAAAATTATATAGAATTTTTTTACACTATATACACTATATATTTTATGCACTATATATATATATATATATATATATATATATATATATATATATATATATATTAGGATATAACAAAGGCGTAATGCAAAATATAACTTTAAAACGTAAATTATGAAAATATAAAAGTCAATGTAAGGTATCAAAATACAAACTTTAGAATTATTGTCATATATTGACTTTTCTGCATTATCATCTACCTAAAATAAAAAAACCTTACATTAGTTTTAAAATTTTTAAAATTTATTAATATTACTCAAGACAATAAAAAGCTAAAACTTTTTCACATAAATATGCTATTTTTTAATAAAATAGAACTATGATATCTCAGAAGCTGAGCGACGTATTACAGTATTTACTCGATAAATTAAAAAAGAAAAATCTTCATTGGAGAGTTTTTCTCAAGTATTATACTCTTCTGCATACAGAAAATTGAAATTAAACTGTTAAATTGTTATAAGATATTAAAATTTATACCTTTTAAATAATACATCAGTTCTTATTTATTTTTTGAAATCAATACTTCAGTCACTTTTATTTCGAATTTCATTTGACAAAAAATACCAGGTACTCTAAGTTGGTTCTTTCAACATTTGAAATCTCTGTAGACCTATTTTAAAAACAAAAGGCAACCGATTTCAAAATCACTGCCAATCGAAAAGAAGAAGGAAAAAAAAGACTACCAATAATAATAATAAAAAATAGCGATTTGTCAAAATGTATTAAATTGAGTCCTACGATAAGAAAATAAATTCAAGAAACAAACGAACTGCATATGAAATGTTTCTCCCAAATAGAGAGAAAAAATGGCTACGAAAAGTCTGTGAGGTGGTTTTGTTTCTCCTTGAGGCCAGTCAAACATCCGTATCCAATCTTTGGGGAAGTACCACTCAAAAAGCAAACCGGTGAATATGATATTGAAATTCCTTCCGCTCAGTTTCTGGACAGGCAGTCTATTATTTTACAGGGTTAGCAATGGGAACTTTGTATTCTCTTTTGTTTAATATTATTTTGTTGACTGTCTTTTTTTCTCCGTGAAGTTTTAGATTCAGAAAGGGTTCGGTCTGTCTCTATGTGATATGAACTGTTAAAGTTTGTGACTATGTTCGCAATTAATTTTTTAACACATTATTTAACGACGATACTTTGAAGTACCGTTTAAATCCTATTGTTATCTTCACAATAGGACTATTTTTTCTAAGAGTATTTGAAAGAACAAGAAGAACGTTTTAGAATAAAAAGCATCAGATATTACCTAAAAATAGCATTGAAAGTATTTCATAATTAATTTAATTCCTTAAATTATTTTAGTTATTTAAAAAAGTTTTTTCTTCTGTACCAAAACTTAACCAATGGTTCAAAAATTTATGGTAAAATAATTCGGTAAATAAAGGGTTAACGTTATGAAATTCTTAGAATTTTGAATAAAATTAATTGTCAAATCAATTAACACTATAAAAATAAAATATATCCATTAAGAACCAAAAGTTTTCTGAAAATTGGAAGAAATATTTTTTTAATGCAAAAATGAGATATAAAATAATACCATCTAGTTTGTATGTTTTTTAAATGATTTGTTCACAGTTTTGCTGATAGCTTAAAAATATATTACCTAGTTTTCTTAACTCTGAAATAAGTCTTCCTTCCAACTAACTTCTAAATGTCGTGATTTGCGTGTCTTTAAATATCAGGATGTTGTTTCAAATTATATTAAATATTACCTATATATTGTACCAAATATTATCTACCTAGATTGCTACGTTTTTATTTCTCTTGTTCACGTGTACTAGGCAGCTGTACAGACATACTTCTCCTGAATGGATTTTGTTCAAAATTTGATAGAAATTTACAAATTTAGTGGAAAGATGATATACTAATTCCTTCATCCTACGTTGTTTTTGAAATACCATGTACAAATGGAAAGACAGACATTTTCAAAAATATGCTTTTCCCACTCAATGAGGTCTGAAACGCGGATATTCGTCAAAACCTTGAGTCTTTTATGTTATTGTACTTTCTGTACTGTACTATTATCTATACAGTAGTAGAGATATAGTACAGTATAAATGTACTACTATCTACACTGCATACTTTACATCTACAGTACCATACTACTTTACTCTCTAATATATACTGTATATTTTACATCCGCAGTTCTTTACTACTTTGCTATCTATACTGTACTGTACTACTTTGCAGTACTTTCTCTTTGTGTTCTTATATATGTTTTTACATGATTTTCAATAACAATATTTTGCAATGAAATTTAAGCAGTTTTCAATGTTTCATCAAATATTTAATTACGTAAATTCTTTCTATAATTGAAAACTAAAAAAATAGAAACATTCTTCTGCTGTTGTGTACAGTTTGCACGAATTAAAATACAGGGTATCCCACAAGGTATGCAACGTCTGATATTTATAGATTCGGATAAAACACGCCCAGTCGAGTATTTTGATATATGTGGGGTCCCCGAGTATATCGTCAAGGTCTAATTAAGATGTGAAGTTTGTGTTATAAAAACTTCACGAAATGAGACAAAAAAAAAACTTGAAAATCAATATTTACAGCAACAGATTTTCGAAATGTTGGCCGTTCGAAAAAATGACATGTCTGTTATTTCATTATAATTTTTTACAATAATTCTTAAACAATATCACAATGTCTGGATAATATAGCTGTTGGTTATTTGACTGTTCTTACTCTTATGTCAACAAAATATCCTAACCAGTTATAACAATGTCATTATAGAGTTTTCTTTATTATAATCGTTATTTCCCTAAGAAATCTCCTTCTTAAAAACTCCAAACAATCGAGGAAAATCAGGTATTTTTTAAAGAATATATTGATTTCATTCTATTTACTAAAATTACTAATAACAAAGTCATTTGAAATTTTGCTTGGAAATAAAATTGGTAAATACTTTGTGATAAAATGCTTAAAGAATTTACTTTTACTTTTAAATTCGAAATATTTTCACTTCAGTTCTGGAAACGAGGGACAGACAATTTCGAAACCATTACGAAACAAGAAGAAAGACGCAGCCAGAAAAATTTTGATTTGTCAAAAATGGTATTAAATTGAGTGTCGTACCAAAGAAATAGATAGCACGAATCGGTAAGTGGAAATATGAAATATTTGCATTCTACGAAGCATAACAACTAAAAGATAGTAAGGCGGTTTCACTTCTTGAGGCTAGTAAAATATATTCATTCTATTTTTCCAGGGCATCGAAGGAACTTTTGATAAAAACATTGAATATAATATTGAAATTCCCTTTTCGCCACTATTATATTATTTTACAGAACAGGAAAGAAATTGTCCTGATCTCTTTTGCATCGTTCTATTTGGTTTCCTTTCTTTCTTTTCCTATTATGTTCGGATTATAAAATGGAAGTGCTTCTGTGTCAATGAGAACCGCGACGGAATTTTGTTATTTTCTTTTTGTACTAAAAAATTGGAAACAGTCTTGTAAGAATCTTTCAGAATGTAGAAACAAACGAATTATGGTAAACGTTGCAAACAAATGAAATGAGAAAAGGCGAAATATGAGACAGGATAAGAAAAAAGAAACAATGGTAAAAATAATTCCCATTTCTATAATAAATTTTCTATAAATCTCTATCTATAAATTATTAATTCTAAATGATTGTAATGATTAAGAGAGATCGGTCAGGTATATTTTTGTATGATAAAATTAAGTAAAAAAATAAATCCATTTTTTTATTTTTACTTTCTCGTACACATGGTTTAGAAAAAGTATAGTACTCGTTAAAAAATTCAAATGCGAGATTTTGACGAATCGCGACGTTTTTGGACCAACCTGATTTCGGAAAACTCATTTTTGGAAAATGTCCATCTACCTGTCTCTCTGTGACAAAGATATCTGAAAAACGCTTTGAGCTAGACGGTTAAAATTTGGTATACGGTCTTTACACCAAATTTCAAGATTTCTATCAAATTGTGAGTAAAATATGTTCAAACGAAGTATGCCTGTCCGGCTGTTCGAATGTAAGTTAGCACGATAATTTCAAAAAGAAGAGATCTAAATAGATAAGATTCCTTAAAAAGATTTATCATCTATAGTGCCTTTAAAATGTGTGCCAAATCCAATGAGAGGGTTAACGATCTGTCAGTATGTACTTTCAGAAAAATATAAACACGTTAATTCGAAAACGCAGTGACTTAAATATATCAAAATTGTTATGGGATTTGTGACTGCAAGTGCAGTTTGATGTCCAATTTCTGTTTCAGTCGGTTGACATAAACATATCTAAATCGATTGTTGAATAATTTTCTTGATATATAATCACTAATGAATGTCAAGGATTAATTGCTAAATGGCGCGATAGATTCAATACAAATGTTAAATTCGTCAAATAGTCCAAAATTAATATTTTGTAACTATTGTATGACGGTGCCAAATAAGACGTCCTCTGGCATGATACGCAAGAATGTTTTGAGGTAATTACTCCCTTTGTTAATGGTACTGATGTAATTTTGCCGGTTCATTTTTTTGAATTTATTTCGTAATTAAAGGTATCATGTCGATTCGACTCTAAAATGTATTTTGAAGAAGGTCAGTTATCACTCAATAAAGCATTTAAATTCTAAACAATACATTTGTTTGGAAATTAAAACGAAATAGATGACACAAACATATTACTAAAGTGAGGTAAAAGCAACTTACGTACGAAAACGATACAGTGAAAATATAATTTTTTACAATCATTGCGATGAAGTCATTATAATGAAAAAAGTCATTACAATGAAAGTATCATTTTCTTAAAACTTGTTACATATGATTTCGATCGACAGCCAATTATTTTGAGAAAATATTTTTGAGGTCATCGGTATTATTTATCGGTATTTATTTTCTAGTATTAGCATAAAAGAAATCGACAAACGGCGCCGTGGCATAGGGGTAGTACGTCTGCTCTGAGATCTGGGTGTCCTGGGTTCGAGTCCCGGTTCGGGGATGGTTGTTCTTCATCTGCTATAAATGAGAATGTGCCCCCTCTGTAAAAAGGGGCTGTGCAAGCGAATGTGATGCGTGAGTAGCAAAATCGTACTCTTGGCTGTAGTTATATATATATATATATATCAACACATTTATACCAAACTCAAGACAACATTTGCTTCAATATTATCAGCGGGAATAAGCTTCCTCTGATTTAACGCTTTAAAATTTTTCCCAAAAGTTTTTGCAAACTATATTTTCCCAAAATTTTATTGCATTCACTCTAATGAAGATGGTATCTCAGTGAACACCTACAATAATTACGAAATATTAAGCTTTTTCGTGAATCTGTCATGTCATCCTTAGAGGAAATTTTGGCGATCAATCCCTGTCATGCGGTCAACAATTATCCAAAATTTCAGTACCAGATGAATTCTGGAATTCGAATAAAAATTTGACATAAAACTGCAAATTAAGACGCAAAATCATGGACTAAATTTGATATATTCGAGTTGTTACGTTTTTCAGACAGACCGACAAACGACCAATCTGTTGTTGGATTTCACTCAGACTTTGATAAGTGTTTATAATAAAGATATTAAATTTGTGCACCGAATTTCATTCATCTAACTCTCTTCGTTTTGCAGTTTTTGTGCAAACTTGTAATCGAAAAGCTAGACAGACAGACAGACTCTGAAAATATTTTGCTAAAATTGGATAGAAATCTACACATTTGGGTTTTTGCTTGTGTACCAAATTTAAGCTGCCCAACTAGAAGCTTTTTTGAGTTATCTTTGTCATAGACTAAAATTTGGATACACGTCAAAATCTCAAGTTAAAATTTTTTGACGATTATTAAACTTTCTCTATACTTCACATGCAATAAAGTAAGAATTCATTTCATTAATACTTCATTCAAGGTCATTTTGGCTGCTTCGTTGAAATCGAAAATCATCGCAAAAATATTACATTTTATTTTACTTATAATTATTTACGGTGAAATAAAAACTTTATTAAAATAATTATACATAATTTTAAAAAAATCCGACCATGGATTTATTATCTTTTCTAGATTTTTCAAACCATTCTTCAAAAAGGAAATTCTTGTTAACGATCAAAAGGAAATTCTTGTTACAATTAAAATTATAGATCATTTTTCCAAAAAAACACTACTTATATTGTATATAATAGTAGCGTCCAAATCTCTATTTTAAACATAACAAACCTTTTTAAATTAGTAATAACAGCAAACATTCTAAAAATGAAATGACGGTGAGGGGATGATGCTGCAGAGGAAAAGACTCTAAGAAATATTTTATATTTTATTTTTAGGATTTATTTCAACGTGAATGGCATTCATTTCATGATATATCTATTCTAAAATAGAATAAAAGCCTATTATAATGATTAAAGATCTTTTTATTGAAATTGTAATACTTTGATTTTAAATTTATTTGGAATAATGATTCAACAATAGGGTCTTAAAGTAAAATTCACTGCTTGAAATCAATGAATGGAATAAAATAAAATTTGATTCTATTATGTGGACATGGGGTGATGAATTCCAAGGAAAGAAACAGTGATGCGGATTGATTAGAAGTTTCTGAAACCGAAAACAGATCAATAAGCATAATAAGAGCATGGAAAATAGTAAATAGATCATTGATGTTGAATTGATAAAATATGCATAAATATAAATGAAAAATAAAAAATAGAAATTCATAGAAACCAATTTTTTTCACATACAATACTTTCAATGCAATGGCCTATAGGTATACAGGTATCCAAGATAGTGCATCTCTATATTGTGTGTGTATGTGGTAGTCATCTCCGAATACTTTTTATGATTTCAATCGATTCATTAATATTAATTGTAAATAAATCAAAACAGAGAAAGTCGTTTCATGGTCATATTGTATTTAACAGCAAAATTTTAATCCATTAAAAAATTTAAAAGAATATCTGGTGATCAGTTAGTTTATTTTAAAAATTATTCACTTAGGACAAAAAAAATAATACAATTATAATTGATTTGAATTATTTGAGAAATAATAAATATTTTTGGTAATTTGCTGTTCTAATTTTGTTAGCTTTTTTTGGAAGAATTAATTATCACAACAATCGCTAAATAATTGTAGCCCAAATCCTTCTAGCATGCACTCTAATAAGTTTTTTTTAAATAAAATTTAGACTTTGATAATCCGCAGACCCCTTCCATAAGCAATAGATAGAAAATATAAATATTTGGCATGAAGCTAATATGTTTTATGAACCTGCCATGAGATCATCAGCATTTTTTTTCTCTATTAACTTAAAAGTACCCAAAACATTAATATTAACCAGTAGCACAAAACATTTATATTATTATTAGAGGGCTTTTCTTACATTGTTCTTTGAACGATTGAAACAATGACATAGGATTACAATTGAATTATGAGATCGTATACAAGATTACGGTACTTTTCCGTTAGCTGGGCGCAAATGTCGCCAATTGTGAACCAAACGCAAATTTGGCCGAATTCTACATCGGCTAACGGAAAAGTACCCAGATTTCTTTTATTTATGTCATTTCCTTTCAGATTTATTGCATAAGAAAGTACAGACAGACAGACTAGCACACCTTTGAAAGATTGTGTTCACAATTTTATAAGAATATGAATATTTATAATGATTTTTATCTCTCTACCTCTTTACAACTTGTATTTATCGAAATCATTTGTATTTGAATAGTTTACAATTTGATAGAAATCCACAAATTTAGTTTAAATCCCATTCACCAAATCTCATTTTTGTAGTTCCAAGCATTTTTTTAATTATCAAGTTTAATTGAACAGATATAATTCCAAAAATACGTTTTTCGGACTAAGGGAGCTGTGAAACTTTTAGATTTGTCGAACTCTCGAATTCGAATTTTTCTATTGTTCATATATTTGGACGACTCTTCTGATGTTTTCACAATTCTTTGTATATCTCGTATACATGAACGTAAAAAAAGTAGGTCTCAACTATGTTTTGCATTATTTCAAGGGATTTTATTCATTTCTTGAAATAGCTTATCAAATAATGTGTCGTTTGACCGACTGAAAAACGTTCTTTCCCAAATATTTAAATGTGAGCATATTGAAAAATTTTAAACTTGCCACTAAATTGGTAAAAAAAAAGAAAAAAAAATAACTTTATTTCCCATATGAAATAGTAATATCTTTGGGCATATAAAAAGCAATAAAATGCATTTCTATTCATAGAATAAAATCCTTTTACAATGTAAGAAAAAAATAATATTGTAGGCACTATATAATATCTCTTTCCTGGGTTTCACCAACTTATATAAAATACAGGAAGTATGAAATACTTTAAACTAAACTGAAAAAATTAATTTACCAAATGAAATAGTAATTTCTTTGAGCGTAAATAAAGCAAAAATACATTTCTATTCATTGAATAAAATCCTCTTACAATGTAAGAAACAAAATTCAACATTGCATGCACTATAGTTTGTTGCAAATCTGTAATTTTGCTACCCGTCACGAATAGTGTCATCGTGGGTCAAAACGTTAAAACCGTTGTAAGATCTATCTTGTGCATGGTGAGCTTGGTGACCGTTTGGAGACGAATTTGGCGAGTTTGGCGACTAAATGGATAATACTGGAAAGTTCGAGAACTTTCGCGATCCATCCACTGGGAGCCGAGATACATCCAGATACGTCCTGATTGGTCTGGAAGACTCTAGCCCCGCCTCCCGGAACTATAAGCGACAGGCACTCTGGAGCTGCAGGTGAGAGTATAAAAACCCTCAACAAGCTATAATCCCCCTACAAAATTACATCAAAAATCTTGAAATGTGGCTTATTCGATGGAAAATAAAACTTAACGTTAACAAAACAGAGGCAATATTATTCTTCAAAAATAGCAATAACTGGCCCAAAATTCAAATCTATAATACAGAAATTAGTTGGCAAAAAGAAGTAAAATACCTGGGTATAACACTATACAAAACTCTCAACTACAAATCACACATAAATAAAACAAGAGAAAAATTCAGCTTGGCTTTCAGAACCCAATATCCACTAATCTGCAGAAACTCAGAACTCTCTATCAATAACAAAGTTCTTATCTATCTAGCCTACCTAAGACCAATAATTACATTTGCATGTCCAATATGGGCTGCAATGGCAAAAACAAACTTACAAAAAATAATTGCCCTAGAAAACAAAACTCTACGAATGATTGCAAATGCAAGATGGTATATAAGAAATGTGGACATATTAAAAGCCCTAAACATCCCCCCAATCAAACAATTCATCCTCAAGCTCAAAATTTCTATGGTAATATTGTAAATATCGACAACCCCACCTTAAACAATCTGCCAACATATGGCATTAACGACGCCTCCAACAAACGTAGACCCCAATGTGCTCTTGCAATTTAAATTGCAGACAAGTTAACACTTCTCCCCCCCTTTTTTTTCCTTTTTTACACTCAAGAAAACACTACTCTCAAATACAAATAACCCATATATGAGGCATTGTAATTAATAAGGTCAATTCCATCACCCTAAAGCTCACACTTACTAGATTTACGGATGGTGTGGCCTGCGGCCCCAATGAGCCGTAATCCCTCTCTCCACGATGCAGGTGAGAGTAGTTGGAGTCGCCGACAAGTAAAAAAGAATTAGAGGATTAGACAGTAAGCATACTGCTGAACTAGCGATTAAATGCGCTGCGTTATTACGATTGATTGACGGTATTTGTGGAAAAAAAAATTGTAACAGTATTTATCTTTCCTTGGTTTCACCAAGTTATACAAAATAAATGAAAAACGAAATACTTTAAACTAAAATAAAAAAAAAACTTTATTTCCTTATTATACTTATATTTTGTTGTTTGAAATCAAATTTTGAAGCCTTAGACATATCTTTATTAGTGGGACAAAAAAAACTAGAGCTAAATAATAGAAATAAAGAAGATCTGGACAAACATTGTTATGTAACTCACTCGATGGATGTACAATGAAATAAGTTCAAGATAAGGGATTATGGAAGACAACGCTTTATTTCACGAATATTTCCGACGATAAACAACAAAACGAATATTTCCGACGATAGACAACAAAAACACAATGAAATTAGGCATAAAGTATAGCACTTCCTCACATTAAAAATTTAAGCATATAACACAACGTGAAATAGATAAATACAATAACGCTCAGCATATTCGACTGGAAAGTTCATTATGCGAATTAATTCTCATATGAGAACTTTGTTATTTATTGCTTCCTGAAGAATATGACGTCTCTTGGAATTTTCCAGAAGAATCTCAAGATCTCACTCCCTGTTGCCTTAATTCTCTCATTCTTCAGAATCATTTTTATAACCTCTAGTGTCTTCAAGTATATCGCCAATATAAGTGCCAATGACGTAATTTTTTTTTAAAAAATGTCTTTAAGACTTCTTTTGCAACGATAAGACTAAAATTACGGAAATCAACATTTCATAGTCGTAACACATTCATATATAAATTATTTGGATATTTTTGTATTCTGATGTCAAATAAGGATTAAACACCCGGACAAACACCATACTGGTCAATCAGGAACAAAAAGAACGTTTCAAATTCAATTCCTTTCGTGTATGCGGTACAATTGAAATTCAATTGAATAAAATGAAAAAAAAAATGAATTGAATAAAATGAAGCAAAATACTAAACAACAAATAATTATTTATCGTTTTTACTTCAGAAAAAATTCAATCACTTTGTATAAAATCATATTAATAAATAATACATTCCTTTAAATATAATGAGAAAATAATATACTTTAGTACTTTTTATTAATGCTTCAAACATGTTAGAAATTTTCATTGGCCAAAATTTCAATAATAAAAATATTGATTAAATAAAATGAAACCAATAAAAGCTTTTTCAAAGGCATTGCCTCGTCAGAAAATGGTGCAGCCAATATGAGTACAAGATTAACCAAAAATAAAGTCTGATTGAGTCCCTCAATAAACGAAATGAGTTCTAAAAAAACAAAGTGAATTAGATAGATTTCTTCCAAATATAAAGTGTATATGATGAAACCAAGAACGACGGTTGCATCTTTTATTGAGATGTGTCTACTAACTACATTCAATATCCTCTGAGCAAAGGAAATATAAGAATAAATATTGAAATTGGTGAGCTTGTATTGTTTACTTTAAGGACTGCCCCACAAGTGCATCCAATTTCTAGAGATCAGAAAGAGTATAGAGAGTAAATAATAAATACTGATGAATTTATTGTTTTCCTTTTTGTGGTCCGTTGAACAACTGCATCAAATTTAATTTGATTGGAGAGACTTCGTCTAGAAAATAAATCCGGTACATACAATTCTGAAATTCCGTTCAAAGATTTATAGAAAAAAAAAACAAATAAATAAAAGTTTGATTAACTTTTGTTTTGATCTAGATGTTCAGACTTTCTTTCTGTGTATCGTTTGGTTGTGATTATACATTAAGTGTCACTTTCTTTTGAGAAATTTTATTTATTATTCCTATGATTTTAATAAATTATTTGTACTTTCTTTAGAGACCTTTTCAGGAATAAAAAATTAAAAGGAGTGATTTTTTTAATATATAGTGTTAAAGAAGTGAAATTTCTAATAATATTATGGAAAATAGGAAATTGTAGCGGTTGCATAGCTCTGCTACCCTCTCATTTGATATAACAGATGGCGTTAAGTTATTAATATCAAGGTATATTTCCTACCTTGAACTTTCTTGGGGTATTCTTATTAGATGGTATTCTAGTGATTGTCGTGCACTTTAGTATTTGTATTTCTTTCGTCGTGTGAAATGTGGAACTAAGAAATAATTAAATAACTGTTCCTTGATATTTTCATATTATTTTCATCTACCTCATTATGAAACTGTTCCTTGATATTTTCATATTACTTTCATCTACCTCATTATAAAACTGTTCCTTGATATTTTCATACTATTTTTATCTATCTCATTATAAAACTGTTCCTTGATATTTTCATATTATTTTCATCTACCTCATTATAAAGTTATGAAGAGTCTAGTTCCTCTATAAAAAGATAAAATGGAATCTTATAACTATTTTGGGCAATTTAAATGTACTAATTTTATTTCATTTAATCCAACAATTTATAAGGATTGTTAAATGCATGTGTACCATAATGTTTTGTAAACTTTTTAAGTTGCAATCCATAAACATTTAGAGTGTGATTTGTAAACGCTTTCAGTTTATAAGCGCGTTTCCGAGCTGCACCAGAAAATGAAAACAAACATGTTAAGCTAAAATCATATTGGCCTGATTTGATCCGTTAAATCAACATCCATATCTAAAGCCACATCAGAGTGCATTGAGATGAATTTCAGTGTTGTTAAACTTGATATTTGGAATCGTAATGCCTCGAATAACATTTGGTTTTAAATCTATATAAGTTTAATGGAAATGGATCCCACAATTTTCATTAAGGACTAAATGAGGAAATAGACTTTAGGGTTCACGATGCATTCTGCACTATTCCAATGAGCAAATGATGTAAAGACCCTATTGCCTACACAAACTTAAGACATCTAAGTAATACCTTTTTCTGCTTTCTTATAGTGGTTGAAAGTAATATTTTATCTCTTTTGTCATTTTATTACTGATACGAGAAATTAGTGCAGTGATGCATGATTCAAGAATTTATGAAGCTCAATCACGGATAAGGCTAATGTATTCCACGGGGAATACAAAGCATTGGTAGCAGAAATACACTAAAACGTACGCAGAGAAAGGACTTGCAGAAGTAAGCAAATAAATTCAAAATTGCAAATCGCCATCCTACATTCACGGAAGCACAAAAATGCGCAGAATTCAGCATCAATGCCAGCACCACAATCAACAATCCTAAGAGACAATTTCAATCAAATGACTCGATTTATCGCTCTGTGTTTGTTTAATATTAGTAAGATCTATAGATCTTGGTACCTAAATAGTTATCACCTTTATCTTTGCACTTTCGAGAATCTCCATTTGGATCTTCAAATCGTATCCGAATCTATTGACGTAGGTCTTCGATTTACCATGTTTCAGCATCTCTAAATATCTTTTCTTTGCTGACAGAGACATCTTAATTCTGTAGAGTCACAATATTGCAGGTTCATAAGAATGTAATGGTGTTTTTGCTAAGTTCCGTAAAATTATGATCAACTCGTGCGACAATTTTTATTGTTGAGACATTTCTCCAATAAAAATTAGGCTTCAAGAGGAAAAAGAATACATCCATTGAAATTTTAGAAAACTTAATAATTAATATGTCTATCTAAAGTAGTATATAATTTTCAATAATTTCGTTGTATATATATTTTCTTATTCGTAAATACTTTGTTAGAAATCAGCAATATAAAGTCGTTAATTTGATGTACACGAATTGATGAAAATTGTTTAACATTCGTAGTCCATGCCACTGCAGGTATCAAAATGAAAATCAGGATAAATTCGACACCTGTATCAAATAACGAAAATGAAAACAGATAAAAAAAAACAAGTCAAAAATGTTAGTAAAGTGAATATCGTATTAAAAAATAATTTTAAATTAAAGTAAACTAAATATCAAATGTGGTTTTTTTTTTCCGAAATTCAGAGAAAATAATAATTTTAAGCTAATGTGATGATTTTGTTTGTCCTTGTAGTCTATCAAACACCTAAAACCAAACTTAAAGCTATAATCTTTGAAAAAGGAAACACTGAATATGATATTGAAATTTCATTCATCAAAATGGAGGTGAATTAACATTCTATTTAGAGTTATTAAGCTTGTTTTTTTAATTTTTTTTTTCTTTTTGTTATTTAGAGTTGTGAATATAAATAAACGCCTGTTTGACAGTGAAAAGATTCCGTTTGTTTCGTGTTCTCACTTTCAAAAATTAATAAATATTCCAACATATCTGAAAAGTTGAAGTATATCAATTAAAAAAATTAATAAAAGGAATTAAGGAAATAAAAGTAAACTCGGTCATACATTTTACTAAATACTGAATTCCTAGAAAATTATTTTTGATAATGACCCATGAATTAAAATTACTAATTTATGCATCGTTTTATTGAAAGTTTTGACCCGATAATTCTTGTTAGCAATATAGACTTTCAGTTTGTCAAGGATGATGACTGAAGTACTATAGTAACTCCAATAACGAAATGTCTACCACTTAATTTATTTACGCTTTCGAATTTTCATCTACCAGTCTAGTTAATTATATGGAAATTATCTATCGAATATTAGAAATATCTTATCAAAAACTAATTTTACAATTTTTTGCACATTTAAGATTACGTAATTTCATCATATCTTTAATTATCTTAGTTTCATATTGAAAAGTATGTACATGTACTTCACTAAATTGAACAATAAATATATTAATACAAACCTGCAATGTGGCTTCCCAGCATAGTTTGTTCCATCATCAGAAAGACTGTTTTAAAGTCATCGGTATTGGACGGAGTCCGGTTGTCGCGTCGGAGGTCCCAGAGCTTGGCAACAAACTTGGCGACCATTTGGCGACTTGACGATGAATTTGACGACTTTGGTGCCAAAATAGATTATACCCGAAACATCGAGAATTTTTCCGATCCGTCCAGTAGGAACCGATATACGCCTCGAACGTTCCTGATTGGTTTAGAGGCTTCTAGCCCCACCTCCTGAGACTTATAAAAGGGTCTGCAGCTGCCAGTCAGAGTAGTACTAGTCGTAGTCGGAATCGACGGTGAAGAACTGGTCTTCCAGAGATTAGCAGAGCAGCGACGGAGTCAAGCTAGTGCTGAACTAAGCTGTGCGCTATTGTCTGCAGTAGAGGTTTTGTTGTATGCTGCTGTTGTATGCTACACGTCTCGGCTGAAGATAATCGTCTTCTTTGCTGTATATAGTTGTCGTTTTTGTGCTGTCCTGTGTTTCTTCGTGTAAATAAACGTCGTTGTTTCTTGTTCTACTGCCGCCTGCTGATTGAGCGTTCTCCACACCATATAACTTCCACTATCCAAATAAACCACCGGATATTTCGTAACAATATTATAAAAGCGGAAGTTGATTTAGGTTATTGGTACATAGCAAATGATCAAAGCTCGTTAGAGTTTTCCGAATGGTTTTTTAAGAAACGTTTTGTGAGATATACATTCATCGCACATTCATTGATAT
>JAPMOR010073358.1:97442-149914 GCA_026543865.1 Argiope aurantia
ATATATATATGTGTGTGTGTGTGTGTGTGTGTGTGTGTGTGTGTGTGCGTGCGTGTGTGTGTGTGTGTATGTATGTATGTATGTATGTATGTATGTATGTATGTATGTATATAAGACAAGGCAAAGGAAGCGACGTCAGCGAATGAATTGTCATTAAAAATAAAGATTTTAAGAGAAGATTGAAATAATTTTCGAAATTTGAATTTCATAAAAAGGATATTTAAATCAAATTATATCATAATCGATGGAAAGTGTGGCATCTGTAGAAAGAATATGTTATTGACATTATGGAAAAACATAAAATATTGGTTTTATAAAATGTGTTAGTAATAATAAATAAAAAATGTGGTGTAATATGATGAACTGCAAATTCATGACCACAAACGCATTGCGTTCAAAAATAACAATAAAATAACCTCAAAGATAACAGCATAAATTGAATATAATATGGAAGGAAAAATTTAGTAATTCCTAATAATTTATTTTCGTTCCACTACACTTAAAATAATAATTTAAAAATATTATTGAATAATATATAATTGTCATTTTTTTTAAAAAACACATACAATATTTATTATAAAAAATACATCTTATCACTTACACATGCATAAATATCATACTATAAAATAGCAATAAATAATTCCATAGATCTATGAAGACGTATATACATGCAATGGAAAGAAAATTGGCGAAATATTTGCTATTTTATTAATTTTTTAATTAATTTTATGAATTTGCGAAACATTCTTATTTCTTTTAGTAATTTTATCAGAATATAAAGGCCTGTTCAGCACAGTGCAACTCATTACAAATGTCAGTACAATATTGCATGTCCGATTACGACATCATTAGTAGAATTGCATCATTGAATTAGACTAATTCGATTGTGGTGATTGTTCCATGCACAATTTTAAGTACTTGCAAAATCAGAATTTTGCAGGCTTTGAATCTGGTGATAGAAACCGAATTAACTTTAATGAAATTGTTCTCGACAATGGTATCGATTAGGAAAGAATTTACTGGAATTGGAAATCAACTTGTTGCTCTGTCCTGAATAAAATGTATTTAGAGAACATTCCGTTTCCTCTAACATTCAGACATTCAACATTTTTCAGAATCTGCTTATAATATTCCTAATAAAATCACACGTTTTGATTCTTGGGGAATTATATGTATGCCAAGAATTTATCCTTATATGAATAAAGATAAATGTTTCATTATAGGTCATTTAAACAAATGAATTTCTCCAATCTACATGAAATACAGCACACGCATTGCGCAAGATAAGACGAAATTACAGTCGCTGCGCCATGCCCTTTATTATTCATTAATTAAAATATTATCTTATTAAACAAGTTTTGCTCTTTTTTTCAGCTATATTTTCCGATAATATTATTTTAAAATAATTTTTGAACAAGCGTAAAACTCAAGAATGTATTTTTTATTATACCAATTTCATTTTCGTATAATTTCTTCTCTCTGATTTTAATTATTTTTAAAAATGTATACACAAATCGATACACAATAGCATACTTATTGCCAAGTTAAAATTCAAACTAATTTCATTCTTTCATCAAACCATTCAATCATGTACGTTTAACAATGTTAAAATTATGTAAAAATGACTTAAATTTGAAGTAAATATTTTTTTTAAATGAGCAGTAATTTGTTGTATAATGTTTCCATTAAATATATATTTTTGATAAATAGCATGATTCTAAATAAATACATGTCATGTCTATCGTTTAGCTATGGCGAACAAGCAGAATGATTATCAAAGGCGACTTGTAGATTTATAAATAAGAATCTAATTTGTAATATTCCGCCACTTCCAATACTTAATGAAGTAATATTTCAAAAATCCATTTAAAAGCCCAAATCCAATCGATTTTGATTTTTTAAATTCATATAGATATTTGTATCATTTGAAATTCAATATACAAGATTTTCAATGTCTGCATTTGATGACTTTGGTAACTGTTTTCATGGGTACAGTTGTCATCAGAGAGGAGTGAAAATATTGAGAAAGTAATCATAAATCAAAAATTTTCAAGCAGTGTACGTTCTGTTTTAGGAATTTCTCAGTTCAAAATCATCAGACGTATTGATTAACTGCAGCTTTATATGAGATAAATTGAGATGAATCCTCATTTGATTCTGAAATATATTACAGAAATATTATATTAATGTTATTATGTCGAGAACTGATCGTATACAATATATTACCATGCTGCTAATACAATGATCTCTTTCTTTTGATAACGGCAGCGGCCACAAACGTAAATGCAAATTAACATGTGTTAAGGCTTAAAATACACTCAGTATGCGTACAATCACAATCGCTTTTGCTAATTAACTTCAGTTAGATATGAGATCAATTACAGATGAATGTCCTTTTTATATTGAAACTCATTACAGATATGTTACAATTAGGCGTAACACCAAGAGCATTTGCTATATTGCAATGGATAGTACATTTTGTGCATAGTATTAAACAAATAATAAAATGTCTTTCCCTCGGTTACTTTAGAGAATAAGCCTCGATGTCGCATTTCAGCTAATAAAACACATCACATTGTCGATACAGATCAAATCTGCGCATCGCCGTAATAGCAGTGCTGACGAAACCTTTGTTTTATAATGCAAAGAATATTGAACGCTCAATGTGAGAGATTCCTTATTAGGATGGCTGCATACTGTTTGATTAAACACTGCTTTCAATTAGTATGAATTTTGTAATCTACTACGGTTTAAAAATCTGAAACCTACACTCAATTTTGTTTTTCTAATGAATAATAAGTTAGTAATCAAACCTCTGATTATCCATTGCATCCAGTAAATGGTAATGAGAAATTCCAGTCATTGCGTTTGGAGCTTTTATGGACATCATTGGAATTTTTAAGCTTGATTTGTTGATTTAAGAATTTATATCAAACATATTGATCGTAGTTCTAGCAGAAGATAACACATCTATACAATAAATAAAATCGTTGCAAATTATTTGGTTATTGTAAAACACATCAGGGAGCTTTGAACATATAGTAAAAATCATCGTTGTTTGAAAATATTTTTTGCTTGATTCTCATGCCTTTATTTTTTTAATTTAAATTTAATTATATTAGAGCTCAAGCTATATTTAGTACCTTGTCAAAAAAAAAACATCAGGGCTGTTTTGGAAATGCCCTCTTAATTCTAAGATGCGGTTTAGATGACGTGGACGACAACCCCTCTCTAAATTTTAGCACCACATCAATGGAAAGACGTTTAGCTCCAACGGAATTAACGTACACGTTACCAACCTGCTTACACAACGGTTCTGCGCCGGTTTCGAGCTTCGGAACAGAATGCTTCCGTGTTTGAAGCCGAGATTTTACTGCCTGGTCACCTCTACCTTACAATTACGTACCAGCGATTACATATATACAAAGATAGTATTTAAAATCGCAGCAACACGTATTAAAAAAATCCAATATTTAAATCAAAAGTAAGAAATGCTGTAATTTTTAATTATAAATTTAATTAAACTTTTAAAAACTGTTTCTTCAACACCTTTTACCTAGAAAATAAATACATGTTCAATTTTATAGCTCTATATTCATCAGTCTTCTAATGCTTTTTGCAGAATCTACATGGAACATCCAAATTTTCAAATATTATGCTAGTTTACAAATACTATAATGTTAATTAAAGTTTGAAACTTCTTAAATAAGAATTCTAGTCGTTAAATATTTTATCTTTGAAATTCTTTTTCAAAGCATTTTCTTTTTCATTTATAGTAAGTAACTGGTAATAGAATCGTGTATGTACTTAACTATTCTAAAGAGTATTAAAATTAAATGTCATCAGAAACACACATAACAATGTAATATTTTAAGTGTTTATAATTTTTGAATTCAGAAAATTCTTAGATCACAGCTCTTATATTAGAATTTTTCTCAGACGCTTACCAATTTAGGATTCTTTTCTGCTTTTTCTTTGTTTAGCGAGCTTAATGACGAACTAATAACAATCATCACAATTTTCGTAACTTCCCAAAAATTACAAATATAACATTTTAGAATCAATAATGTATATTTCTTATTTTTAATTTCTCGTGTGCAATTTATGCAGTGGAAAAAATATAATCATCATCAAAAAAATTCATTATTGAGATTTTGATGAATACATTTATTTGAGATGTTACTGAGACCAGAAAAACATATTTTAAAAATCATGCATGTCTGTGAATACAACTAAAAAAAATCCCTGAAATATGTACATGAAATTTGATATGTAGTTTTTCCATTATATTTTTAAATTTCTCTCAGATTTCAATGTAAGGAAAGTTTATTCATAAAATTTTTTTTCTTCTGGTTGTCGAGTGAAATTCATCTCGTAAAATACAAAGTGTTAAAAGCGAAATTTATCAAATGTGAAACTTCATTCAAATCCCCCATGTTTTAAACTAAGAATTCCTTTGCTTTTGCTACAATGAATTCAACCCGATTTTGGATGTTGCAACTTCTTTTTCACTAGAATCTTAAATTTCTGTGCTATCGATGAAAATGTGTCATTTTATTATGTTCTTAAACCAACAATTTATCGATTAATTTTTTTAATATCAAGAAACTATAAATGTGGCACCACTGCAGATAAATTTGTGAAAAATAATTCTAAATTATTTAATATTAATAAATTATTAATTAAACACTGAAAATAGACCATACTTGTAATAAAAATATTCTACACTTCAATGTACTAATTGTAATATTAAAAAAGTAAAATTTATTACCTCTACGAAATATATTTTAAAAGCTACAAGTTTCTCTTAAATGCAATAAAAGACATTAGAATTCTCAATCCTAGCTGAGCATTTAGAATTCAATAAGCAAAACAGGGAACATAACTTATGATCATATAAATGTTGAGAATTTAAACAAATTAAAATGAATCGGAATATGTTATCTCAAGTCATTATTTTGTAATCTTTGCATTGTCTGCAATCATATATTGCAAAGAAAAACTGCATAAAGTTTCAGTATTTAAAATTTTTTCAGAGACTTCCGCGTTTACTTTCGATCTCATCAAAGATATGGCGTTGGATAAACGATCGTTAATTCTAACTTATAAAAATATAACAATGCAGTTATATTTTTATAATTGCAAAAATTCACTGAATGGTTCTACGAATATATTAACTATTTAATTAGATGAACTATAAGTTCATTTCGAGCAACTTTATGTATTTCGTTTTATAAAATTGTCACGAAAATGAATAAATTTTAATTTAAGATTGCAAAATTAGCTAACAATCTTAAAATAATTTACATCGACTTATTCCAAGTGTATAACTACATGTAACGTTAGCAAGTCATTTCATAATCGTAAAATACACTTAATTCAATTTCTTTAACTTTCATAAATGGAATTCCGATGTCTACTTCAAAATAGTGGCAAAATTAAGTCTATTCTCTGAATACTGTTAATGTAATTTGGAAATTACACAATTTCTATTTATGAAGAATTTCGAAATTTAATCTATATTTAATAAAAATATAGAAATTGTGAGCATAGATTGAATTCCAAATTCCATTTAAGTAAAAAGATTAAAAACTTTCAAAAATACTAATATATCAAATAAACAAATGTAATATTAAAAAAAACGTATACATTTTATAAATTTTAAAGAACAGTGGCGGATTATTATTTCCTAAAAGTTAATTTAATTGCTAATTGTTTTAGATTTATAAACATTTTTTTTCTCATTTTAAAAAGTATGTATTAAAGATACAATCAACTTGAATAAAATAAAATGGTATCCATAATATCTGTATATTTTTATCCCTTTAAGAAGCAAATGGAAAGAACCCTTTTACGATTTCCTTGATCATTTCTTGTTTTTCAGTTATGGTAATTGCAATATCTTGTTATTCTAATTTCTTAAAAAATATTTTCAAAAACACGTTAATGCTTTCTTAGAATATTTATTTTTCTTATTTTTACCTCCGTGAATTCATTTATAATTGCGTTTTACATAATTTATGTATTCAGATTACAGTAAACATCACCGTTATGACGTTATGAACCGTAATTCTCAGAATTACATTTTAAAATTATCACATTCATATTTTAGTTTCTTAAAAAAAATTATAACTATCAATGCTTGTACTTTTTAAGGTTCTTCTATTTTTGTGCCATCTCTAATTTATGTCTTTAATATTTTTTTTGTTTATATGTTTTTTATTTTTGTTTATATATATATATATATATATACACAAAGCAGTGCTTTTTTTTGTATAACGCAATAATTGAATGGGAAATAAATATTGCCTAAAGATTTTTAAATAGTTTCTAGAAGAATTTACCCAACTTTAGTTCTGAATACTAAAAAAGGATACAAACAAGCATCAAAACAAAAATACTAAGCATATCTAACATATTTTAAATCTATTATAAATTTAGTATTATTTCCTAAGTATTTTTTTTAAATAATTAAGTGAGATCCATTTTTTTTTCTTTTTACATGCGCTTTATAAATGAATCAAAATTCCTCTCTACAATGCAAAACTTCAGCAAAAGACATGAATCCTTTGAAACTATCTATAAATATACCATAACATTAGAAGATGAATTCTATAACAAAGTAAAAGCCAGTAGAATTTCTGATGCTCTGTCTTTACGATAAGCAAGGGTAGGATATTGAAAGTATTGAGATTAAAAAATTCTGCACGTTTCATATTTTATATAATTTCTTTTTTGTGTGTATTTTGTTTATTTTTTCAACATCATTAAAATATTGAAGGAATATTTTTCCTTCAATATTTGGACTATTTTCGTTGCAAAAGTGACAAAATATCACTAATTATATAAGCGGTTTTCAGAAGAAGAAAGAACTTTAGACCACTTTTGATAGAATCATATTGATATTTCAGAACATGCTTTTGACTTTTTCTTTTTAACTTACTATTCAATTTTACTAATTGCCTTTTTTGAAATTTAGCTCTCCATCCCCATATAGTTAATGCATTCAATTTTTATTCAATTTCATTTATTATTGCAATCCGTATAATCATTCTATTTGTTTTATAGAACTTTAAATATTATAAAAATCAATATATTACTAATGAAAAATGAATCTAAGAACTATTTACAACGATCTAAGAATTACTTTCACTGCAGCAACTTTCTTCCGGTCATTGAATTTCCAGAATTCAATGACCGGAAATTCATTCAATTATGTACTTTTAACAAAGTTAAATCAGGGGAAAATAACTTTCATTTCATAATAAATATTTTTCAACAAAAGCGAGCAATAATTTATAGTGAAATGATTCCATTAAATATACATTTAAAAATAGAATTGTAAAATTATATCGTTTAATATTTATAAAGTCAATATTGCGGTCGAAGAAGATGAGGCCAAAAGACCATTAGAAGGTTTATAAATAAGAATTTAACTTATATTATTCCGCTATTTTCAATGTTCAATGTGGTATTATTTTTAAAATCAATTTATAACTCAAATATCAATTGTTTTGGGGGGCCTTTCGTAATTTTTTAATGTATACCTGTTTGTGTAAATTTTAAATGTATAAATATCATTTTTCACCTGACTTACAATATCCAAGAGTTTTATTGTGAACATTTAAAGTTCATGACACCTGTGTTTGTAAGTATAGTAGTTATCAGATATGTGTGGAATTAATCTGTAAGCAGTCATACATCAAAATTTGTAACGCAGTTTGTGTTCCACTTTAGAATTTGCTCAGTATATGCTTCGGAATTGTCATATTGATTAATTGCTGGTTTATATGGGATAAATTGCAGATGAATGTTTCTTTGAATCTGAAATACATAACAGAAATATTATTATGTGGAGAACTGTTCGTATACTTTATATTTGCTGGTTACAAATACAATATGATCTTTCTTCTGATATCAACAACAACCATAAAAAATACAAATTAGCATTCTTAGAATAAGCTCAATATATACATCATAATCATCGCTTTTGCTAATTGACTGCAGTTTGATATGAGATAAATTGCAGATGAATGTCCCTTTTACATTGAAACTCATTACAGATATGTTACAATTAGGCATAACACCAAGAGCATTTCCAATATTGCAATGGATAATACGTTTTCTGCATAGTATTAAACAAATAATAAAATGTCTTTCCCCTCGATTACTTTAGAGACGACGCCTTGATGTCGTATTTCAGCAGATACAACACATTACACTGCTGATATAGATCAAATCTACGCATCGCCGTAATAGCAGTGTTGAGGAAATCTTTGTCTTACAATGCACATTTATTGAACTTTCAATGTGAGAGATTCTTTAATACGATAGATGCGTATTGTTTGAATAAATACTATGTTCTATTAGTATGAATATTATAATCCAGTACAGCTTACAAATATGAAACATACACTAATTTTCGTATTCTGATGAATGATAAATAAGCAATCTTATCGCTGATTTTTCATTGAATTCTAATTATTACAAGTCATTGCAGTAAATAGGGATTAAGAATTGCAATTCCATATTCTCATTTATTGAATCTGGAACAGTTACGGAAGTAGTTGGAATTTTTAAGCTTGATTTGTTGATCAGAACCGGCCTTCTGTATGAAGGAGCCCGGGTTCAAGAAACTATTTGGTATCCCAAATTTTTGCAAAGTAAAACCAAAAATTAATAATACAAACACATATTACTATTGCCTTTTTTATTTAATACGTGATTTTGATTTTGCTATTAATTACTTCAGGAAAATTTCGTTTTTTTTTTCAATTTCTTTTTTGATGCTTAGTATAGCAACTGCATTTATACTTTATGCACACATGCTTGACCGAAGAATATTAATTTTAATTTGCTGAAAGAGTGCTCAGCACTTATTATAGTACCTGACAATTTAAAGAAAAATTTAAATCCAGTTAATACATTTAGAAATAAATCATTATAATTATTAATTAATGTGTATTTCAATATGTGTTGAGGGTTATTTACACCAATTTCATTCAAAATCAAAGCCCTGAAGCTAAACATTTATTTGGATTAGTTTTTCTTCTACATCGTTATTATAAACGTTAAAAAAGCTTTTGGAGCATTCTTCTAATTCATGTTTTTCAAAAAAATTTATATCATTATTTTTAGATAGATTTTTTACATCAGTTTTTTTTTATATCAGTAAATTACAAAAAAATTTTAAATAAGTTATTGTACAGATATATTGATTTAAAAATATTTCAAATTAATCTTATTCATCACAATTTTCAAAAATTTACAAAGAAATTAAAAACATAATATTTTAGAACCAATCATGTATATTTCTCATTTAAATTTTTTTTATTTACAATTTATATAAAGAAAAAGTATTGTAATCTTCAAAAAATTCATTGCCGAGATACTGAATAATATATTTATTTCAGATTTCATTGAGTCTGGAAAGAAACATTTTAAAAATTATGTTTATCTGTTTATGAATATAACTCAAGAAAACCTTAAATTACATATATGAAATTTGATATATGGTTTTTATAACTTATTTTTAAACTTCTGTCTAATTTCAATGCAAAGGAAGTTTATTCCTAGAAATTCAGTCTTTCTGGTTGTCTGAGTGAAATTGAGCTGGTTAGAAAAGTGTTAAAAGCTAAATTAAACAAATCTGAAACTCCAGTCAATTTCACCGTATTTTAAACTTGGAATTATTTTAGCATTTCGTACTAGAAATTTAACCCTATAATTTGTGTTACATTTTTTTATCTATAACTTTAAATTGTTATACATTTTTGGGGTGCCGATGGCAGTGCATCATTTTATTATGTTTTGAAACAGCCAACTAATCGATAATTTTTTTTTTGATTTTGAGAATCTCTAAAAATGGCACCAAATACAGATAAATTTGAGAACAAAGTTCAAAATTATTTTATATTAATAAATTATTAATTAAACACTGAAAATAGACAATACTTTGATTAAAAATACTTTACTTTTCAGTGCAATAACCGTATTGTATTACCTTTTAGAAATCTGTTTTCAAGAATCATTAATATCTCTTAAATGCATTAAAGAGAAAGTAAAACTCTCATCCTAAGCCTAAAAGAATATTTAAAATATAACAAGCAAATACAACTTTTAATCATATAGAACATTTAAGTAAATTAGAATTATTCAGAACATATTATCTGCAAATCATTATTTTTAAATATGGTAAAGCGAAACTGCATAAGTGTTCTATATTTAAAATTCCCTAGAGTCTTTCCAGTCTTTTTGATAATGGTGATCTAATCAAAGATATGCCGATGAATGAACTGTCGTTAACTTTAACTATAACTGCAAGGATTTCCTGAATAGTTCTACGAATATATTAACTATTTAGTTAGATCAACTATAAGTACATTTAGAACAACTTTATGCATTCCACTTTATTAATTTGTCATGGAATTATGTAAAGTTTAATTTAAGATTTCGAAATTAGCTAACAATCTTAAAATGATTCAACTCGGGTTATTCCGAGTGTATAACTATTTTTAATGACAGTAAGTCATTTCATAATCTTAAAATACACCTCATTCAGTTTCTTTGAATTTTATAAATGAAATTTCAATGTCGACTTCAAATTAGTAGCTTAGTTAAATTTATTCTTTCAATAATTGTAATGTAATTTGGGATATTCACAATTTCTATGTATGAAGAACTTCGATATTCAATTTGTAAGATTACGACAAGCAAAAATAAATAGACATATAAGAGTATGAATTGTTTCCGAAATGCCTGAAATTAAAAAATAAGTTTTATATAAACACGATTAGCTAATAATTAAAATAGCTTTCCAAGTTTAAATTTCATAGAAAAAATATAAACAAGTGTGCAACTTTCATACACATGGTAATAAGGTAAAGGAATTTTCATTACATCGGGTTTATATATGTGACAATATACAGATATACAAATATACAGATAGTAAAAGGACTTGGTGAAAATTTAAGAAATCTAAAAATTAAATAATAAAAATGTGCCTAAAATTTTATCTCTAATTTTTTTCCGTTTTGTAGCAATCACTTGCAATGTATATTATACTCAGCTGATTTAATAAAAATATACATATTTCTGACATCAAATTTCATTTGAATGCACAGATAAAAAATTATCAAGAATGAATTTTAATGTATCAAATAGGCAAATGAATATTAAAAAATGTTACTTTTATAAATTTTAAAGAACCAGAGACGGATTATTATTTTCTAATTTTCTAAGAATTAATTACTACTTTTTTATACGATTTATAAGTATTTGTTCACATTTTAAAGATTATGCATTAAAGGTATAAGAAACTAAAAATGGTATACATATATATATATATATATATATATATATATATATATATATATATATATATATATATATATTATTCTTTTAAAAACAAATGGAAAGAACCTTGTTTACGATTTCTTTGGGTTTTCCTTGTTTTTCAGTAATAATAATTACAATATATTGTTATTCTAATTTCTTTAAAAAAAAATATTTTCAAGCACACTTTAATGCTTTCTTAAAATGTTTATTTTCTTATTTTTACCTCCGTGAATTCGTTTATAATCACTTTTTTTGCATAATTCATGTATCCAAATTACAGTAAACATCTCAGTTATGACGTCGGGAACTCTAATCCTCACATTTATTTTTAAAAATATGCATTTTTAGTTTTTGTAAATTTCCCGACTGTCAATGGTTGGAACTTTTTATGGTTCTTTGATTTTTGTGTCATCTCTAATTTACATCGATCGCTAATATATTTTTTAAATTTTATTCTCAAAATCTTAGCAATATATTTTAAACACAAAGCAGCTTTTTTTTGTATAACGCATTAACTGAAGGAGAAATAAACATTGTCCAATGATTTTTTAGTTAGTTTTTAGAAGATTAACATGCAAGTCTAATTTTTGATTTATAGAATATGCATTACATTTACCCAACGTTATTTATGATATATACACATTCCGACAAACATACTGAAAGAATTTACAAATAAGCATTAAAACAAAAACACTGAATATTTCTGGAACATTTTTAATCGATTATTTCCTAAGTAAACAATTAAATGGATTCCAACTTTTCTTTTTACCTCTATTTTATAAATGATTCCAAGTTTATCTCTAAAATAATGCAGTATAAAAAAAGAAATTTATTGCTTGAAGATATCTGCAATTAAATTTTGTCTTTCATATAGGGAAGGTTAAGATTTTGAAAAAACTGTAATTAAAAAAAAACAATTGTACTAGTTTCATACTTTATATCATTCATTATATATGCGCATATTTGTATCTTTTCAACGTAAATAAAATATTGAAGGAATCTTTATCAATGCCGGCTTTGTAATTATTGAACTATTTTCGTTTCGAAAACGGCAAAACATCATGAAGGATGGAAGTGGTTTTCAGAAACTGAAGAACAAAGGACTTTACTCCACTCACGACAGATTCCTGTTAAGATTTTAAGGCATTTCTTTTGCCTTTTTCGTTTAATTTACTATTCGTTATTAACGACTAATGTTTTCGAAATTTATCTCTTTGTGCCTATATAGTTAAAGCAGTCAAATTTGGTTTAATTTCATTTTTTCTTGCAATGAATACTGTTTTACGGCCGTTATGTAAAATTATTATTACAAAAGTGTTGCTGGCGTCCTGGCATAGGGTTAGCCTGTATTCCCCGTGATCTGGGAGTCCTGAGTTCGAGTCCCGGTTTGGGTATGGTTGTTCTTCCTCTGTTCTATCTATGAGATGTGTGAATTTGCTCTCCTGTAAAAAGAGATTGTGCAAGCGAGTGAGTGATGTATGAGTAGCCAAGTCGTACTCTTGGTCTTAGTTGGCGCTACTAAAATAAGAGACGCATCTTATTGGCTTAAATTGCTGTCTTCGTAACAGCGGGCTTGTCCATGACAAGTGTCATAAGAAGAAATAACAACACAAAAATGTTGAAATCCAGAATTTTACATTCATTATAATAATTTAATCTGCTCTTATAGAAATGAAAATATCATAATATCAATACATTTTATGTGAAAAAGAAATCTAAGAAATAATCACAAAGATTCTTACTAGAATTCACTCTATTGCAGCATATTTTTTCCTATCATTCAATTTCTAGACTAATTTCCTGTTTCCCGAACATAGTTCTGTTTAAATGTTTTACCTGGGAATATGATATTCACTGTCTTTAGTTTTTATTAATATCTCACATGACTTCTAATTCTGTGAAAACTAAATATAAGGCTTATTATGTACAAGGTATCATTTTTAAATATAAGCATTGCAAACGGACTAGTCATTTTCTGCGTCTTAAAATCATACAAGGAGTTTTCTTTATTAATTTGTTAGTTGTCTAATCAAGATAAAATACTATCTTAAATCCCAGCTATGATTAAAATTTTAGTGATAAATAATTAATGGTAATGAATTAGTTTGAAAAATTATGAGTTACTTTAGGAAAATAATCTTCGTAATTCCATCTGAGATGTCTATGAAAAGTGAATAAACATCCAATTTAGTTAACGGTATTAAAATAAATGAAATAGAGTTATTCGATTTGTTAACTACATTTAGCATCAGAAACTCATTTCAAAATTTCCTTAACTCAGGTCAATTCCTCAAACTTTCATTTATTTTCAGGTAATGACATCAAAATAGAAGGCAAATGAAGTTAACTTCCTCAATATTGTTATTTGGGCATTTCAATGATTTACTTTATGAAAATCTGTAAATTGCAAATTATTTTCGAAATTCATGAAAATAGAATAAAAAGTTAGTTTTGTATACAAGTACTGGTGTTTATAGTCTTCAAAATTTATCTTTTTAAATTTAGGCTACGAAAGTGTCACCAAGTTTGCAATCCAAAACTCTTGTTTCTGTAATTATATTCAGAAATCTAGAAATAATGTTTTGAAATGTTCAAAATACCTACTATATAAAGTTGATTACAACTCGTATATTTTGAAATTATAACAATTTTTTTGGTCATTTTTAAATCATTAATTAATTAATTGAATCATAATTTTTTTTTCTGAAATCCTCTTTTTTTTAAACTTTTAATCAAATTTTAGTCGATAATATATTTATTTTAAAAAGAACAGACAAAATAGCAATTTTGCTTTGGGAAATAAAGAAGAATAATAAATAAAAAAATGAAACATTTTAAAAATAAAGGGCATTTCTGTAAAAACGAATTTTTTGAAAGGAAAAATATTACTCGAATAATTGCTAATTATCGAACTATAGCTTTTTATCTTTCAACACATAAAATACAATTAGCATGACATAGGTATAGACATATTTTGACCTTTGAATATAACTAATAATATAACTTTGCATTTATACAAAATTATGTCAGAGCTTTGAAAATTTATTTGTCTGAACTCCCACACATTACTCCACAAAAGTGCTTTCAGAAATATTTTAAAGAAGCTTTTAAGCTATTTTTAGATAATTCATTTTAAATTTAAGAGTGCAGTAGCTAATGAAAAATGTTTTAATTCTTTTTTCCTAAGTCTATGTATTTTAGTTGTTCGAGTGGGTGTAGTTGGACATTATAAGAGCTTAAAAAGTTGGGGAAAAGAAGAGGAAAATACTTGCCAGTTTTCAATATTTTTTGCATACTTTAAATTAAAAGTTAAGTTAAAAAAGTTATAATATTAAAGAATAAAAAAAATTAAATTGTAGCTCTAACACAAAAGGAGAAAACATATTTGATTGTGGACCCGTCACAAGAAGAAAAGGAAAAGGATTATTTTGACACAATATAATAGATAGCAAAATTAATGAAATGAATATAAATAGACCGGTACATTGAAAAACATACTTCAAATTTGCATGTAAATCGAAAGCGTTTCTTTTTTTCATATGAGAAGCAATTCGAAATGTGTTTGAATTTATATTAATTTGCGGACATAAATCATATGTCGTAAAATGAATATGAATCTTTATCAATACTAAAGAAATATATGTGTCTGTCACTATGTCTGTATGTGGGAAGGTTTATATTTAAAAGGTATGTCACTAAACCTAATCCTTCTAAATTTAGCTCTAATACGATTTAGAGAATCAGAATAGGCACTGAAGGATAATTATTTATAAATTTTGGCTCTGTATTTGATTAAATGAAAATTAAATTAAATTTTGAGAATTTTCTACTGTAATTTCCAAAAATATTTTTCAACAAGTCTAATTTTTATATTATTTTCATGTTTAAAAAAAAATTATAGATACTTACTAAATTACTGTCCTAATTTTCTAGCAATTTTTATTATTTCTAAAGTAATATTATCTAGCGTTATCATATATGTTAGATGTAATTTTTCCAATAAAATTTAAATTGTTATCATTATTTCGTTCAATATTTAAGTATTACTGTTCTTTTTTTATTTGCTGAAAGTTAAAGGGAAAAAACTTAGCATTGAAGATACTTTGATCTCATTATATTCTTCTGCATTTGGAATGTTCATGTGTAATATCAACAAACAGGTGCAAAGGTATTAAGATAGCATGAATTTAAAACCAAGCACAATTTCATGTTTCAGTTTAATATCAAATATAAATTTGGCTTTAAAATAAAACATAATTTTGTGCTTAAGAATATTTTTTGGAGATAAATCATGAATGTCATGTTGTGAATAAAATATTTAATAGAAATTAAACACTATCTGCATTTCCGTTAAGTCATTAAGTTGTAAAAGGGGGCTAGTAAATAATAATAAAAAAATCATTTTTTCTTTTATATGGAAATTAATCATAAAATTTTTTTTCATATAGATAAATCTTTTGGAAGAATATTCTGCAGTTCTACATAAAAATTTCTTTTTTAACTTTTCAGTTAAAGTATACAATGAAACATTAATATTTACAGTGCATCCTGGACTCATTTTTTTAGGAAATTATTGAATACAAATTAACTATAAGCAATTATGAGCTTCCAGTAAAGAATTCTTAAATGCAATCTAACTATCATTTCAATTTTGTGTTCATTTATCCACTTATAATTTAATTGGTGTTCGCAATTTAAAAGACAATTTTTCTGATTAAATGAATGCATTCTAAATATTTTACATTTTTTTTTTTTTCTAAATCGTTTTCATTTGTTGTATCAAAAAAAGAGGAATAAATTATTTGAAAAATGTATATATACTATGTCATATTATCACATGTCCTATTTCTCCTGTTTGTTCTCTTTTTATAAGAAAACATATTCAAAATCTGCTCTTTATTTCAAAGCTAATTATCGCACATTAAAATTGGGAAATATCGGCTACTTTAGAAATGTATACTCTTTAAAACTCACATAATGGGCCATCTACATATTTGTACTTGCATAAATTTCAGTTTTGTTTAATCCTTCAAATAGTTTTAAGCTATAAGAAATTCTCATATAAAGAAGTTTTTGTAAATAGGTTTAAAATGGCAGGAAATACAGAATAAAATTTTTTTAGAATTGTTACAATATATGCTAATTTATCATGTAGATCATTCTATTAATACTATCATTCATTCAAATTTTCATTTTATTTTTACTATAGTAACATTGCTCTAAGGTTGATTGTTGTGGTAGATTAATTTTAACCTTAAGAGCGATGAAATTTGACTAAATAAAATCCTTCATTCTTTTATTTGAATATTGTTATTTAATTACAAAAATTGATAGTAAAATATTACTTTGGAGGAATTTCTTTTAAATAATCAGAAGGTGTGATAAATATTAAAGATGAAAGTGTGTGTGCTTATTAGTATATGTTAGCGTCCTATAGGCCATACCACTTTAGTTAGAGCTACCAATCTTGAGATGTAGGTATTTTGTAGGATTGATTTTGGAAAAACATCTGTGGAATATTTCTGAAAATTTAATTAGAATTTGCATTAAATAAAACTTAAGCAACATTTTGATATTTTTCTACCATAACTTTCGAAATTATTACATTATAAAATAATTTTTAAGACATCTTGCATTCCTAAGCCTTACCCTCTTAATAAACTCTAATTTAAGAATCGTGTAATTTTTTTTCAGAATTTTGGCAGATTTTAATTTTTTTTAACTACCAATTTTGAAAAATTTCCAGCAATAGGTTATCGTGTTATTTAACAATTATTAATCTGAAAATCAAATCGTTTTCATTGTTTTCCGAAATATTTAACCCAAAAAGGGCAACGCAATGAATCGGAAAACTAGTTTTTTTCCCTCAACACTAGATTTTGTGCAATATTTCTACGATCTTACTCGAATTATGAATACTGTACTATATCTTGAAGACATTGTATAGTAATGAATATCTGTTAACAGCATGTAGTCCATTTCTGACAATTATTTCATCGGAAATCACACTTTAAAAGCATATGCCTTAAAAAAACATTCTCCAAAATTTGAGTCTTATTTATATGCAGTAAAGAATGTAGTTGTACAGTAGAGTAACAAATTTAAAAACAGGTATTTTAAAAGTGGAAGGAAAATTAATGTGATATAGATGTGCATGTAAACATAAAACCAGATGAAACTACGTTACTAATTGAGTAATATAAAATTCATGATTTTGGTCCTTTGAAAATAAGCGGTGATATAATTTCGTTATCTATGTAAGAACTTACAGTTAGAAAACCGGTTAAAAATTGAAATATATTTCAAAAAAATAAAAATTAAACATAGTATAATATAATTAAATAATTTATTTTGATAAATATTCCAGAAAACTATATAGGTTTATTTTAATCAATTAAAATATTTGTTTAAAAAGAATAGTTTTCTCAGGTTTTTAGAAACATTCAAATCAATCTAGACAGAATATTTATTTTTTTAACACTTTCTTTCTCTAAGCCATAATATCTTCAGGGTATACTCTTTTAGAAAATATGCCAGTTTAAATAAAAAAAAGAACCGTCATCCAAGATTAAAATAGTTAAATCGCACCTCTAAACTCAAAGCTGGTCGAGTTTTATTTACGCCCTGACAGGAGAGAAAATGCTACGATTGAGAAAAACTAAAACTAAATGGATCCAAAAAATACTTTGGGTGAGGAATTCGAGGTAGATTGCAGCCATCGATCAAGTGATAAGGAAACAGAGTAGAATTTTCAGGGACAAACAGAGGTTTAAATTCCTAGAGATTGTTGCTGGCTAAAGAGAAGAAATGGATCGTATAATTTCGGCTCTGTTTTCCGTAGACATGTTTATTGCAGTAACATTTACTGCTTTTATTTGTTGAATCAATTGTTCTTCGCTTTCAAATGTGAGCAATGAATTTAAAAGTACGGGCAATTAAATAAGGGAAGAGCTCTGTAAAAAGAATTGCTTCAGGTTATACGAGATAAAGCTTTTAGAAATAAAAGATTTCATCGAGTGAGAGAATTTTTTGTGGATGCAATAAAATGATTGAAAAAAAATTTCCGACTGGAAATCAGGTGTATTTTGGCTCTTTTTTATTGATTTTTTTAAAATGAAGTTGTGTTAAAATTTTGTTTCAAACTAAAGTCTAACTTAGATATACTTTAGCCCTTAACTGGGGAGGGGAAAATTTAGGACTCAACTGAGGAGTGTGGTTCACGTGATCGCATTTTCTTTAAATTCGAATTAAATTTTGTGGTGAAAGTATTAGCATGAAAATCAACCAATATAATCTGCAAATATTTTTCTTGATATATAAATATGTTTTAGAAATTTTCCAAAATATATTATCATTGAAAAAACAATCAATTGCGTGTGAGCATATGTTTTATTCACAAATTACATGTTACAACAAATAATATTCTTGAAAAAACCCATCACTTTTTACTTTCTAAATTATGTTTATTTTTCAAGTATACAAAAGTATATAGAATACAATATAATGAAAAATTCAACAATTATATGAAAAATAAAAAAATGACCTTTTCTTTTTATCTCCATCATTTCTACACAGAAACTTGTGAACATTCATACCATGGTTTTTGAGGGCATTTTAAACATGCGGGTTAAATACTAGTATAAAATTCAGCCTGTAATATATGTAGATATTTCTCTTGATATATTAAAATGTTTTAGTTTCATAAATATATTATCACTAGAAAAATTAATTACATTTTAACATATCAGAACCAGTCGAATGCAAACTTTCAATCGAAAAAATATTCTATACAATTGTCCTCATCCCTAAATCACTGTCTGTTTCTTTTAAAAGTCTTTGGAGCTCTGCTTCATAACGAGGATCAGTATATTAGATTATATTTCGAGGACCAAATTTTAGAGCCATCTTGTATAATACTGAAACACTAAAAGAGAGGCGCTGTCTCACGGAGGTCGCACAAAGAAATAGCTGAAATATTTAAAAAAGCATCTACTGAATCCGGTTGAAAAAGTGTATGTGTAGTGAAAGTCACGAAACAAGAAGCTACACGGTCAATCTATTCGATTGAGCTAAAAATTGAATAGGAGTGACCGAAAGTCCATCTTTAGAGATACGAGATACTGCACCTCCCTGTTTAGGTTAAAGCAAATGTATGTCACACGTGTATGACCTTCACTAAAAATCCCTGAATTTAGGAAATTACACCTCAGACTTAATGACGCAATGGTTTTCCATAGTAAATTAAATTATAGATTTCTTGGTAAATAAATATTTCAGTTGTAATAAATTTGAGCACATCCAATTAACAAAAATAGATGCTTAGATTCTTAAATGAATCATTGATCGTGATATATTTGGAATGGAATACAATGACGAATATTTCTTTAAATTAAATTTATTCGCTGTTATTTTTATCGCTTGCTGAATTCCTTTCTAAATTACCTGCAACATCAATTTTTCTGTTTTTCATTGGCTTCTGCTTTTATTCCCATTTATTATTATCAATCGCTTGAATTGAAATCAGAAATGCATTGTTTTGCAATTTCAAGGTTTCCGCCAAAGTGAATCCTATAACATTAAATTGCATTGTAAACTCCAATAATAGATCTCATGTATTTCAATTGTTCCTAAATAACAATGAATGCTGTCTTTTATTTAACATTCGGCAGCTTCTAGTTTGAATTAAATCTGTTATATTTTGGATGAATTTAATGAATGACTGAAAGAGCGCCATTTTCCTCCCTTTATCAAAGTTTGTTTCGTTTAAGAGAAAACATTGTAAATGTGGACCGGATAAACATTTGCAGACATTTTCGATACATATTCAAGATTATTTAGAAAATTAATATTATTAATTTTTTTTCTTCAAATTACTTTTTAGTTAAATTTTAATGCAAAGGGCTTAAAAGTGACTTTACAATTCTGATTAAATATGCTGTCTTTTCTCTGAATATATAAATATTCAAACTTTCAATCAGGTATTTTATAATCTAATTATTTCATCTCCTTTTTAATTATTTCATATGTACATTTAAAAAAAATGGATTGATATAGGATTTATTATTTTATTGCAATAAAAAATGCCAATATCTTTCAAAATAATATATTCAAACTTCAGTATATCTCTTCATTTTATATTGAATAGTAAATTTGTAAAGTCAAAATAATGTATAAGGAGTTTTATCTCAACATATCAGAAATTGGTGATGTAAACTCTTCAATATAACACGATGCTAAATTTCAATAAATTTGCCATCATATTTCTATTATATCAAGTTGCCTTTTGCTTCAAGATCAGAATCAGGATCCTAGAGCCACAAAACTGAAGTAGGAAGCGATATATACTGTGGTTAAGGGAAGTTATTATTTGATTTCAGATCATTTTGACATAAAACTCCGTAGTTATTCAGTGATTTCTTTTTAAAAACATGAGAATGTTGCTCATATATACTAATAATGACTCTTCAAATTTCATAAAGCGATATCTTAAGTTGTTAATCTATGCGTAGCAGCAATATTGAATTAACATACACTACGCCCTCTCTCGTTATATGCGATGCGTTATTAAAACATATTCAACATATAATGTTTATATAGACAGTCAGTCAATTTTTTGCAAATATTATGCTTAATTACCGGCTGCACATAAGAGGTGTTAAAAGCAAATGTTAACAATTTTTTTTGCTAGCAATTTAATTTCTGTTCATTGAACTTAACAAACTAAAATAAGACTAGCAAAATTTCATTATTGATTTCTTCTTCAACGCAAGAATGGTGTCTTCTGAAAAAAATTAATAAAGGTGGTCTTCTCAAAAATGTTCGCTTATTTTATAATAAAATTTGAATATGCTTCCACTCTCACATAAACCTGTGAATATTGGTTAAGGCTTTGAATCACTTTTATTGCTTTGAGGAACAATAGATACAAAATACAGATCTTTGACACGAATCCAGCACTTTTTACTGAGGCCGTCATAGAAATCTTGGCGATTAATCTCTGATATGAGGTTAATAATGTCCGAAATTCGAATTTGCATTTTAGCAAGTTTTTCCAGTCTATGAAATTTGACAAAACCTACAAGTACTTAACGCCACCGCAACTACAGATTTAGCAGTTTTTATGCTAATGCACCAATAAAGAGCAATCCTGTTGTTCGCATGCAGTTATCTTTAGGATTCCTTGTTGCCTTGTTGTTTGCTAATTTTTTTAATCATTATTTTTCTTAAAAACCGCCATATCTGTAGCTACGGTGGCGTTGAATTTTGAAAAGGATTGGAGGCACTTAAAAACCGCCAAATCTGTAGCTGCGGTGACGTTAATACGTAAGTACCAAACCTACAATTGTAATAACACAATTACTTACGAAATTTCAATTTTCTGTGAAATTGTGCATTGTCAAATGCCTCTTTATGACTTTGACTTCAAATTTGAAAGGCACTTGAAGTTTAAACGTTGCATCTGTGTGCCAATATTTTATCTTTTATCCATCTTTTTATTTTCTTTTTGTAGTTATTACGCTAATTTAAACGATTAGTTGGACAGATATACTTCCTCTGAGGTATTTTGTTAAAAATGTGATAGAAATTTGCGAATGCTGCGCAAACACCATGTAACATATTTCATTTGCCTGGTTCAAAGACCTCTTAATTTTCGTGTTTACAGACAGATTGATATAGGGACAAACAGACATAATGTCAATAATGTGTTTTACGAACACAAAGATATTTTAAAGGTGGGGATTCATCAAAATTTCACTATAACAATTCTTTCGTAACGCATCGAGTACGAGAAAATAAAAAAAGAACTATGGTTTGTCCACTAAATAATATTTCTATTAACATTGTGAAAGCCAGGAATATTGTCTAACTCAAATAATTGCAACATTTCGTGGAATTTAAAATGATGATTGGCTGCAGTATAATACCAACTCAAGTAAAACATAATCATATTTAAATATATCTCCTTGATACAGTAATTTTTTGAAATGTGTAAAACTTTAATTCAGTCTCTTCGAAGCTAAAGTTATAACATCCTGTTAAATATTCAAAGTAAAGTTTCAAGTCAATATTTTTTTTGTTGAAGTGTGACAAGTATCAATTTCATTTTACTTGGATCGAAACTGGAAAAAGACTGAATAAAATATAATCTAATAGTATTAGATATCGCACGATATCTGTAAGATTTTATTCGATATTCTGAAAATATTTCAGCTTTAGAAAGGAAGTATTGCATTACTGTAAGGCAGTTAGTACTTTAAAGAATAACATGCCATAGTTTTTTTTCAATTCGTTTCGAAATTTATTCCCAAAGAAATATATAAAAATGCTAAACTAAAAAAAGATAAATAAATATAACGAAATTAGAAATGAAAATGATGCAAAATTCTTTTATCTGTTCATTTAAATGTAATTTATATAATTTTAGAAATTTCAATAATACAAAGCAAAAGGAAAAAAATTATTTTCAGAAAAAACTTGTTACTATAAATCAATTTCAATTTAGTTATTCTTCCAAAAGTAATATTACCTGCAATTATTTTGCTCATATTTTCTTAAATTGATTAAAATATTTTCCATTAATGAATCTGAATACCCGACCGAAATTTTAATTCCCTGACAAACCAATTTTTAAAAACATATATGCAGGAAACCGAAAACTTAAATTATGCTGATAGCCATCCTTTGTTTCCGTGAGTATGATATAATATCTATCAAATTTAAAGTGAGCCAAAATTGGATTCCATTTTCGAAAGCGCGCATATTAGTAATGCGATTACACCCAGAACTCGAAGTAGGGAGGATTCCGTGATTTGGAATCCATGCCTCGGGGATAATGAGTCTGAATTTAACTTTTCATCCACCCCGATCGAATATATTTGTGCGATATTTGCCGACGGCGATGGAAAACGACTTCAAAGTTCTGGAAATTTAAATATTGAAGGTGGGAGAGGTCCCCTTTGAAATGAAAGTCTCGTCGAAGTGAATTCTGTTTTGTATTTTGAATGTCTCGCATCGCTATTCGCTACCTTTCTCTTTGTCCTGAAGTGAAAAGAAATAAATAAAGTCTTTGTTCTCAGTTTAGAGAAAAGAATGATGGTCCCTTGAGATTTGGATTGTAAAACACCTTCGTTATATTAGCAAGTAAGAAAGAGAAAACATGATCTGGTTCTGTTATGTTTAGTTGTGGTAGCTGGATGATTTCAATTTGTGCATGACCAAAGAAATCAACCATATGATGTTTGTTCAAAGAGTATGTATATAGAAGAGGGCATATAAAGAAATAAAAGAGTAATATTCTATCAGCGAGTTTGCAACGTTAGTTAGAAACTCATTTTCTAATTCAGCAGTAAAACTTATTTTCTAATTTAGCAATACTGCACTATGGTGCAGTATGTTAATTATGAGAGAAATTATATTTTCTAGACAGCAACATCAATCCCTTGAGCCTTATAATATAAGGGTAGTGGAAAATTTGGTATGCTTCTGTTATGCTCAGTTGTGGTAGCTGGAGGATTTGAATTAATGCATGACCAAAGAAGTCAAACTCATGCTATTTGTTCAAAGTCATGAGCTTTCATGAAGTCACGATACAACAAAATGACAATAGCACAGTGAAGGAGATTCAAGGTCGTCTAATGAATGCAAATAAAGCCTTTTACGGGCTAAAACAATTTTTTAAATCCTCACTACTATCAAGAAATATAATTCTTTTACTCAATAAAACTTAAATTAGACCAATGATTACCTATATCTCAGAGACCTGGACCCTGACCAAAGCTGGAGAAAATAAAATTGCCATTTTTGAAAGAAAAATTCTGCGAGCTATTCGTGGTGGCATAAAAATAAACAGTGTTTGGAGAAGAAGATATAACTTTTAGCTATATCAAAATCTTTAGAGAGCCAGATATTTTAAAGTTCATAAAAATAAATCGGATGAACTGGACGGCTCATATATATTTAGAATGCATGATGATTCCATATTAAAAAAATTCTTTTATAAACCTCTGACAACTAGGAAAAGGGATAGACTCAAAATGAGAAGGATGGAGTCAGTGGTGACAGACTTCCTTGCTATCCAGGAAAGGAACTGACGCACAAGTGTCAAAAATAGAATGCGGTGGAACAGAATTCAGAGGAAGACACTGGCCCATCCTGGGCTGTGTAGACAAATATAATGATGATGATGATAATATAGCAAAGTATATGTACCACAGAAAAAGAGAATAAGTAGAAACAAATAAGTAATATTCTATAAGAGAGTTTGCACCGTTAGTAGAAATAAATTAAAAATTTTTAATACAAATTCTTATTAATTAACTACTGAAGAGTGGTAATGATAATCATGAGAGTAATTATATTTTCTAGATAGAAGCATCGATCCTTTGAGCTTTAGCATGCACATTTAATTTTCTTGCCTATTTTGCAGTCATCATTGTTTTTAAGATGTCAATATAGTATTATAAGACTGTTGAAGTTCATTCGAGTACTTTTTGCAAAAATAATGAGCATATTGTCTTCTTGAAACTTCCCAACATCTACGATTTTTCTAGTTCAAACAAACAGAAATTCAATATCGTTGACTCTATGCTGTATAAGATGTGTAGCACGAATATACAATTTGGTCAGTTTCTGAAGTCAGAATGCAGTCTTGCATTGTTTTGTTGTACATATTTGATATTTGCTAGCAGCTTTGATCTTTATGTTCATAAGATTCACTTCCGCTTGTCGAAAAATAAGGAGCATGTCATAGTTTCTTTTGAGGGAAAGGAAATCCACAGCATTTTTCCAATTAGAATCTGACTGTAGAAATATGAACACCACAGTTGGCAGTTGTTCATCCATGGCTGCTTGCCGGCAACAAAAAGAAATAAAAGGAGATGTAGAGAAAATATTAAATGATCATTTCATCTGTACAAAAAATTTTATTTCTTAAATGCTTCCTATTATCAAACCAAAATAAATTGCGAATTAAATTTACATGACATGTAATATGAAGACATACAATATAAGGTAAACATACAATGACTTGATAGTTACAAGGGGAATTATTTTCAATCAGTGGATAACACAAAAAAGAATTTCTAAGAAGACTTCAAGGCAAAAAGTAAGTACTTGTCGGACAGGGAGTCGATAGTTTGAACAGAAAACATCCATTTTTCACCCACTGAAAGCTTTCAAATTCCTCTAAGGAATTTCGAAGGATCTGAAGGTTTTCAAATATCTAGAGTAAATTCGAGTATAGATTAAAAGAAAGAACCATGAAAACATAAAGTATGGATATAATTAGAATTTATTATCTCTAAGAATAAATAATATCAGTGTCAGCTTTTATATTTTGGAAGATAAGAATAAAATTGTGTAAAACTAAAAATTTTATCAAATAATTTTCATAGATCTCGAAACATTACTAAATCGGAGAAAAAATAATTCAAATCCTTCAAATAGAATATTTCGACCTATCCTTCTTTATGCATTTAATAATGTAGCTGAAAAATGCAACAAGTCACTTATAATAAATTCCACGCATTATATTACCGGTCAAATTTTATAACTATATAGAATTTAAAACCAAATTGGGATATTGATTGGTTGCTGGACGATTTGTCATTTCGAATAAATGTTTAAACTAAACTGTTGAAAGTTGTAATCTTATATGAAAGTGGATTACTCCATAAAATGTATTTGTCTATTGGGTTGCATTCGCGGATAAAGTCAGCATAGTAAAATCAAATTCCCGATATACTGAGATTGAAGATTTAAGAAGTTGAATTCTAGAAACAAATTAGCAGTGAAAGTTATCAGTAAGAAAGACATTGGCTCTGCGGTCATGTACCTATTGATATTAGACAATCTAGATAGATATATAAGTTTCTTATACTTATAAACAACACCACACGTTCGTTATACAAAGCAAAGAACTAACGTTTAGTCAGAAGTTTATAATTTCTCACATACGAGGGCTAAATAAAGAAATTTTTTTGTAATCATCAAAAAATTTGAACTTGAGATTGTGACAAATCTGTACGTTTCAGATATCTTTCAATCTGAAAAACAAATTTGCTTTGAATTTTGCCTCTTGATGATGAAAACTTCGTGTCCGCGTTATAACGGAAAGAGGGTTGTAATAGCTTCTAAGTATAGTCCCCAGAGCACCCGAGGACAGAAGTCTGACATCTAACTCATATGAAGGTGATACTCACACACTCGCTTGCACAATCCCTTTTTATAGAGGGAGGGCTCTTTCACACACCTCACAAATAAAAGATAGGGGAAGGACAACCATGTCTAAACCAGGACTCGAACTTGGGATGGCTAGACCACGAGAAAGCCGCGCTACTTATCGACCAAAACACAATTTTGTCTTTGAAAATGATAAGTCGAAAACAATTTGAACGTTTGGCGCAGCAAGACCAAATTATCCCTTGTACCATTAAACCAAACCAAAAACGCTTTAAGGATGCAAATGAAATTTAGTAAATAAACTTCAGACCGAATTTGTTAATTTCTACCAAATTTTGAATAAAATTCATTCCAATAAGTTCTGTTTGACTGGCTGTTCGAAGACAAGTAAACAGAATAATATAAAAAGTTAGAATTGTTTTCGGACTCACAGAGATAAAAGACATAAAGATTCGTCAAAATCTCAAAAAGTTTTTTATTTATTTATTTTTACGATTTCAGTACTTTTTTTTTTGAATAAGTAACAAGTAAATGAAAAAGTAAAAAAACGACAAAAACGAATCATTAAAAGTTATAGCTTTCATAGTGAAAATTTTCTTCTCAGACGATAGAATACAGTTAGTTTGTGTACAGTTAATATGAACATCTGAAAGGACAGCCTATGAGCAGGAAGGGAAAAGGTCACGAACTGGATGTGATATATTATATATAGGAAGATCATTACCTTAAAAGTATTGTTTATGATAGTGAGAGCCTTATTAATGATTAAAAGCTTGTTTACTTCATATTCTATACTGTGCATCATTAGTTTCAACATGTATATTTTATAAGTCGAGCATACATTAAACGTTGAGTGACTCCTTTTTCGTCTGTCAGTTTTATTATTAATACAATATAAGATTCAAAAAGACAAATTTTCCACTATAATTGACTATAGATACTTTCTTGTATTCTTCTATTCATGACTTTGAGAGTTTGTATACGAAATCTGATTTAATTTCTTTATTTAATTTTGGTTGACAATGTTTCAAACGGGAAAAATTATTTCATCCTTTAATTCTTTATTAAATTTATTATTTTAATGTTTGATGAAAAATTTATGAAAATTTAAACTACATTCTGTTTATTTTTCATTAAAACTGTCATCGCCATCACATGAATGTGCCCTATTTTGAAAATTTATTAAAACGTCGATAAAAGAGTACCTTTTCTGCTTATTTTGTAACATATTAAATCATTCAAGTCTGATTGATAATTCTGATGGACGTATCGTTTTCACTTTCTGGTTAAATAATGTATTAGTAAAATAATGTATTGGTATATTAGTAAACATTTTCAAGTTGATTTATAGGAATCACAACAAATCAATGACTATATTGTTGAGTATCTTAGACATTAAAAGTAATTACTATAAACTATATATATCAGTGTCCATCCTATTACCTTTCAGAGTTCAAATGATTTGAGGTGCCTGTGGATTGATAATTCACAGAGAATGTAGAATTTGTACAAGTTATTCAGATGATATCAATTTCAACATCACATAATTGTGTAGTCATTGGACTCTAAACTAGAGGTTTACCATACTTGACCCAACATGCACAATCTGTTTTGATTGTATGCTCATTCAGAAACAAAAGTCTGATGGAAAACTTAGATTTAAATTTCTTTGGAAATCGCAACAGCTTAAATAATAATATAAAATCTCTAAGATTTTTTTAAAATATACCACTTCAAAACTCAAGTCTCACTTAATATTACTTTATACGTGACGACAGGAGGGAGAGCATCTTGAAGTTAACAAATATAAATAAATCGCCTCCAAAAATACTTTGAGTAAAGAAATAGATTGCAACCATAGATCAACGAGTAAAGAAACATGATACAATTTTCGGGTGAAACAGAGGTTTAAATTCTTTGAGATCGATGTGCCAAAAAAGAAGATAACAGACATATATTTTACTTGCACTGGCAGGAGACATATTTACTGGATATACATTCGTTATTATTATTTATTAAAGTGATTATTTCTTGCCTTTAAGTATTTAAAGGCGCTTGAAATTAAATAAGGTAATAGCTTTGCAAAAAATATTTATTCAGCTTTTACGACTTAAACACGTTGGTTATAAACGTAAATTGGCAGAAAATGTACAAATATTTTTTTCATCGAAAAGCGATTTGTTTAAACCAAACTAAAATGTGAACATATTAAAATTCTCCTGAAGGAAAAATTACTTAGATTCCAAAGAAAACTTTCAGTAAAATTAACCTCTCTAAAATGATCTTTTTAATTTTCATTAAAGAGTCTCAGATGATCAAAGATATACTAGTTAAAAACATCATTTCTTTTTCTTTAAATGAATAGACTTTTAGCGGCTTAAATATGAAATTGCGATTAATAAATTTATAAAATCATGTAAAATCATATGAAAATTATGTACATTCTATACATTCAAATATTTTATTAAAACTTCACTTCAATATAGACTAAAATTTATTCATAAAAAGTATATTAGGCTTTAAAAAAATTTGAGAATTAGCAACATTAATGATTGTCAATATCCTTCAGAGAGTATAATATTTTATCTTTAGCAGCTCTTAGTGTCATCTTAAAAGCGAAAATGCTTCAAAATATTGTTTAAGTTGTAATTTCAAATTGCAGATTGCTAGAATTTTATTAACTCAAAATATCCTTCAATTGCTGCTCTCTTATTTTCTAAAGAAGCCACCTTTTTACTTATGTACAGTAATCGCCTTTTTCTATTAGTCTTTTTATCAGGAATATTAGCGTTTTTGTTTCATAATATATATCTATCTATATACTTATAATAAAGTTCAATGTGTGTGTGTGTGTGTGTGTTGGCGCTCAACAGGTCAGACTATTCAACCTACAGCTACCAAATTTGGCACGTGTATACTTTGGAGGCCGGGAATGTGCACCTGGGGGTTATTTTTTCGAATTTTTAACTAGAATTTTATTTATTTAAAAATTAAGTGAAATTTTGACGTGTTTCTGCTATAACTTCCGAAAATATTCCCGCACAAAAAAGATTTTTACATGAAGTTAAAGATCAAAAATTTATCTTTTAAATGATATTAATGTTTAAATCTTAAAATTAAATTTAAATTTTAAATGAATTTTTAAATAAATATTTTAAATATGTTTTTCAATAATTTTTTTCGTAAAAAATAAAAATAAAAATTAAGCATGTTTCGCATTCATGGGGAAAAAAAGGCTTTTTTCAAAGTGTTGCCATCACATTGATTAAAGCTCCAATTAAAAATAAATTAAATCTTTTTGGAAATGAAATCTGCAAAATATAATTTTCGGCACGTGTCTGTAGGAAATGAAACAAATATGAAATGTTATTTTTTCTAAAAAATAAATTCAAGAAAAATTATTTTATGATCTTTTACACTCTCTATACAGGGTGTTTATTTAATCCCGGACCCATTTTGATGTTTAATGACTCATAAAATAATTAAGATATAAACAAACGTATGGCATTTATTGATGGAATAACTCATATATTTACCTTTTCAGATTTCAATATTTTTACTTTTGTAAATATCGTCTGCGCGTGTGATTAATTTTAGATAATTTCATTTTCCAGTCTAAATATCTGTACTTTTCTAAATACCGTCTGCTTATTAAGTGCATTTTTCTCTCTTTTGTTTTTGACAACTATTGAAATGGTATGTTTACTTTTGATGTGTTTGTTCTATGTAGTACTTTTGTATGTGATGTTTTGTCCGAGCGGATATTACAGAGAATGCATACACCACAAGAGAAAGCACGGATTTTATGGTGGTCATAGAGTTAATTTCCAATTAACTAAATCACTGACTTTTAAGAGTTAATTTCCAATCACTTAAACTGACTGATTTATGAAAATCTGAATATCACTATTCAATAAAAAAAGGATAATTTTAGATTTTCCATCGATCGCTTCAAAGTAAATACTCCAATCAGCGCGCAGGTTTCTCAACATTAATTGGCCTAAGATTATGAAAATGTTGAGTTTTTCTAAATTTTTAACATTTAAAACTTCATAAAGAAGTCTTAGTTGATCGTGGAAAATAGAAACATTCATTCATTTATTTAAAATTTGGTGTGTCCTGAATATTTAACAGAATATGATACCTTACTGTATTAAATTTAGACTTCATAATTTTTGAAATATATTTATAGGCAAGAAAAAAATATTATTATTGATTTCATTTCAATCCTATTGAAAGCAAAACTAAAAACTGAATTTTATACTGAATCTCAGAAATTTTTGTTTAATTATTGTTTGAGATATTACATAAATTATGACAAATATTTTGTAGTTAAAATAAGACTTAAATACCAAGCGATTCTGTTTGCAATACTCACATTCAATAATAATAATAATTAATTAATAACAATAAAGATAATAAATAAAATAAAACGCTAGGTTTTATTAAAAAATATCTTAATGATGTTAATTGCAATTTCATCATTTACATTTGAAATTAAAGTTGAAGTTTTGCTGGAAATGACAACAAATTAGCAAAATATATATAGTAAATTGAACGAAACGATCTAAACAGTATAAATTCGGTATGACTATCAAAATTTGAATTTTGAAAAAGTTTTGTTTGAGAATCCTTTAAAAGTCCAGTTACTTAAAATATTTAATTGAAAATTGTAGCGAGCGGTAATACTGGCGAACCGGTTGGTCGCCAAAGGCGGCTAGTACTTATAATAAAGCTCAATGTGTGTGTGTGTGTTGGCACTCTACAGGCCAGACCATTCAACCTACAGCTACCATATCTGGCAAGTGTATACCTTGGAGGGCGGGAATGTGCACCTGGAGGTTATTTTTTCGAATTTTTAAATAGAATTTTATTTATTTAAAAATTAAGCGAAATTTTGACGTGTTTCTGCTATAACTTCCGAAAATATTACCGCACAAAAAAATTTTTACATGAAGTTAAGGATCAAAAATTTATCTTTTAAATGATACTAATGTTTTAATCTTAAAATTAAATTTATATTTTTAATGAATTTTTAAATAAATATTTTAAATATGTTTTTCAATAATTTTTTTCGTAAAAAATAAAAATTAAAATTAAGCACGTTTTGCATTCATGGAAAAAAATTAGCTTTTTTCAAAGTGTTGCCATCACATTGATTAAAGCTCCAATTAAAAATAAATTAAATCTTTTTGGAAATGAAATCTGCAAAAATATAATTTTCGGCATGTGTCTGTAGGAAATGAAACAAATATGAAATATTATTTTTTCTAAAAAATAAATTCAAGAACAATTATTTTATGATCTTTTACACTCTCTATACAGGGTGTTTATTTAGTCCCGGACGCATTTTGGTGCTTAATGACTCATAAAATAATGAAGATATAAAAATACTTATGACATTTATTGATGGAATAACTCATATATTTTCCTTTTCAGGTTTGAATATTTTTACTTTTGAATTACGTCTGCGAGTGTGGTTAATTTCAGATAATTTCATTTTCCAGTCTAAATATCTGTACTTTTTTAAATATCATCTGCTTATTAATTGCATTTTTCTCTCTTTTGTCTTTGGCAACTATTGAAATGTCATGTTTACTTTTGATGTGTTTGTTCTATGTAGCACTTATAATAAAGCTCAATGTGTGTATTTGTGTGTGTGTTGGCGCTCTACAGGCCAGACCATTCAACCTACAGCTACCAAATTTGGCACGTGTATAAATTGGAGGCCGGGAATATGCACCTGGGGTTAATTGTTTCGAATTTTTAATTAGAATTTTATTTATTTAAAAATTAAGCGAAATTTTAGTGTGTTTCTGCTATATTGTAAGTTTTGTTAAAGATCAAAAATTTATCTTTTAAATGATACCAATGTTTTAACCTTAAATTTAAATTTCTATTTTTAATGAATTTTTAAATAAATATTTTAAATGATTTTTCAACATTTTTTTCGTACAAGATAAAAATAAAATTTAAGGTGCTCGAGCACGTTTCATATTCATGGGAAAAAATTAGCCTTTTTCAAAGTGTTGCCATCACATTGATTAAAGCTCCAACTATAAATAAATTAAATCTTTTTGGAAATAAAATCTGAAAAAATATAATTTTCGGCACGTCTCTGTAGGAAAGGAAACATATATGAAATATTATTTTTTCTAAAAAATAAATTCATGAAAAATTATTTTATGATCTTTTATACTCTCTATATTATTAATCCAATAAATCAGTTATATTTTAAGGCAAGTTTTGTTTAATATGAACAGGATATCCATTCAAATCAAGGCCACACAGCTGATTTGTAAAACTTTAGTAAGTCACAAATCTGCTAAAATGGTCTAAATGGAAAATGATTATATTTTATGTAACTTGATTTAATAAATGCTCTAATAAATAACGAATTTTTGATTTTACATAAAGTTTCTGCTGTGGAAATCACGTTTAACAAAATGTTATTGAAACACTAATATTTTAAATAATAAGACTTAATTTCCAATCAACTAAATCAATCACTTAAACTGAATGATTTATAAAAATTTGAATATCACTATTTAATAAATAAAGGATAATTTTTGATTTTCCATCGATCGTTTCATAGTAAATACACCAATCAGCGCGCATGTTTCTCAAGATTAATTGGACTAAGATTATGAAAATGTTGATTTTTTTTAAATTTTTAACATTCAAAACTTCATAAATAAGTCTTAGTTGATCGTGGAAAATAGAAACATTCATCCATTTATTTAAAATTTGGTGTGTCCAGAATATTTCTCAGAATTTGTTACCTTACTGCATTAAATTTAGACATTTATACCTTACTTCACAATTTTTGAAATATATTTATAGGCCGGAACAAAATATTATTATTGATTTCATTTCAATCTTTTTGAAAGCAAAACTAAAAACTGAATTTCATGCTGAATCAGAGAAATTTTTGTTGAATTATTGTTTTAGATATTACCTAAATTATGAAAAATATTTTATAGTTCACATAAGACTTAAATACCGAGCGATTCTGTTTGCAATACTCATATTCAGTAATAATAATAATAAATAAATAACAATAAAGATGACAAATAAAATAAAACGCTTGGTTTTTATTTAAAAATATCTTTATATTAATTGCAATTTCATCATTTCCACTTTAAATTAAAGTTTAAGTTTAACCGGAAATGACAACAAATTAGCAAAATATATATAGTAAATTGAAAGAAACGATCTAAACAACAGTATAAGTTTGATATGACTATCAAAATTTGAAGATTAAAAATGTTTTGTTTGAGAATCTATTAAGAGACCAGTTACTTAAAATATTTAATTGAAAATTGTAGTGAGCGGTAATACTGGCGAACCGGTTGGTCGCCAAAGACGGCTAGTTATTAATATTGAGGACATTTATTTAAAGAAGAGAATAACGAGAGAACGCTAATGCGATAAGTGTTAATGGACTTAAAAATTTTCGGAAACTGGAATTAGTTTTCCTGCGCATGCTTAGATTCACCTGGCGAAAACGAGTAATATTCGTTCTGTTGTTTAATAAGAAATGGAAAATACGAATGAAGATTCTAGTTAGAGTTATCATTATATTGATAAACGTGCTGATCATGAGATTTTTTCGCATTTTGGAATTGAGGACAGCAGATTTTAAGAAATTTACAATGGGATTTTATAATTTTTTTATTTACTAAAGGAATAAATATGAACAATTAGGGCACACTAAATTCTGTTTTGGTTGCGGTAATTCATATAAACAATTGTATTTATTTTCATTGATGCCGATATAACTTTGAGCTGCATTTAAATTTTTTTCTAAAAATATTGTAGCATTGTGTGATATTTGGATTCTGTTCTTCTTCACGTTCCTCCCTGTAATCTCCACATGATGAATTCACGACATTTTGAATTTAAAAACATATTCTTAATTATTAGCAGGTTTTTGAAGAGAAATCTGCTCATAATATAAGCGCAATGTAAATAGTAATCTTGTTCCACGAAATAAGTAATGACTTTTCCCTTAATACTTTCTCCTATATCAACTTAGAGTGATTACAAAGATGTCATCAATTAGACCTGGCATATATTTATCCTTAATTTTTTTCTAAATCTTGCACATTGTATGGCCGTTCTCTAGCTATACTTTTTTTATTTAATACATCGCCTTCTTATCTGATAAGACTGAAAAATATGAATTAATAGAATCATGAATATTAGAATCCTTCCTCTACGGTGCAATGCGCGTTCAAATTAAAAAAAATGTTTATAGTATGAAAAAAAGTGCAAATAAATATCCTTTTTTCAATTCTCAAAGACAGCAATTTTTGTCGTCACAAATTTAACATGGTAAAAGCATGCAATTGAATAATTTGATGGAAAAATTAAATTAGTTTCAATTCCTCATAACAATATAAATATTGTTAAATATTATTTATCGCATAAAACCCTATAAACTGATCAAAATTAGAGAAAATTGTGCGAAAGTGAAGTTGGTGTTGTTAACCATCTGACTACTAAAACGGACCATCTCGTCTGAGAAAGTTTTATGCGATTTCTAAACCTATTTCTGTTCCAACCCAGAGGGTGTAGAATGAGTGTCATAAAGAGAGAAATGTCAATTATTCACACTTGCCAGTGGTGAGTTGCTTTTGCCAGAGGGATAGCTTCCAATGATAACGGGAAGAATTATGACCTGAAAGTGTAGTTGATATATTCTGAAATTTTTAAATATTATATATTTTATTTATTCAATTTGAGATTCAATAAAGAGCTACATCAGCTATTTAGTGATCCAACTGTCGAATTCTTTCTCTGTCGTGTTGATAAATAAGGTAAAAGTGGACGAGTCCACTTTACCAAATCATTTGTTTATAAATCTCCTGATGCAATTATACTCACGTTTCGGTCATGTTCAGGAATTAGTAAATTAAAAGAGTAATATTTCGAAATTTATGATGGTTTAAAAAATTTCTTTTTTAGATAAAATTCCCTAAAGTGATATATCGGAAAACACCGAAATTTGACCGAATATATATATGTGTGTGTGCGAGCGCGCGTGCGTGCGTATGTATTTGAACTAAATTTTGTGATTTAATTATTCGTTGTGGTCATAAAACAGGATAAACACATTTGTTTTACTATCCTTTCAGCTTTAATACTATTAAATTATCCTATTTGAACTTTTAATCCATATAAAAACATGATTTATTTCGAATTTTCATAATTTACTCTTGTTTATCGTGTTTCTGATGCAGAAACACGATAAACAAGATAATTTTTGTCGTTAGAGCCATATGACAAGCATAAGAACAAATGGCATTTTGCATGTGATTCCATGTATGTCACTTCGGTAGCGTATGCTGTTTTCTTCTTTATGACAAACACTCAAATTTATGGTGACTCTGTCGCCTGAGTAAAAATAAGCAGAAATTATTTATTTGAGTATTTCTTATGGAATATTTTTATTGTTAGGAATACTTTCAAGTTGATGCAACTTTGAGCGTCTGTTACTGATGTATAGAGAGTTGAGCATGTCAGCAACTGTGGTCACACATAATTCCTATCCGTATCTTATGCATTTGTTATGAATGAATTATGCTGTATATTAAAAGCTCGCATTCGTTAGGATACCCAAACTACAACATTAAAGCATTGATCTTGAATACTAAAACCTTTAAAATTTAAATTTAGAACTTTTTCAGGATTTTAAAAATTGTATTTAGAAATTTCTTTTAAGGATTTTAAAAATTGTATTTAGAAATTTCTTTTAAGGATTTTAAAAATTGTATTTAGAAATTTCTTTTAAGGATTTTAAAAATTGTATTTAGAAATTTCTTTTAAGAATTTTAAAAATGGTATTTAGAAATTTCTTTTAAAGAATTTAAAAAGGCATTTAGAAATTTTTTGGAGGATTTGTTTCGTTACGTTTAAGTTTAAAAGTCAGCAGTGAGTCTGAAAACATCCAAAAAATTGTACGAGTTATTCAATAGGAAATAAAAATGAAATGTAATAAACGAAGCATAATTAAAGGAATATACCAATAACAAAAGAAAAATGTTTCTTTAAAAGAAGTAAAAGTATAATGTTATATTGAATTGAAATTAAATTCCTTTCCATTTTATGTTATTTAAATCACAAATACGAATTGTTACATAGAATAGCTACATAACAAATAATCACTAAGGTTTACAGTGCACAACGAAATTGCATTTAATTCAAAACTAAACAGTCTCACCTACTGCATATTTAGTATCAATCGCATTACAACTCAGATTTCCATAACCGAATTCGGGTATTCGCTTTAATGAATGAGTTGAAATTTTAAGCCTTTTATGAACAATTTTAAAAACATAAATATAGGAAAACCGGAAACTCGAATTATGCTGATAGAGGTCCTTTGTCTTCCGTATCTATTGCATAATTTCTATGGAATCGAAACGAGCCAAAATTGGATTCCATTTTAGAAAGCGCACGCATTAGTAATGCGATTACAACCAGAACTCGAAGTAGGGAGGATTCCGTGATATGACATCCATGCCTTGGGGATAATGAGTCGGAATTTAACTTTTCATCCGTTCCGATCGAATATATTTGTGCGATATTTGCCAACAGCGATGTTTAATGCTTTCAGAGCTCTGAAAATCTGAATATTGAAGGGGAGAGGTCCCCTTTGAAAGGCATGTCTCAAAATGAATTCTCTTCTGTTTTTCCAATGTCTAGCACTTTTGTTCACAGCTTTCTTCTGTTCCCCTAAGCGAAAAGTTAAGAATGAAGCCATTGTTCTCAATTTAATATGCGGAAGGTTGTTGTTTGGAACACCATAATCGTTATGATGGAATATTAAAAATGGATTTGTAAAGTGATTGGGTTTCTCTCAACTATTGAAGCCAATGAAATGGAATATTTGTTAGTTAATGAAATCAACAGCACATTTGAATCACTACAACATTTCTAAGGAATGGGAAAGTTATTATTTGATATATAGATGTTAAAATATGTGGTTTTGGAAAGAATTTATAAGAAAATATACTTTAAAACTTGATCAATTCGAACATTCTAGATTCGATTATATTTACAATTGGGATTTCTAATCTACATCAAATAGAAATGGTATTTATGATACGTTTAAGATTAATAATTAAAAATAAAAGATCTGAAAATCGTAAGTTAACTTTTGTATTTCAAAACTATTTTACTTGTCAATTCATCTCATGCTTTGCATACCTCTTATAAGTAGATAACGTTTGATCTCTAATTCAGTCGAGGACTCAAATGCCATAATTTGCGTTCAATTAAAAGAGGAATAACATTTTTCTTTTGAAGAAAAAGCAAATTCTGAGCAAGATTTTTTAAAACTTTCATTGTACTGCTTTTGCTGTACGCTATATTTTAATTAAATTACTAACTTGTTATCATATGAGAACATGAAGTTGTTTTGGCTTGAGAACTCTGAAGCCACAAAGTGCAAGGCAGAAAACTGACGATTTGTCACTTTTGAGGCATAAGTTTTTCGTCTTTAGTGTTATTAGAAAAGGGTAAAGAAATTTGCCATATTTGGCGACTTATCGACAACAAAAACTTGCAACTTGGAGCGAATGTCCGCTATGTAACCGAGTACCCGATTCTCCTGTATATCCAAGAAAGGGCAAGGTCGAAAGAAGAGCAGAGGAAAAAACGGAAATCAACACGAAACAGCGACGGAGGGCATCAAAGGTCATGATTTAAGTGATTTAAATTAATTAAAATAAACAATGACTTAAAAATAATAATTTTTCAACAAGATAACAAGAATTTAGCAGTTAAGAAATGTTTTTATCAATTAGAAGAATGCAAAATAAAAGAAAGATAAATCAAACTGACACATAATAAATATTGTGTTACGTCAAAAAACGAGAAAGCGAGTAAATAATTTATAACAGTTCTAAATTTAAACTCAATTAAAAATTTGTATTTTTATCCGGGAAATCTGCTCTCACTGAACTTGTTTCGTAATTCACAGCTTACTATTTAGGGAGAAAATTAACTCCTGATTCTTCATGAATGCGCAGTTAAAATATCCTAAAAGAATATTCTTGCGCTTAATTAACCAACTGAAGCTTAAGAATTCAAAAGAACAATAACATTTCCCTTTAAAGGAAAACATATATTTTTAACTCATTATTTTTAGAACTGTCACTGCACTACTTTTGCTGCACACTATATTTTAATTAAAGTGCTTACCTGTTTATTAAGATAGTTTTTATAAATTATATTAGTACAAAATTAAATTAAGATAAAGCAAATTGACACAAAATAAATATTGCGTTTACCCAAAAAAATGATAATGCGAATAAATCTTTTATAAAATAAATAAAATTATAAAATTAAACTCAATTTAATATTTGTATTATTATTTTGAAAATTTTACTTCATTGTACTTGTTACCGAGTATTTAGGTTCCGTATTTCACAGCTTACTATTTATGAAGAAAATTAACTCGTGAATCGTCATGAATGCTTTGTTAAAATCTTCTAGAAAAATATTTTTGCGTTTAATTAGCCAAGTGAAAAGTAGGAATTTAAAGTAACACTTAAGCTTTTGAAGATTTATCCTCGGTTATTTATTTGTTCTTTCACGGCATTTCTTTAAAAACTCAAAAGAACTAAAAAGAAGTAAAACGTTTATTTTAAGAAATTTTTTAATAATGATTATGCGTTTATTTAATTTGAATATTTAGATGTCATGTCGGTTCGATGACGACTAGCTACAAATGAAAGATAAAATATAAAAATCGTATTAATTAAAAATTAAATGAATTTTTCCTCCTTATTAAATTTGCATTAATTTATATCAAACGCAATAAGTCGTTGAAATTACAAAAGAAGGTGATCTAAAAAAAATCATTAGGTTTGTACATAACCGTTCTCAAATTTGAAAAAATCGAAAAAAAGGGAGAAATATTTCTTTAAAAAATAAATTTTGCTAAGAATCGTACACTTTGCATTCTATTATTTCTTTCAAATTAAAAGTAAAATTAAATGTAGCAATTGTAGGATTATTTACATGTATTTGCGACAAAAAAATTGTCTTAAAAATGACTAATATTTTTATTTTTATTTTATAATAATAAAATAATTTTAATTAAATTATAATGCTATTTTAATCTCTCCTTAAATATCTTAATAATAATTAAAATACTTATATTATCACATATTGAAGGTATAGTATATATATATAAGTGTGAATATTTATACTTCGAAGTGATGCATATTTTGTTTTTACCGAACAGTTCCATGAAATTACTAATTTTAATTGTCAAATGGAGCGTCATAACTGAAATGAAAATTGCACCTATAATTAAAATAAAATCCGTTGAAAGGGAAAGTTAGAGGAATTTAAAAATGAGCCTGAAGTCTTCCAGAAATTTCTCGTATAGTCTTCAATCAATGAATATTTGTATTATTAACTGCATGCCATTGGTACTCAACAGCTATAAAGAAGTCTAATTAATATTAGACTTCTAAGCGATCTTGGAAGGCACTTTGTTTTTACTATTAATCATTAGGATACTGTTATAACTCAATAACAAGAAATTCGAGTATGCATTTTGGACATCATTTTTTTTTTTGAACTTTTAAGGGAAATTTATTTGAAAGTGGAAAGGGAAAGGATTTGGGGATGAAAGGGTGAAATAATTATCTGAAGCATTAGGAAAATTAAAAATTAAGTGTTAGTAAAACAGTCGACAATTGCTGGATATTGGGGAAAAAAAGCAGATTTTTTATTAATTTTGTTAAGGGGAAAAAAAAAGCAGAAAATTAAAAAAATAAAGGGGAAGCTATGAAATGAGGATCTGCAGATCTGCAACATTCATCATAATCAAATTTAACCCTTTATTATAATATAGGTCGCATATACATGTAATTTTTATGTTTATAATGCCTTGAACAGAAATGGAAATATCAATTTTTTTTATTTATATTTCTCAAAATATGAAACCATCTTGTAAAATAAAAACACTAATATGATGTAAGAAAATAAATTTCAGTGCTGAAAATAAAATATAAATATAAGTTATTGAGATAAAAAATATAATTTTATAAATCTAATTTTTATAGATTTATTAGATTATGCTATTTCATAGATCTATTTTATTAGATTTTCAAAAATGTATTTATTTAATATTTCTAAAAATGATAGTCTTCAAAAAGAAGTAAAAACTAAATGATACATATATGAATGCTCCAAGAATATATTTTTTCCATTTTTACCTTCTCGTAAACGAATTGTACAAATATATAATGATTCCACTAAATGAAATAAATATATCCCCACTTTTCAGGTATTTCTCAATTAGAAAATTTATTTTCGGAATTATGTCTCGTTGTGAATTCTTATAAATAAATGTAAATAGATAGATAAATTATTATATTTAATTTGACTCCTTACAGTAATATAAATATGTATTTCTTAATATTCAATTAAATTTTTATTTGAAAAATCTGTTTCTCTATCTGTCAACTTAGAATGGTTAGTAGGGCGTTGGATTCACATCCCTTGAGTTGGAAGTTTGAACACCGCTTGACGAAGACTCTCCGTGTATGTGGTGGCTTGTACACGTATAAATCCGTCGTGGCCACAAATACATCCATATCGAGACAATATCACTAGGAGTACCGGTTTAGAGGTGATCGTTCTCTTATTCAGGCCTAAATTGTGATCTGTGGATCAGTGAATGAAATGCATGAATGAAGTTACCCCCCCCCCCCCGTAAAAAGGGTTAGACGCATGAGTACGAAGACGTATTCTTAGCCCTAGATGGCGCTACTGAACCAAGAGACGTTCTCTTTCCTTAAAATCGCTGAAATATAAATATAATTAGTCATAGACACAATCGAGCTTGTCTATAACAAGTGTCATAAGAAGCAACAACAACTCTAAACTTAATGAGCAAAATTGAGTAAAATTTTTGCATAAGTAAGAAAAAAATCCAAACAGACTTTAAATTTAATCGGAATTATGTACCTGCTTTGCTTATTTGACGAACGTCCTTGTGTTTTTTTAGCATGATTAGCATTCGCAGATGTTTCTTAACAATTGTTACAGAATTCCTGCAGAATACTAGAAATATTCTAAATCCTAACAATTCCTGCAGAATACTAGAAATATTCTAAATCCTAACAATTCCTGCAGAATGCTAGAAATATTCTAAAATTGAATTGTTTCAAAAAATTATTCGTATGGAATTGAAGCAGTTGCTTTATGGAATTTTTTCTTAGAAATTACGCTTGCATTAATTCTGCATATTTAAATTGTGATAAAATGATCGACAAACTTAAAAAGGTTGATTTGCTAAGCAATAACAAAAGGGTAACATTAGAACTCCAAAGAATAACTGTTTATGAGTAACTGCAAGTATATATGGATGCAAATATTTAAAGAAAATTGTTCTTCAACTAAATATATTAAGAAAGAATTTCCTTATTTTAATTTTTAAGTGCAATTATAAATATTTTTATTTTTTATTTTTAAGTATATTAAAAAATATTTTTTAAACTTTTCTTTTAGAATATTTGTATGCAGGATATAAAAGAAAGAAATTTAAAAAAATCAGCTTGAAAAATATTTTTTCTTTACATACAATCATTATGAGAAATTGTCTCAAACAAACTAAACACCATTTATATATGTAAGTTAATACTTAAACTTAATTTACTTTATATATGTAAGTTAATACTTAAAATTTAAAAAAAACAATTTTAAAATAAACATATTATTATCTGAAAAATAAAACGAAATATAAATAACCAAATTATTGTTTATTAAAAAAATAATGAACAAAACCTTTCTTGATAATTATTATCTAAATACAATAAGTACAAAATGATGTTCCTTAAGTAGCAAAAATAAATGAATTTAAACTTATAAGTCAACGAAACAATATTTAAAAATCTTATAATATTTGAAAAATAAAATCATTATCATATTTTTTTAAATAAATATATTTTATCCAAGATATTTAAAAAAATAATTTGGATTCTTATAAGCTGTGGAAATTCAATTTCTCTTTGCTATATTTTTAATAGATGCTTCAGCCATTAATGAATGTTTGTCTCCTTTGGCTGAATCAGCCTTTACTTTTTTTTAATAAAAATACACATGATAGCGTTATTATACGCATTTAGAATTGATAGGTATGGACATTAAATTAAAATGTTACGCTTTTCAAACAAATATATTTTAAATACCTTTTTCAAAGCAATTTGAAAATATAACTGCATTTTTTTCCCAAAATTCAATTATTTCCGATAATTTATCGAATTATGTTTCCCTTTCAAATGGATTAGCTATCCCAAACTATAAACTTTGTTACTCAAGAAAATATTATATTAGGAAACCAGAGCATGTAAGCTATAAAGCTGTATGTTTTGATTCATTATCTCTAATTGGTTCCCCACATGTACCTAAGATTATGTATACCACAAGTTGGGTTTAATTTTATTTCGGGATTATTTTGAATTGAATTTTGATCCTTAATATTTTAATATTTTATGATCTCCTTCACTATCAAGATCACTTTCGTTTATCCCTGAATGATCCCCCACGTATGCATAGATATATGAGTACACTATTTTGAGTTTAGTACTGCATCGGAATTATTTTGAGTTTAATGTTGATCCTTTATGTTTTGTATTCTCTGCCATTATTATTGCAACTCCCTATATCATTAAATTGCCAATTGCTTAGTCATACAGGCACACGTAGCTGTATAATATACAATTACATTGGGAGTAACATTGTATTGAAGAAATTTCGAATTTAAATTTGATCCCTTATATTTTGTTTTCGCCGCTAATATCAAGATTACTTCTGCATATCCCTAAATAGTTCATTGCTTAGGCATACAAATAGACTTACCTGTATAATAAATAAGGAGGTACATTGGGATTAACATGATAATGGGTTTATTCAAAATTCAATTTTGATCCCTTATGTCTTATTCTTACTCCTGATTGGTTGATCTCATGCGCGCAGGGATACACATATCACAAATTGAGGATATCTGCTGTAGAATATCAGATATAAAGTTCCATTTTGACGAGCATGAAACAATTCAAGTTAAGTGCGTTTATAACGACTTTATTTCAATTAAAATACACATTTGAAGTTGATAGAAATCTATTAAAAATATATTTAGGTATTAAATAAAGAGAATTTTAAATTGACACAAAGATTTTACAGTCATGCTAATACATCCATATAATTTGTATTTGAACATTTTATTGACAAGGGTATTTTCATCTTTACAGGAATAAAACAATAGATGATTAAAAATACGTTAGATAAAATGTTTAAAAGCTATTTTTTCAATAAAATAAGATGGAATTGAAAAAAAATATATATAATTATTAGAAATTTCAATAAACAAAACAAAATTTTTAAAAAGAAAAGCATAAGAATTAAATTGAAATAATCAGTAATACCAACAATAATTAAGCTTATATATATATATATATATATATATATATATATATATATATAACATAAGATAAAAGAGACAGTTAAAAAGAGATAATATAAGATGAACGTGACAGTTTAAAAGAGAAAACATAAATTGAAAGCGATAGTTAAGAAGAGAAAACGTGAGAGAAAACTGTTACACTTTTAAGTATCAAAGTGTAACTAACTTTGAGATAAACTTAAAAAGAGAAACAATAAACTAAAAGAGATAGTTATAAAGTAAAAATATAGAAGAAAATTGTAATTATTCTAAATATCAAAGAATAATTAAACTTATTTTAAATTAGTTATAACATAAAATGAAAGAGACAGTTAAAAAGAGGAAACGTAAACTAAAATTGACAGTTAGAAAGAGAAAACATAGAAGAAAACGGTATTATTTTAAACATCAAGGAATAACTAAACATGACTTTAAAAAAAGAAGTAACATAAGATGAAAGAGACAGTTAAAAAGAGAAAACATAAACTGAAAAAGATAGTTAAAAAGATATTATAACTCCATTAGAAATGCTAAAAAGTAATTAAACTTATTTCTTTAATAACAGATGACATCGCCTGAAAGAGCCAATTGCAGTGATATAACATACGAACCAAATTTTTAGTAGAGAAAACATAAGAGATAGTTCAAGATAACAGGGTACGTTACATTAGATAATAAATGTTTTTTTAAATCTTTCTAACCCACAAATTCTCATTAATTTTTCTATCATTTTCCTAAAAAAAAATCATCGATAACAGAGGTTATCTCAAACCGACCTGAAAACTTTCCACGTTCAATAACTATTCGTTCCCAATGGAGTTCCAGCAGAACAAAGAACTTCCTTTCCTCGAAGCCCGGACGCCACTCTTGTCTCTTTGGAACTCAATTAACCGGTCATGTTTATTCAATCAGAACTGGAGTAGTATCTAGCCTTTCCAGATCTTTCTTTCATGCTGATTCTATTATAATGGAGATCTGAAAGATGTTTACACGAAAACCTCGCATCTCATTACGGTACTGTTCTTTCGAGAAAGGACCGGTATATTTTAAGATTTAAAAGTACTAATTAATTCTGAAGAAAATTTTACTATTGATTGGGCTTTCCAGGCGCTTGTAAATTAATTGTATAGCATCTTGATTAGAAGATGAAGGTGATAAGACAATCGGCAGTCGCATATCTTTTCATAGTAAGAAATATTTTGAAAGTGGAAATAATAATGAAATTTAATTAAGTGACGTCTTCTGGTTTCTTTTTGAGGCTTTTCTTAAATGTATTTTTGCTTAAATAAATAATGAATAGATTAGAAATTTGAGTTGCATAAAATCCAAAAAAGAGTTGAGTTTCATGAATTACAATAAACACGATGTCTCAGTAATATTGCATAAGATTAATATTATTAGATAATTAGTAAAACCAAACAATAACATTGCATAATTAATACAACAGAACAATAGCATTACATAATTAATAAAACAAAACAATAACACTTTATAATTAATCAACCTTAGAGTTACAATTTTTAGATTATATACGCAGAATGATTCTCGTTTATTGTTTAACGCAGATAAAATATAATTATTGAAGGCATAAATATTCTAACTGAGAAATAACTAAAATGATTTTGGAAGGGAAAAAATTTAAAAAAGCGATATAAAAGTGGAAAATAATTTTTAGAATGCTGTCAGTGTCTTTAAGACTTCGTTTCCTTATTTTATTAAACAAAATAAAATGCATACATTCTGTATAGTTCAAATCTTATATGTATTTATGTATGTATATATAAGGTGCATTTAAAAAAATACAATGAATCTGAGCATAAAACAAATAAAACAAGCCAAGAGAACTTTTATTCTCCTTCAAAGTGACATCCATTGGCCACAATACACTTTTGACATCGTTGATAAAGCAGTTGGAATGAGTCAGTGAAGGTCTTTGTGAGAATGGAGTGAAATAGAGATGCTGGATGTCTGGTATGTCTGCAAAACGTTTGAGACGAGGAAACAAAAAGAAGCCCGCAGGCACCAGATTAGGTGAGTACGGTGGATGTGCGAGGACAGTTACACGACGTTTGACCAAGAAGTTGCGTACACGGATTGCAATATGGGGGCGGGCGTTGTCATGCAACAGACTCCACTTAGAACTGTGGCAGAGCATGTTGGATGCATAGCAGCAACCTTTTTTCCCAGTTTGTAACCAAACCATGTTAAGCCGTTGCTTCATTTCAATTTGACGTGAGTCTTCGCACACACGATGCTCGACTGCCCCTTTCACAATAATCTCCTTCAATTTCTTGAGCTCCTTGCTACATGGCGTCTCTCCATAGGTCCCTCCCAGCGCATGAGCCAGCCACATTTCTCGCTCACGTTGCTTTTGAGATATTCATCCATTCACTGAACTTTTTAGACGCACCTTATATATATGTGTGCATGTGTGTCATCTTAAAATAAAAATCAGCCTCTTAAATGTAAAAATGGCGTTTCATTTTAATTTTTTTAATGAAATACCCATTAAAGCAGTTTGGATTTCTTTGGCCACTCATTTCGACATCTTTCTAACTATGCTAATTCTATGAGTAATTTTGGACATGATTTACATATTATCTCCACACGTGGGCCGCGGTGGCCTAGGGGTAAGGTCTCGTATTCAGAACTGGAGGGTTTCAATGTCGAAACCCGGTTCTAACGAAGAACCATCGTGTAAGCGGGTTTAGAGTACGTTAATTCCGCCGGATAGAAACGTCCCCTCGCTAATGTGGCGTAGAAGTTTCGAGAGGGGGTGTTGACTCAGCTGCCGTCCTCGTCATCTGCCGACGGTTCGAAATTATGAGGTCCTTCCTAGCCTCGTGTTGTTTTAAAAAGGCCCGTTAATTTAACCAAACTAAACTAAATTTTCTCCATACGTAACACCCATCATCTTAAAATTGCACACCCTTTAAAAAAATATGATATGGAAGAACATACAATACAGAAAGGCATATGATCTTTTACATAATTGTTCTAATTCAACAATCGAGTGAAATATGTAGTGCCAGTAGTACTAGCTATACAGAAGCTTTGGAATTCTTGCATACAAAAAATGAAAATCCTTCGTATATAGCTTAAGGATCCTATTGCAACACATGCAATTCTCCGGAAATTTATGTTGTGCTAGATAAAAGTATTTTGTTACAAAACAAACCCTTTTCCTTCTATCTTACTGGAAGTATCAATATAGATGGATAAAAAAATGTAGAAATACCTCAATCTACATTCTAGGTATGACCAAACCATTTGCGTCATCTCCAATGTTTGGGAAATGAAAAGAACTGTTGGACAGTAAAGGCCCGAGGGAGTACTTATTTGTTGAGTGATTGTCAAAAGAAAAGCAATTTTGCGGATTACATCTAGGTCTACATGATGGATAGTTATTGAAGCAGGTGCCAGGAATAATATTCGAAAGATGTCTGAGAGTTTGCAATAACACAATAGTAAGGAGAAAATTTGGATAAATAAATGAAATCTATATAAAAAGTTATATTTGAAAGCATAGAATGTACTTGTATAATTGCATATTGCTTTTAAAAATTTGTCTGTATTGTCAATTTTTTTATTCTTTCTTTGTTTTTAAGAAATTTTGTTGCATTCATTCTTTTATTAATTAACGCATGGTAGCAAAGTTTTAGCACATTAAAAGGGATTGTCGACTCTATTAAGCACCTTAGCGAATTATTCACTAGGAAAATTTGAAAATTCACGTATGAAATTTTTTATGAATATTTATTAAAATATAAATAAGTCAAATTTCTTTTAAAAAAACTTCCTAAAACGAAATACATTATTGTTTAAAAATTAAAATATGCATATTTAAAAAAAATCAAAGTATTCCAGGTGACTTAATCTTTTATTTTTCTATTATTTTTTCCTTATAAATTTATATATTATTATCCCATTCTAAATTTATTTGAAAAAAAAATGCATGATTTTGTAATTCCAGATAAATACTGAGTTTTTAAAAATATTTTTATACATACATACTGAATTTTCGTAAGAATTTTATTTTCTTCTGTACTAAATTAACTTTTCAGTGTATAAAAACCTCAGCATATCCTATAAATTGCATATCCTATTTTCTTTTAATGTTTAACCGAAATCTTCATTATCAATTCTATTTAATTTCCTCAAAATTTAAGATGCATAAAACATTTCAAAGGTATTTAAATCTAATTACAATATCATTTCGAGGAAAATCATTAAAATATAATAGTTTTTTTATCTATTTAGATTTCGATGATGAAACGAAAAAATAAAATTTAATTTACTCTGTCCATCTTTGCTTATTTCAAAGTATACTGGCCCCTTAAGTATGACCGGTTTTTCTGTCCATTAACTTATTACTCTTCAGCTCACAATGCCTTATTTAAACTGAAAATAATAATAAAAAGCATATTATATTATTTTATTATCATGTAAAAAAACTGCTTGTCATTATCTGAAAAAGTATTGTTAAAAATATAAACTGGACCCTTTTTTCACGGGACAGCGAACGCCCTTTCACCTTCAAATTTCTCATATATAGAAAGAATCAGTAACTTTGTCATAGTAATAGAGGAATAATATTAATTATACATTTGGAACATTATTTCTTGGATGGATTCGAACTGATTTTCGAAACCGATTTGACATTTGAATCACAAGATCACATATCCAAATAAATTTATCAATCTTGCTGTGATTTTAAATAGTATCTTTATATATATGAATGGACAGTCCAAGAAGTATTAATCTATTAAAAATTTTCATGAAATATTTTATATATAACAAGGATTTTGATGGCAATATTATATTCCCAAATTTGGTTCTTTAACTTGCATTTTCTGTTTGACGTGGCCTCAATCACTACGATGTATAAATTGTTTTCTTGTCAAATTTCTAGAACAATTAGACATAGATCTACATTTTTTGTGTATATGCATTTTTGTAAAATCCATTTACTCATTATTTTTAAATTTATCATATTTAGAGATAAAAGGAAGGATTTTGTAAAATGATTTTCAAACTTAAGGATGTCTAGAACTGAAAAATTCACAAATAATCAGGAAGTAAATTTTTGACTTAGGCAGAACTTTTTCTTTGTATATTTCATATGGGAACTTATAAAAAGTAGGAAATTTATCGACTGCAGTTCTGCTGGAAATCTAAAAGCTTATTATTTCATCACAAATTAAGACACATAGCATTTCAAGCATAGTTTAATCTGAAAATATCTCATTTGAGGAAGAAAATGGTATAACTAAATTACTTTCTACAGTCTACATTTTATTAAACAATACATATTGTTACGGATTTCCGGGTTCGTTTAGATAGTGTTAGTGATATGGTGAAGAGAACTCACAATCAGCAGACCTCAGTAGAAAACAACGACGTTTATTTACACGAAGACAGGACAGCACAAAGACGACGAGTACATAGACGGCAACTATTACAGCAGAGACAAACACAGGGCAGTACACCTCAGTAGACAGCAGCACACAAGTAGTTATCGTCCACAGCACACGAAGCGGATAGACAGAATCCATCAGGAGAGGTGATCCTGGGAGCTTCGCTCTATCGTCTCTCCAACGGCTGAACTTCTCGCATTAGTGCCGATTCACTACTTCTCACACGACTTTTACAACTTCGATGGTAGACTTGTTGGGGCACCCGTCCTTGGAATAGGACTATCCCTTTAATGACAAAACTGTCGGATTACAATTGACTTTTAGGTATTATGACATGAACTGTGGTGATTCCTGACGCTACGGTGGAAGGAATGAAACTGGACTTGAATCTTCAGAAAATTTGCTCTTTGCAGGTGAGGGAGAGAGGGAGTGATGTCTTGGCCAATAGGAATGCAGGAAGTCAGGGGAGTAGGAGAGGGTGATGCAGGAATGTATTCTGACTTTGGTAAGGGATAAAATATTGTTCGTAGTTGACCAGTCAGGATGCTTGGTTATTGCTGTGGGATGACTTTACTTTTGGTGGAAGTTAGCCGATCAGTGCATTGAGGATTATCATCTTTTTCCCTTCTTTGTTATCTGTTTTCTTTCACAGCTTGAGAGTGCCTGTCTTTTATAGTTCCGGGAGGCGGGGCTAGAATCTTCCAGACCAATCTGGATGTATCTGGGTGTATCTCCGTTCCTAGTGGATGGATCGTGAAAACTCTCGAACTTTCCAGTATTATCCATTTTGTCGCCAAAATCGTCGTCAAGTTTGTCGCCAAACCCTAAGGTCATTGACGCGGCACCTGCTCAGCACGCACATGACAGATCGTACACCGGTCTTTCTTACGATGACACTATTCGCACTGGGAAGCCGAAACTACAGGTTTGCTACAATATTCCATTTATCCTACATACATTTAACTTAACAATATGTATATGCATTTTAATGTTTTTATTAACAAATAACCATTTATTGTTGATATAGAATGCTAAAGCGGAAATTAAATTTTCAATCATTTATTGTTCATCTTTGAAGCTGATTTTAAATCCAAACTTAGAAAATCTTAATTAGGGTTTATAAATAGCTCTTCAAACCATAGTATACAATTATATGAGATGATTTAGTAAGATGATTATCAAAATGATATAGAAAATGATTATGTTAGATGATGTATTCTGTGTAAAATGATGCAGAGTGGAATTTTGTCTCTGTAGAGCATTTCTTTTTGTTTGCTGAGCTGTTTTGATGCCAAGTGAAATTAACTCCATTAAGATAGTAGTAAGAAAGATTCCATAATGTAAATGTCTTTAAAATAAAATTTTTATTTTTTTCCCGTAATAGCTGCATGTTTCAAATCAAACTGAAGATATCTTATCAAACTAACAGTTTTAACTTCATTAAAATCACGAAATAAAATTAGTGAAACATCAGATTGAAATAATAACCCTTTTTAAAATATCTGAACTTAAATATTAATTGATCTGTTAATTTAAATTATTGATTCTGCTAGAATGGCGTCATCTAGTATGATAAATAATAATAATAATTCCGAAATATAAAATATATGAAAATTTAAAGAGTATAAAGTTATAAAAAACATACATCTTTATAAACGCATTTTAAAATTTCCTACTAAAATTTGGAAAATAATTTACTTTATCAAAGATTTGAACGTTTGTGCAGAATTGAGAAAAATTCAATTTAATATATTTAATGCAAATAGGAATCCTAATTAAATAGTTTATTTTTATTCTAAAATTAACTAGTTGATTGCTACCACTAAAATGGAATAAAAATTTCAATGAATCAATCTTTCAAATGATATTTGTTAAAATATGAGTTATGTTGTAAACATATTAATGCACTATTTCGTCAATGAAACCATATTATAAATATTTTGAGAAATAAATGCCTCTAGTTCCTCAAGAAGAAAGAGAAAAGTCGAATATTAATTCCTGTGTTTCAAAATCTTACATGTTAAGTTAAATAAATCCCATATTGAATTTTAATTATTTTTTTACATAATTGATTTACGATTTAAAATATCTGCAATACATTTTGAGTATTTACTCATGGGTTTTTTTTTGAAAATTTATTTAATAAAAAAATAATCACAATAAAAAAGCTTTATTAAGAGAAGAAATTAATAAAATATCATCTTTGTTTATCATGTAACATCCTATTTGTTAATAAAATACTTTATATGAAATTAAAATTCTTCATCTTTTCCAAATTCAACAAAAAACTTATTTTCTTTCACGAAATGCAATTTAATATAATTCTATTTTCAGCTTTTAAATCTAAATAGATGACACTAACCTTCAAACCACGGAACCTTGCAAAAAACAAAAGACCTTAGAACAATATTATTCCCGCTAAACATGATTAATTTTTTCACTCACCGAAAAAAAAAATTGATCATAAAAAATTTGTAAAAAAAATGAAGGGGAATAATTTTGTTAAATATTTTTCTTATGTCGTTCTACTTCAAGAGAAATTTACGGTTTAGTGGTACAGCCTAAACCCGATTAGAGGCTTTTCCTTTAGCAGACGATTCAAAAATTAATTCGATTCTGTGCAACAGAGCATGCATTGTATTTGCTTAATGACTACTTCTTCGGAATTTGATTTTCAACATTAGCACTACCTGATTTTTTTTTATTCTTTTCAGAAGTAAAGAAAGAATAAAAAAAATGTCCCTTTGAATCGAACGCTATGCACATTTATTTCTGGTAGAATTTTTTTTATGTCATTTACTTTAAGAGGAACTTTTTCATTCATTTTACATGAAAGCACAGAAATTGCTCAGTCGTTAAAAAAAGAGCTATATATCATCGGTTAGGTTTTCCTGGTACTACTTCCTTCTTTTAGTACAGCTTTAAATATTGGCAACGCTTTGCTTTTGATGTTTGACTGTGCGTGAAAACCTGTGGTTTTGATTCGAGATGTAATTAAAAGTTAGAAACATGGTAGATGGATTTTTTTGCAACATCTTTGAGGTTTTTATGTCTTCATTTGTTTTTTT
>JAPMOR010073358.1:150314-176081 GCA_026543865.1 Argiope aurantia
TTTTTACATCGTTGTGTCTAATACATTGGGCAAGATCTATTACAAAATTAAATTTGTTCACTTAATTTGTAATACATCAAAAGAGTGTAATTAGTCTCCATCAACTAGCAGTGCTGAAGCTTATTTGGTCATAGAAAGGAGATGTTTCATTTAAAAGGATGCCTATTTAAAATATCTGACAAACATTAATAAAATAATTCTAAAATAATGTTCATGTATAACAAATAATAATTGTATTATATAAACAAAATCTGTAATGATTGTATTGTGTATACTAATACAATCATTAGTATACAATATTGTATTGTATAGTATTGTATAAGTATACAATATTGTGTATACTAATACAATACTATACTGGCACAGAACTTTGAACTATTATGATTTTAGTTATGTTGAATGAATACTCTTTCGTTTAAATAATATTATTTGGAAATATTAATTAGGTCGCCAACATGATTTGTAAAATAAGGAAAATACTCAAATATTTTTTTAAGTATATTTAATCAATTTAATGAGATTATTCTACTGATCCCAGGAATTTCAATTATAATTTTGTTATTACTCATCAAATAGTATTTCTCTTTTCTTTTTACCATGTTAAGTTAAATATTTAATTTAGCAAAACCCTAAACTTAATGATTCATTTATGTAAATTTAATCAGCGCAAAGATTTGTTTATCTTAATTAAAAGATTAGAATGGAGCTTATGCATTTTAACGCACTCCTGGCCTGATATGCTTCTTATTTCCATCTCTTCTTTCGTGATTTTTTTAATGAATTAAAGTCCCTGGTTATGATTATTTATGATTTTTTTTTATTTTATGCTTTTAAATAATGTGCCTTAATTTATATATGTAAAGGTAAAATTTCGAAATTCATTTTTCCCTCAATTCGCGATGTACTGGAGTTAAGAAATTGTTTTATATACTTCTTCATTCAGGATCACAATACACTATATTAATAATTTTGAAATAAATTATTAGTTAATAAATTAATTCAATTTGATTTTGAATGCATACGAGTCGCGTCACCTGGTAGCACAATTCAGAATAAACTGATGCTGGGAAAAGCATTGAAAGCAGAAAATAATCCAATTAAATAATTATTCTTTTTAGTAAGCTGATAGAAACGTGTTTTCAAATTGTTTCTATTTAATTTATTTATGCTCAGAATTTGTCTTGTCTCTTAAAACAGTTATTTCGTGTCTTATACCTGAAATTTATATAATGTGTCTAGAAAAACCAATAAAGTAAAATGTTACACGCCATATTTCAGTATCAGAATATCCATGTATGTGTTTTCTGATTTTATAGAACATAGTGAAAACAAATATTGTGGAATATTATGAATATACTTTAATGGGTATAAACGTAAAATGATCCGAAATGACTAGATCTTCAAAAAATAAAATTGATGAATCTACTAAAAGCAAAATCTGCCTTTACATAAATTGATTAATTTCAATATTTGTTGAATTTGAGTACTTTCTGGGATACCTTCAGGAGTATTGAATTTCTATAAGCAGTAAAATCATAAACGTTTTTAGATTTGTCCACTTAGCATAGCAAAGATGATTCTTTGCGAGTTCTATTAATATAGAATATAACGAATGATTTAAATTTAATAAATCATTTGACTCATTTGATGGAAATTTAACATTGCATTTGACACATTTAATCGAAATTTAATATTGAATTCGACACATTTAATGGAAATTTTATTTTGCATATTTATAACCTTTATCATGAATATTTCTTACAAAAATTAAACAGATTTATTTTCAGTACAGTTCTAAGAATTTCATTATAAGGAGTAAACTGAAATGAAATCGAAATTATAAATTAAAGTGATGAAATGAAGGTAAATATAAAATTATAATTACCTTTTGTGTGCTATGTATTTGAATCTAGCTCTAAATATCCCTGCAAAGCAGGTAGTCTTACTTTTCAATATGCGCTGTTTTCTATCTTCAGTCACAACTGATTATGTCACTTATGGTTGAACAGTTCTATTACTTATTGTTTAAGAATGTTCAAACTAAATCTTAGTGGGAGAATTCTGTGCACATTAAAGAGTTCTGTATTAGTAGGATTAGCATTGATTTTTCACGTTCCAATTTCTAATACCAATGAAATCTAAACATTAAGTGGAAAATGAAAGGTGTTTGTTTTTGTACAATTAGTTCAGTTTTTGTTAAATAATTAGTTTTGAAAAAAGGTTCTTATGCGCGATATTACCCCCCCCCCCTCCCAAGACAAGTAACTGACTGGGAAAATACCGCGCATCTAGCAGTGGGAAGAAATTTTGTGAATTAGAAATGCAAGCACATTTATTTATGAATTTAATAAAAATAAATGTAATTATTAATCCAGTTTGAATTGAAATTCGCATATATCACTAATATAAAGAATAAATTATTAAAACAATGAAGATTATTATACGAATTTAAAGAAATATAAATTTCATACAGCTTTTACAATACTGCATTCCATTTACAATACTGCAAACAATACTCAAAATACATTTTATTTTCTTTTTTTAAAACAATCTTTGTAAATTTCACCAGAGCAAATCGAGTAATTACACCGATTACCATTTGTGTAAATTTCAAAGCATAGATTCCCACAATACTGACAGTGGATTATGTGAAAATTGATGATTATTCACAGCATTTACGGATTCTAAGGCATAGAAATGTTTCCTCCTATTTTGCCTTAATACTGTTTCAGACATTTTTTTTTTTCAATATAGTTCTCGACAATTTTATATTGTTATTAGACAATTCTATCTTTTCATCATTTGATGATGATGCCGCTTCCGCTTTAACATGGAAAAGGACACGATAACTTCTGAGGGTAAAGATCACTGTGCACCAGATGGCAGAAATCTGGCTTCTAGCTCATATGAAGATGGCATTCTCACATTCACTTGCACAACCACTTTTTACAGGGGGGGGGGAGTCATTCACACACCTCACAGATAGAACATAGCGTGAAGAACAATCATGCCCAAACCAGGACGACTGATCACGGGGAAGATGAGCTACTCTTACGCCAGGACGTCGGCTGTTCATCAGTTCAATGCTTTCACAGACAATATTTTAGTACAGTTCTCGACAATTTTATATTGTGAGTAGAGAATTATATCTTTTCATCAGTTCAATGCTTTTACAGACATTTTTTCAATATCATTCTCGTCAATCTTATATTGTGAGTACAGATTTCTATCTTTCCATCAGTTCAATACATTTGCAGACATTTTTTCAGTACAGCTCTCACCAATTTTCTATTGTGAGTAGAGATTTCCGCCTTTTCATCAGTTCAATACATTTACAGATATTTTTTCAGTACAGTTCTGGCCAATTTTATATTGTGAGTAGAGATTTCTGTTTTTTCATCAGTTCAATACATTTACAGACATTTTTTCAGAACCGTTCTGGCCAATTTTATATTGTGAGTAGAGATTTCTATCTTTCCATCAGTTCAATACATTTGCAGACATTTTTTCAGTACAGTTCTCCACAATTTTATCTTTTGATCAGACAATTCTATCTTCATCTATTGCTATAAAAACATTACGAATGCAATACTGCAAACAATGCACGCAATACACATTTTATTTTCTTTATAAAAATGAGTTTTAAATATCAATTACTTAAACTTCAGTAGTTTACCTTATTATATAAGCATACTTATTCTTATTTTGAACCATAACTAATTAATTGTTTTATCTCTAATTATTTGACTGAATGCTCGAATTTGAGCTTATAACTGCTACACATTTAATATCATACAACCAAGGCAGACGATTTTTAATCATTCTCTGTTCAATAATATCCCAAACATAATGCAGCATACGGTGAAGCGAGTGGAGCATTCAAATACTTTAAAGCAATTATAATGAAAGCGAATGCTTTGTCCAAAAAGAAGAAAATAAAACTAATTCTTGTGCTTTAACACTTAATTAATTTTGTATTGCATAAGAATATATAATTCAGCTGTTTGCTCAGTCGGTGAAAAATTTTGATTCCAAATACAGGAGCAAATGCTGCATCGTGGTACGAAAATTTAATTAGAAGCGAGGAGAATTGTAGAAGATTGCAAAGGCAAATCCCATGAATAAATCCGAGCAATCAAATTATTTTACGATTCTATAGTTTAATTTGCTTTCCTGCGATCTCGATTTCATAGTTTCGTTCGAAATCTTAGTAATAAGCCGCTCCTATTTTCTCTGGAGCTCATTTTCCGTTTATACCTCACTGCATCTGTTATGTGTCTACATATTTAATTTTGAAGGAAAGTGGAGGAATGTGGTTGATTTGTAACTTAAGTCTTTGTTTGCTTCTCATATGTTCTTGCATTTGAATTTCCTCTTAACGAATGATTAATTGTGTAATTAAAATCCAAAAATTATAGTGATAAATAAAAACCATTGTTTATGGCAGTAGTTTTAAGTGACCAAATAATATGTACTATATTTACCCTTCTAATATACGAAATGTAGAGAAAATATTATATTCTTTAAAAATTTAGAAATGAATATTTTGAAGAATATACTCATTTTAGAACACCATCAATAAGAAGAGTATTTTTAACTACTACGTTTTACTGGAAACACCATAACTCAAAGCTGCTTTGAACTAAGTAAATTGAATTTGGTATACATAATTTATACCAAGTCTGCAGATGAAACATATAGAGAAGAAGTCTGTGTAGATATTCAAATACAAATGCAAAATTTATATAAAATTTGCAAACGAAACTTATTCAGGAGAAGTCTGTGTGGATGTTCAAATACAAATGCAAAATGTATATCAAATTTGCAAATGAAACTTATATAGAAGTTTGTGGGGATGTTCAAATACAAATGCAAAATTTATACCAAATTTGCAAATGAAACTTATTTAGGAGAAGTCTGTGCGGATGAAATGCAAAATTTATACTGAATTTGTAGATGAAACCATTCAGAGGAAATGTGCATGGCTCTTCAAATACAAATGCAACATTAATACCAAATTTGCAAATGAAACTTCTATCTAAAAATTCTGCGTGGATGTTCAAATACAAATGCAAAATTTATACTGAATTTGTAAATGAAACTTATATAGAAGGTCTATGTGGATATTCAAATACAAATGTAAAATGTATACCAAATTTATATATGAAACAATTCATAAGAAGTGTGTGTGGCTGTTCAAATGTAAATGTAACATTTATAACTAATTCTCCAATAAAATTTATACAAAAGTTTGTGTGTATGTTCAAATACAAATGCCAAATTTATACCAAATTTTTTGATGACACCGTTCAGAAGAAACGTGTGTGGTTGTTCAAATACAAATGCAAAATATATGTCAAATTTATAGATGAAACCATTCATAAGAAATCTATGTGGTTATTCAGATACAAATGAATTCAATAATCAGAAGACGCAAAGAGCTGGATTGATAAAATATGGTACATATTAGCATCTAAAATGTAAATTCTCATAAAATTTTGAATCAAATCTGTCAAAATATCAATTGTATATGTCTGTACAATCGCATGCATTTAAACGCAGTAATTCATAAACGCAATGACATTAAATCAATGAAATTCGGTATGTGATCTTGTGGCTATATTTGTAATTCCCTGTCAAATATTGGTTACAATCAATCGAAAAAAATTTCAAAATTTCATATGTGTGCGATACATTTATAAAAATGGTAGGTTCATGAATTTTATATTTCGTAATTCTTACTTATGAATGGCATTATGCGAGGTAACCGTGGCTTTAAACAAGGTCCATAAGTTTATGATGGGAAAGAAAGGTTATAACTTTAGAGATTACGCAGAAAGTTTCGGTGAGACCTTAACCGCTGATTGAATCTTGCTTTATCAGTAACTTCTTAATTTATTAAATTATCTACTTAGCTACTTACTATTCAAAACAAGAAAAAATTATCGCAAATATCGTCAATCGAATTCTTTATTATAATTTTTTTTAAAGCCTCCTGGTGAATTTATTTGAAATAATTATTTAAAAAATTTCTGTATTGAAACCACCCATTGAAGAGACCCATATATTGTAATAGAGTCTTCGCAAAGGCAACTATATAGCAACTTGTTTCAAGCACGATTCAATTTAAAATCCACTGAGTAATATAGTTTGACGGCTATTAAATAATTTCACTGGTATAAAGCTAAACTTTAGAAATGAGTTGCTGCTCAGATGTCGTACCTTTCATTAGATCGAAACTCAAAATTTTGAGATATGTCTTTATTTAACTATCACGATTTCATAAAATGAAATTAAAATATCCTTTGTTATCAAATTTTGCATTGTGTGAATTAAAAAAAAATTATAACAGAAGAAAAAATCCGTGGAGCGCAACAAAGCGAAGATCCGTGGAATAATATTTTAATGGACTTTAGTGCAATTTAAGGTTAAGTATGCATATAAGGTATAAGGTTAGAATTTTGTATGTAAGTCTATTTTTGGGAAAGTTACACTCATTTTTGCATTTTCATTTACACACGTTTTAATGTTTTTCTTACATCTTTAAATTTTTCTCAAATATAGAATATAAACAGAATTTACTTACCAAAAAATTCATTAGTAAAGATCTAATGCATTATTTTTTTCAAATTTGGTGTAATAATTTCTCAATATGTTCTTCAATTCCTGAAATAGAGAATAAGCAATATAATTGTTTATAAATATTTTATTTTTATTTTACGGCTTCACAGTTTGAAAAAAATCAAAAATTTCGTATTATCATCAGTCGAACGCCTGTATTTAAGGAATGAATAGTGATACAGATCAGTTTTTGGTTCAGAAACTAGACAAAATATTCCTTAAGCCATCTGCAAAATTTTAAGCAAATCCTTTAGTAAACATCTAAACTAGATAATTTTTCTTTTATACTTCTTTTTTAGCAAAAATTTCCTTTTTTTCTATTTTTAAAGAACTAATGGCACTTAACTGGTATATTTTGGCTCCACAGAAGTGTTTTAATTCTTTTTCGTGCAAATTTTCAAAAATATGATAGTGTTCGCCATTTTTTCAAAAAAAAAAAAATTCATCCCGAACATAGCACATACTTTAATAGTGGTATATTTAAATGCACAATCTTTTGAAAAAAAAGCAGGATAAAAGAGAACAATAAAAATAATAAAGAACTCACACACACTTTCTATAGGTATATATGCCACAAATTTCCTACTAAATAAAATTATTTTTTTTATCTGGTGACTTAGCTTATAAAAAATATCTTCTATGAAACTACTGTGAAGTGTGCTCTAAAAGAGAAAATTTTATCCCTTTAGAAGTCTTCAAGTGACCACTACCCTGTTTGTATGCCATAAGATCCATACGCATTCCTCTTAAATTGAAATCTGTGAGCCAGACTTTCAAAGATATAGGTGAAAAATATTCCTTTCAAAATATGCCGCATAACTCTCTATTTACCGCACAATAGAAAAAGGGGGTAGAAGTGTAAAGTGGGGGTGGAGTTCGAAAATTTAATAACACCAAATAATCTGCACCCAGAAAAGAAGTGAAAAGAAAAAAATTACAAAGGCCCCCTCTTCAGAAAGCTGTCAAAATGATAGCGTCTTTGAAAAGCGAGGGATTCAATTTTATGGACCATTTCGCTGGACAAACCATCTTCTTTTTTTCCAACACCCCATCACCCCTTTCGCCCAGAAAATAAGAGAAAAAAATATAAAAAGGAGAGATATGGAAAAGTGCTCCGATACTGCTCCAATGAGGTGTGAGAAGGTGACATTTTACTTTTTTTTTCCTCCCATTCCTTCTGCTCTATATTTTACTTCAGCAGATTTTCTATAAATCATTGCACTTCTTTCGAAACGATATACTGCTGTCTTCTTTCAGCTTTTCCGTAATATACTTTTGAATGTATTTGTCCGTCCTTCTCCGCTGAAGTGAAAACTGTTCAAATTTATGTTGCTTATAAAACGGAAGGAAGGGAGGAAGGGGTATTCAAATCTGTCTGTCCAATAGAGTCCTCATGTATTCAGTTCAGAAAGATGACGCACAGGAAAGAGGAGGGGTGAGAGGGTTGATGTTTCATGAGGAGGGAGGAAATACATATGTTTACTCGTATACAGGTGTTTTATCTATTGGAAACAATTCATCTGCTTTTTGAAAAATAGCTTTTGTAGCGTTCAGGTAAACAAAATTATGCAATATAGTTTGTAGGCTTTTTTTTCCACTCTTGCCATTTCTATAATTTTTTTTCTTTCCAAAAATTATTGAAATTTTGACAGATTACTTTATTTAAGCATGTAGAGAAGGAAATAAAATTGTACCTTTTTACAATTTAATGCCTTTATTTATTTAAAAATCCACACATATTTCTGAATCATGTTTTAACAAAATTCGATACGATTTGCTATTATATGATTAAATGAAAAATCATTTTCTAAACACACTCATTCAAATTAACTGCATTTATATTTTCCCTCTGATCTTTCGGAGTTTACACAATTTTCTAAGAAATTATACGCAAGTAAAAAATATTATCTTATTTCAAAATTGTTTCCTGATCTTTAAATCAGTTTTCTTTTCTTTTCTTTTTTTTCCTTCGAAATAGAAATACTTGGCATTTTGCAGCAGGCGTCAATATTTTATGAAAGCAATGCTAAACAACTTTATTCTAAGAAGAAAATTATAATAACAATAAAATGTGCCTTTTTCCATTTTAAAGCTACTCTGGAATGTTTTCATTTCACACTATATTTTTCGGCCACTGCTTTTTGAGATTTTTAAAAACTCTCAATATATCTCGTTCTTGTGTCTTGTCCCCAGATGTTGTAACCCGAATGTTGACAAATGTATGAATCTCAGAAGAAGTGCTAAAAATAGCACCAATTAAGACTTTAAGAAACCAAAATAAATATTTCAATATTTGTCTTGTGCCTCCGCAAAAATTAAGTGGAAAGCGTTGATTCGTCCAGTGCTTGATGCGATTTTTCTAAATTGCCATTCTGGCTCGCTTTTATGTCTTGTCTCCTGGAGTTGTAACCTGAATTTCGTAAAATGTACGAATTTCATGAAAGGCTCAAAAAATAGAGCTAAATTAGTGAGTAATTCTTCATCCTTTCAAATTATTAATATCAACAGTTTTTAATTATCAAGTTATTAATTTTAATAGATTATTAATAATTAATAGTTTTTTTGTCAATTAATAAATACTGATATAATATATTTGAAAATACTGCATCATTATATTTAATTTTCTTCTGCAGGCTAAATTTACATTCTTTCTGTAAGTGGCTTTGTATGAACCTTATCATAAAATGCTAGATGATGGAAACAAGCTAGTCGAATGCGAAATAATTGAATTAAGCTTTATCATTGCTAAATCAGGATTAAATATTATTATTCTACGATGTTTTGGAGTAAAGGGACTAAAGTCCTTATTCTTAATTTCAAACGTGATCTATAAATTCAGATTTTAGATGTCCGAATCTTTTTTGTAATGATAATTATCGTAATAAAATTATTTCATTCGCTATCAATATGTTATTTCATTCAAAAAAAGATCCCTCCAAACTAAATCAAATATTACTTTTAAGTTTTTTAATGAATATGGATTTGGATCCAACAACTCGAAGAGCTTCATTGCATGATTGATAATCTGTTTAGATACTAGTTTAAAGAATTCTATGGGTTTAATTCATTAACTATTATGAGCATGACTTGGAATACCGAAATAAAATAATTTAAGTCATGCATATCGTAAAAGAAATTATTTTCAAAAGATGAGCGGATATTAAAATTCGTCACTAAACCTTTATCTCAGCAAAGAATTTATGCATAATTCGAAGTATAAAAACAATTTAAGAATATCCGAATGATATTTTTATAGAAGAGTAAAATTAAATCTCTTCGAGATAGTTCATTTCAGTTGGAATAATAATTAAAAAAAATATTTCGAGATAAAACTTAAACGCAGTAATAAATATAAATAGCAAAACACAGCAGAAATGTGCATAAAGATAATATTTGCAAAAATCAACAAATTCGATGCCAATATTAAATCGTTAATCAAACAAAAGCAACCGCACGATAGCGTTCAGTGTATCCTCTCACAAAAGAAATTTAATCCTCGCATGACCGCTTCACGTATTATATGCTACCTGCAGGGCATGGCATTTTCTAAAAATAAAATCGTATCTTGGTTCTTAATGAAGATAAATTCTTCAGTTATCCAGAATTGCTATATTACCTAGGTTAACTAGATTATCCTCATTGTTGGGAAACATTGACCATGCATCCATTCAACATTCATTAAGAATATATATAAATATCTTTTCCCAGTGAAAATATTAAAATTATAGGAAAGGTAACAACATATTCATAAAAATATATTATCTGAAGGTTTAAAAACAATAATACAAACAAATCGGAATGAAACATCGTTGATTGTATTGTGATGTTTTAAAAAAAGTAATTAAGAGCTTCTAACTTTATGTGAGAGAAAAAATTTGAGAGTCCAGCTACATTTTTCTTTTTTTTATTTCTAAGCCGTAAGAGATACTCAATCCCAAATATGTTCTTATTGCGGATTGGACTAAGCTACTTTATCGTTTTTCAAAGCCCATTTTCCTGAGAAAAAATATCTTGATCACAAATTGATCCTTATTTGAGTATAAATTTAAAGTCAGTTCTTTTTATTTGTCTTTTTAAAAAAATATGCTAAAATATTATTTTCACTGAAAAGCTTAAAAATAGATCCGTTATTTGACTTGATGTAGATAATTTTTTTTTTTTTTGCTTAAATTGATTATTTGATATGCTCAAATGTAATAAAATAAGTGAAAATATTTTTATCTGAATGGTTAAAAATTTTTATAATTCTGTATATTTTGTTAATATTTTAAATAAAAAAAATACAAGGCAGTTTGAAGAACACAGATTCTAAACTGCAGTTGAATTTCAACAACTGATTGGAATTATATTTATTACACTAATTTTTATACACTTCTTTAATTTGATATTTTTTTGGATTTCTAGGCCCCAAATTCATATTTATCGAAATGTAAGAGAAATTCACTCTTAGCTGTCATTCCGGGAACATCTAAATCAGAAGAATCGAGGTATTCCAACATGAATTAGATCATATAAACATCGAAATCATTAATCCATACGTTCTCTTTTTTTTTCATCATCTTTTGCATTTGCAGGACAAGGACACAAGCACATATAATTATTTACAAATATTTACATATTCCCTTTTAAGCGCACGAATTCTACAGCGTACAACCATCTTTGGTTCCGTTCTTACACACTTCATTCACCAAAACTGAAACTGAACCGAAACTGAAACTTATATCTGTTACTGTGGGATCATGGGATTTTTTGCTGATGTCACCATTGCGCTTGCGCGAAAGGGTTACATGATATTTTGGTTAAATCAGGTATTCCAACAACATTTCAAATTTTGAATATGTAATCTTGTCGTTGATTTTTCACTCAATTCTTGATATACTTGAACTCTAAAGACATTTATATTTTGCTGACGAAAAAAAAATTTTTTTTTTTATATTTCCAGAGCTCAGTTATTAGTTATTCAGTTAATTTAATTAAGTCTTGAATTTATATGAGTGACGCGATCTGAAATGAGTTAGAGAAAAAAAATTAATTTAAAAATGAACAGTATTTATAATAATTTATTTTTAAACACATTAACGACCTAAAAGAAAGGACTTGAAGAATGCAGACATGTCTATAACAATTATCTTTTATTATTGTCTTCAAATGCAGGAAATTATATTTAAACAGAAATATGGTCTTCAAAACGAAATCGAAATATTTCAAGAAACAAAACTATTCAGAAATTAAGCCACAGGAAAATTTAGGAAAATCAACCTATTAAATTACTATAAATATAAAAAAAAAGCTTCACTTATAAAAAAAAACTTATAAATATGATTGCATCTGAAATTTTCTGTGGGTATATTTACTGGGATTTGATGGTTTTTCTTTATTTTTAATTTTGTATCGATATAGATATATCTAATAATTTTTCGTCCTTTTAGTTTTCAAGGAAAGAATATTGATATTTTTTTCTTATTTTTCAAAACAAATCACATATGGCGATAAATCACGCACATTCATACGCACAGCATTATAGACATATTTCACCACTCCGAAATTAGATTTAACAGTTGCAGCTGCAAGCATTAATCGATATTTCGATTGATTTAATCCTGCTGGAATCATCGCAGCGAATCGAATCGATGGATCAAGTAGACGCCTTCCGGAGATCAAGTAAATGATCAGCAGCTGGCCGGAATGGAACTCAAAGGACCCTTCACTTCTCGTCACGTGTCAACAACACGCGCACCTAGGATCCAGAACAAACGCTCTTTCTTCAAACGCAGATGGGCCCGAGTACTTAAGAACACTTATAAGAAGAATCTCTCCGATGATGTACTCATCTCTCCCATTGATGATCACAGTTCATCTATTCTCCTTATTCGGCTATAAGAAATAAGCGGATCGCGGATCTTTAGAATTTAAGCTTTTTTCCAATCATAGTATAAGCAAATGTTTTAATAAAATAAAGTATGGGTATCTGGAAATAAGAATTTCTGCAACTTTTCCAATTAAATATTTGATGACATTGAAATTGTTGACCAAATCAGTGCTAGCCGTGGTGGCCTGGTGGTAAGATCTTGTCTTCGGAACTGGAGGCGAGAATCCACCGTCATGTAAGCGGGTCTCGTGAACTTTAAATCAGTCAGCCATATGTACTTTCGTTGGTGTAATGTGGAAACTCGGAGATATCAGTGTTGCCCTCAATCCAGCTCAAATGCCATCATCGTCATCTGACCACGGTTTAAAATTACGCGGTCCGTCTCAAAATAGTCCTAATGCTTCTTTAAAACAATATATAACTATATAATTAACATAACTAAATATTATAATATTAAATAACATAACTAAATTAATATAACTGAACAAAATTATAATACAACTAAATAACTAAACTGACCAATTCAGTGAACATGGCCGTTCTCTCTTCGACTTTCTCAAATATGCTAATCCCCCTAACGGTCGATATTCAGATTTCAATGTCTAATTCAAATGCCAAGCTTTCAAAGCAGGTTTACACTTTAAAACTGTAATATTTTGGACAAAGAAATGATTTCTCGTACTGCAGAAGGTGGTGGATGTACTCATAAAACAGTTTACCTGAAGGCATTTGATAACGTCTTGCTTATCAATTTATTTTTATTTTTATTTTTATTTTTGAGATGACTCTTCGCAAAATAATTTAGAAATGCCTTGTAGTCTAAAAAGGAAGCCAACTTCAATTGGAATCGGTAAATGTTTTTTCATTGTCTCACGAACTCTACATGAAATTTACACAAAAAAAGTAAACATTGATTTTGACATGAGGCTAAATATTACATATTAACTATCAATATTTCTTTGTTTGTTAATTTTTCCTCTCTATGCATTTTCACACAGCATTTACTTACCTAAAACATTTTTGTTACATTGAATTGCAATTTTTTTTCTCTCGAGATTAAGTATAAGAGATATAATTCTTAAAACAAAATGCTAATATAATTTTTATAAATTTTACAAGGGGTTATTATTATTTACTTGCTACTCTGCCATTAAAATAATTGCACCATTTGTCTTGAGTATTTTTAAGAATAAGTAAATTTGATTTGATCTCACAATGCTGAAAAAAACGCCTTACTAGAATTTTTTATAATCATTTACTACACTAAAATTCTATATTCTTTATTGCTTATTTATTTTTATTTTATGACTTTGTTCCGCAGTCCTAGAAATGGTATACATCTTGTTACTTTTAGAAAAAATAAATTTTTTATTATATTTAAAAATTTTAATATTTTGCATTAATCGACTTATTTAAAATACTTTTCTGTAGATTTACTGTAGAGACTTTAAGATTATGATTTTTTCTTAATTTTCCTATGGAATAAATTTAATTGTTGTGGGGTCTTTATATTAAAGTATCTATTCGTTTATGAATTTGCATACAAATAAGGAAGAGTCAAATTCATCGTGTAGTTAGAAAAGTAACCCTGAGTAAAAATCTTATATATTATTAATTTACTGATTAATTGCTAATTTAAATTTATTACTAATTTACTGATTTCTGATTATTAACCTCGATATATTTTTCTTTAATTTTGGTGTAAATATTTAGCAATTGCTTGATGGTTATAATATATGATTGATAGAGAGTGAAACATCAAGTTTCTATATCCATACTATCATTTTAAGACATTATTTTTTTTTAAAAATCAATTAATAATTAGATAGATTAGTCAGGTAATTATTCCTTTGGACATTATTATTTGAGATGATAATCTTCTAAATTCCTGATACAATAACACATATAGGAATTTCAATATAAACTTCTACTAGAAATAAAATCCCACAATTATGAATTCAAATTAAACCGAAGTAAATAATTTATTCGAATAAAAGGAAATTTGCGCATTAATCAGGCATTTAAATAAACACTTTAAAAAATATTTTAGATGCTTCATATGTGCTTATTTAAAAAATATATATATTTGTATTGCTGCTAGTTTGATGATCTACGCTCATAGGCATTCTATTTTGGGAGCATTTTGTTTCAATTTTTAAAAAATGTTTTATCAAAATTTCATTTCGTTGCTTATATTTTGAGTCTAATGTTATGGCAATCATATTTAACAACGACAAAAATATCTATAGTCTAGATATTGGGGAATTGAAGAAAGTCTACAATGTGTAGTTATGCCGTTTTTACACTCGGGCCAATAGGCAGCGCATGCGTAGAAAGGCTGAAAAATGCTGTTCGGTCCATGACAAATTATTGTCCCGACGGGACAATTACAAGCCACAGCATTGTATTTTTTCTTACAGCGTATGCGTATGTAGCATTGGGGGGGGGGGGGGGGGGGGGGGTTGGAAAGAAAAAAATTGATTATTTGTCATTCCGATTAATTTCGACATTTTATTATTATTATTATTAGCCTTATTTTTCATTTTATTTTTGGTTATTTCTTTTCTATACTAATTCAAATTTAAGCATATTGTTCTGTTTTTTTATTTTACCATGTTTCTTTTTATAAATATCCATTTTTTTAATACGATACGCAGTTAAAAAGAAATATTCGGGCACGCCAAAACGGCAATTTATAGTCAAGAATGGAATGCCGGAATCTATCTTATGAAATTGTAGCAAACATAAATCAGTCGTCAAAGTTATTATTCATAATGTGTAAAATATTTTTATTTCCTATAATTTCTCCGAAATTCGATCTTAAAAATTTCTTTTATACACAATATTATATACCTCTAATTAAAAAGGAATTCTTTTTGTTTATTTTTATGTGGAATTTATTTAGGTTCTAAAAAAATGATATCAAGTATGAATTGCACATAGATCTTCTTTAAGCAGTAGTGCAAAATAAGTTAGTTTATTAAAACATTTATACATCTAAAATTGATTTGCTAATATTTTTTAATATATTTACTTGTATCATGAATAACTTATGATGTAAAACAATTGAAATTAAATTAATTAACTATATTATTATTCAAAATTAATTTCTATCTTCAATTGTAATCTATTATTTATCATTTCAACAATTGTAATACCTTGTATTTTTTATTTTTTAATTTTTTGTCCATATGTATTTTTTAAGGACACTAAGAATTTGTAAAAATTGGGGTTTGAAATTTCTTTGCTTCAATTTTATTTAAGGATTTATCTCGAAATTTTATCAAAAATTAGATTAGTTAAATGACTTTTTTTGAAATATCTTTATCTTGTTTCTAAACTGTAATTGATAAAATAATTTTAATATCAAATACCAAATCCCAGAATTAACATCAGATGCACATAACAAATATTCAGCCTTCTTAAGCTTTACAATGCATTTTTTGTGTATGTTTAGTTTCATAAAATCGTGAAGAAAACAGATTTGACATCATAAACTTATTTGGTCCGAAATCTGACCAATATATACAGTTAATTTTCAAAAACACATAAAAAATTTCTTTTGCCTAAATAGTTGAAATACAGATTTGCCTTTTCCGTAGGTGCAGGAACATGAGATCTGAGATATAGTCTATCAGCCGAAGGGTTTGGCAAAAATCAGATATCTGTTAATAATACTGGTTATCCATAAAATCTTATGTAATATTCATTTAACTAATTTTTAGTTTTAGTGTTTAATTTTAATAAGAACAAATGACCAAGAAAACAAATTTCATTTCAAAAAATGTCCAAAATATTGTAAATATTTGTAATTTTTTTGCCAATTGAGATACATCTTATTTAAATGCAGACAGTTCGATCTTTACAGTTAAAAATATGTTTTAAAGTTTGTATTATAGGCGTAAATTTGGCAAGCCTTTTCTAGAAGAGAATAAAATAAAAAATGGATTTAACAATTTGGAAAATAATCTGTAGCCTTATAGTGAGCTGTATCTTCATAACTATAACATTTAAGCTATAAGTTATTTGTTCCTTATTTTTTCGAATGCAATGTATATGAAGTGGAATTACTGTAAAAGTGAAAAAATCGAATTCGAGATTTTGATTAATAATCACATTTTAGAACTTGTTGAATAAAAATACAAAGCTTTTCTTATTATAGCTGCTTTATATGAATATGATGATTTAAACATTGAAAGATGTCAATATTTAATTCCAATGTAATGTTTTTAAATTAAATGTGTAGGTTGACGCAATTGTAATCAGAATTGCCCTCACTTTGTAAAATATTTGAGGTAATTAAAAGAATATCGTGTCGTCAGAATATGGATGGAGAGTGTACTTGAGTCATATCGTGTCGTCAGAATATGGGTGAAGAGTGTGCTTGAGTCATAAAGGTCACGAATGAAATTGCAGTTTTTACTACGAAGGCATAATAGCTGTTGTAGAACATATATCCTGTCATTGGGTTTGAAGTATTTCGACTTTGCAACATTTCTATGCCCACAAAGGTAACGAAACTGTCATCCAAGTACACAGGGTGCTATAGTAGTAAAGATAATATTTTTACAAAAATAAAAAATAAAACAATTTTTTCTACACTTAGCCTAGTAAAATTAAATTAATGGCATTAAATTAAAATCATAATGAGCTAGCTAGAAAAATGAAATATATACGTTTGAAATATGTCGGTCTGCCTATTTATACACACACACACACACACACATATATATATATATATACACACTTGTGAAAAGAAGGGAAAATTTAAAAAAATGTAATTAGCCAGAAAATTTAAATTTGGCAGCATAAATTGAGATTTGTGAAGTATTTCAGTATTTCGTACCAAATCGATTAATAGAAGTACAAAATACTTTGTCTTTTATTAAAATAAATTTTTCTAAATATATAATATTTGACAATCTTTTTTTAAAAAAAGAATTCTTATTTCTAAAGCAGATAAACACAATGTATCTTTATTTTTCAAATATTATAGTTTATTTTTAAAAATTCACTTATTAATGCTCTTAAAATGTTTCGTTTGTTTCGCCCATTATCCCAAAATACTTTTAAATTTCAAGAGTTAAAAACAATTTAGATCTGATTTCTTACTAAGCTTTATTTACAATTCAAATGAAAGAGCAAAGAATTTAACAGCAGCTATTTTTAATTAGGAATTTTATAAAGATTTACCTAAGACTCTCTGCAAATGATCGTGGAAGCAAACGAAAACGCACGAATTTACTCTCTCGACGTTTTTCAATTATTACGACTGACAAAATTTTGCAGTGGAAAAAAAAAAGTAAAATAACTTTTTAAAAAACTTATTTTCCTCCTTCTTAGAAGTTTGGCTTTGTAATTATTTCTTGGGGCTATTTACTTGAACATTTTTGCCATTTGCGTTTCCTTTTTGATTGCAAACGATTCTCTTTTTGTTCTTTTAGTCGATATAAACACACACACAAAAAAAACTATTTAAAAATCTTTATGAATACTTCATATTAATTAGGCAATGTATTTTTGAAGAATTTATACTAAACGAGCAAACAGAATTTTATGTAACATCTGAATCGTCTGTTTATTCTTCAGATGCGCTATTTCCATTCCATTTAATTTTTAAATTCTGTTCGCTCTTTATTTGTATATAGTGATAATTTTTAACAATATTTTGTTCTACGTTTTTCTTTAAATAAAACATTAATTAAATACATTTTTATTTAAAATAAAGATGCGACTTAATATTTGTTAATTTTCTCAAATATCTAAGAAAAATCGAATTTTCAAAGAGTTCCAATAATTTCACAAAGGTCTCAAATTGAAGAAGGAAACTTTATTTTCACGAAATAAAAATATCAATATTTAAATTCATTTTATATTTATAATTTATGTTTGCAAACACAGGTTTTTAATCCTTGTTAGATCAATTCATCCATTTGTAATTCTTCAGAAACAAAATAAATGTTGAAATAAAACTGAAATATATAATGGGTAAATATATAATTTTGCTATCCTAAGATAAAAGACCTCAGCACAGAAATGAGGATTCAAATAATAAATACAAATCTAAAGTGTCAAGAGTTTATTGAAAAAAATGTCAATTCCAATTTTAAAAAATGTTTTTATTTCATTTATCCATTTTTGATAAAGCTGAATTTTTTTTATCGATTTCTTTAATTTCTTAATTATATATTTCTTATTTCGTATATTTCTTATAATTTCTTGAATTAAAAGACGAGGTTTCTTTAGCAACTTTTCATTCCCGATTGCAATACAATATTGTAATATTACTAGAGATTATTTATCAGTTAAAAATGATTTTCAATTAATTACCATTTTCTGCGAAAAGCGTTAGCTGGCAGTGAAGTTAAAAAAATATATTCTCAAATTTTCTGATGTTTAGAAATAAATTATAAAATACATTTAAGACTAGAAAGCTAAAAATATAAAAGCTTTAAAAAATACTCGTTTTTCCCCTAGAGTAATTAATTAAAGATAGAAAATGAATTATGATAAAAAATTTGGATATCCAAACGAAATCATAAAACTCTGATGCTGGAAGCGAGTTCATAAGGAAAAAAAATACTATAAATATAAAACATCCGTTGTTAATTAAAATATAAAGAAATGAGTCCATGGCTCAAATTGTTGGGAGCATTCTCACATTCTGCGAGTTTCTTTCTTTATGTGATATGAACATTTTCGATTTAAAAAAAATATTTTATTCTTTCTAGTATGATAATAAAAGTCTATTTTATTTGAAACATATTTTTAATTTAAAATGATTCAATTAGTTTGTTTTTTAAGCAATTATTTTTTTAAATATTTATTAATAATGAATGCTTGAAAAATGCATTATTTCACGTAATAAAAAGTACTATTTAAGAACTTTGTTTAAGCTCAAAATAATCATTAGTATATACAAAATCTTTTCATGGCATTAAGGTATGATATTCCAAAAGTCTATGTTACAATATTTCTATATATTTCTATAATAAGTTACATAGAATAGAAACCGTTATTATTTAAATAAACTCTGTATAAAGGAAGGTATAAAAGAATGTTAATACAATTTTATATCTATAAAGAATTTATCAAATATCATAAAGCGTGTTTTCAGTTTTATAAAAAGCATTATTTTTTTATAATTTTTCTTATTTCCATTTTGAACTAGATTTAATTTCAAATATGCACTCAATGAACTCTATCTCAGCTTTATAATCAACATATTCTTAAACATTTAGTTAGGATTTCTGAAATATATTAATAAGAAACCGAAATGTAAGCATTTGTTACCTTTGTTTGTATATTTCTTGTAGACAAATCTGAAAACATTTCTATGTAAAAAAAGAAAACAGAATATAAAATTAATTTATAACTTTCTTTTCTGGATTTCTTAACAACAATTTGAGAAATATAATGACCTCGGGGCATTTGTTTCTCCCTTAAATATTATATCATTCTTTTCTTTTCTTTTTTTTCGCAATTGACGTTGCGCATTGTCTTTGTTTTATATTGTTTTTGTAAAAGAAAAATAGAAAAGATAATATACATAATTTAGAATCTTTAATGAGCATTTCATATTAAATACCCAATGCAATTTGAAAATAAAAATCATACTAAAACTGCACATTAAAGACTAAGAATTTTCTGAATTACTTTCTTCTTTAATATTTTCCATGCCTAAGCCATTTCTTTCCTTTAAAATAATCATTTAAAAATATTGCCTACTAATGAGCAGCTAGGAGATTTAATTACATTTGTGGCATGCTTTTTTATACATTCTATAAACAAAATTAATTTCCTTGAATAAAAAAAATGAGAAAGCGAAAAATAATTTTTGCCGTATTTCAAATTATTTTTTAATTTTCTTTTTTCATTTATCTGAAATGACAGTGTCATGCGAACATTAAAAATATAATAAGATTTTTTCTTTTTTTAAAAAAACAAAGTATAGAGCAAAAGCAATCAAACAAAATTTGTCTTTATTAAATAATATAACATCAGAACTTTCAAGTAGAATTGAAATTCGATTTAATTAAACAATATGAGACATTACATCCACTCTTATAATGTATCAAGCTAATGTAGTATATGTAAGTAAAGCATGTCAAATTTCAATTTTATTACACGAAGAAAATTACGAAGGACGTTTATTAAAAATTTTATTTTTATATCCGATTCAATGTTTCTTTCAATAACAGAAACCATTTTTTATTTTTGAAAAGTCACACTTTTATTAATTTATTACCTGTCGACATTTCTTTTTTTATCTTCTCGTCTATATATCAAGGATGAATGTGTATGTGTGATTTAGCGCTATTGGGACCAGACCGTTTGACCTAGAAATACCAAATTTCAATTGTAGAAACATACACTTGGTAATGAATTTCAAAATATTAATTAATTAAAGGTAAGCTAGATTTTAAAGCTTTTTCACGAAAATGCTGAATATATCCCCGTTTAAAATTATTTTACCACCCTTTTGATTTATAATAAATTAACTTTTAATGATGCTAATTTAGTTGATGTAATTTTTTTTAGTTTAGGCTTAATTAGTTATTAAACGTACTTTTAAGTACATTTCACAGTAATATTTTGATTGAAACCTTATCGTTATCATTTTTCATCAATTATTTGATGGCTTATTTTTCTCCTATTTTTGAAAACTAAAGAAGGATTCAGTTTTATATGTGTGGTTTAAAAGACGAATATAAAAGTTCAATTGCAATATCTTGTAATTTAAAGATAGAATAACTGCATTGTTGAGTTTTATAGTGCTGTGACGTCATGAGGCTGGTCTCCATTAAATCTGTGTACTCATTAGACATATCATAAATAAGGCAATTAAAGAATACTGTTTTACTTCCAGTCAAATTTGTGAGAATCATGAAAGTGAAACTACTGCAAGGCAATCTAATTAAACACAAACATACAAACTAGGTGGTCTTCTGAAGTTTGTAATTTTTGATAATACATTATCAAAAAAATTGAGATGCTGCCTCTTGTATAGAATAAAAATTTAAGAAGATTTGGTTAATTGATACTCAAGTTTTGAAATCAATAAAATAGTGAATTACCGTAATGGGTGCAGAAATATAGATCATTTTATATCTTTAAAGCATTTTGAAGATATATTTCTAAGCAACAAACGTCGAATTTGATAAAACCGTACAAAACGATTGAAAATAAATCCAGCTATAAAACCATTAGAACAATTTAAAGCGTTGTTGCTTTTAATTCAGTTGTTGCTGTTAATCAATTTTTTTAAAAAAAAACGTCTATTCTGTATTTTATATTTAAGTGATTAGAAGGCAAATTTTATTTTTGAAATGGATATTGCTTTCAGAATTCAGCGAAGAACATAGATAATCCATGTATGTATCAGTATGAATTCCCAATGAAATTATATTTTACAAAAAAACGATATGTTGTAACAAATATCACATTTTGTTACACAATTCTTACAGAAAAAAATGATATATCGTCTTTATTACACCAAACATATATACTTTAAGAATGTTATGCAATCTCCTTTTCGTATTTAGTAAATGAGTTGTTCAACTTGCGATTTCTACTTAATAGAACTAGGCATTATATTTTAAGGGAGAGCAGGCTTTATTTTCTAATACAGTAAGGTTTTAAAAAATTTTCTACCCTATAATAAATAAAAATGGTTATTAAATGTTTCCTCCTATGCTTTGAAAATATTGTACTAGGGTAATGTTGGGGGAGCAGACAAATTGATTGTTTAACATTCTCATTCTAATTACAATAATAATTTGTAAAAAATGATAAAGAAGGAACTTGCTTTGATTTATATTTTATCCTTACGAGTTATTAAGCAATTGAACATTATTTTTTCTTTGAAAAGGATTTTAAACAGTTTAACGTTTAACTTTTTTTAAAAAAACTACTTTTAAATACTTTTATTACTTTTCTGTTGCCTCAGTCATTAATACTAATTACTGTATGAAACAGCGTCCAGCAATATTTTCTACTTTTGCGAAGAAAAATTAATGAAGTACCCTAGAAAGAGCTATAAAAGAAGTTCCATAAAAATGACAAAAGTCGTTAGAGATTTACTATTATATTTTATTATATTATATTTATTTACATTTTTAAATGAGTATAACGTTTTAAATTCATATACAATATATTTATATACAATTTTTCAATTTATATACATTATTACATTTTCAATGAAAATTTTAAATATTAAAAAAGATATATAAAATCTTTTGTTTGTTCTAGAATTATTATTTGTGTGGTATCTAAATCATTAAATGTGGACACCCTATGAGACCGCAATATGGCAGTAAATCTGAAATCGTAGTCCACATTCTTTTCGAAAGTAGTTGAGGAAATTGAACCCATATTAAAATATATTAAATGCTGTTCTATGAGAAAATTATTACATGGCAATAAATAACTGAATATTACTTTTTGCGAATTAAAATTTAAGAACTCTGATACTAAATGTGCAAATTCTCAGTATTCTTTATTATTTCTACGATTCCCAAGTTAACAGCACGTGAAATAATACTGAACAGCAATATGGAAGAGATTTGAACATGCTGGCTGCAGCCTAGAAGATGGGAGGTGAAAGCGCGAAAGAATGATATTAAGAATAAATAAGAAATCTTATGAATAAATTCTTATTTTTTTGTATATATAAGTCACCACTACAAAAAAAAAAATCTTGCCGTTTAGCAATATGGAAAAGATTTGAATCAATCGGCTGTACCCTTGATCTTAAGAATAACATTAAAAGATAAAATACATTCATCTTATAGTTAAAAAAAAAGAGATAGGAAAATTATGGCACTAAATGCACGAAGAATTTCTTCGCTACGCCATTATTATTTATTTGGTATCTAAGTCTCAGTAAAACAACAGCATGGAGATAATTTTCAATCTTGTTGCTAATAATTGTTGCTAGGGGAATAATTAAACTAATTAAAATATATAATTACTGTTAACTATTGTTAGAGGGAAATATTAAAAGATAATAAAAAAGTTCCATCAAGAAATTATCTCAAGTTCTAGATTATTTCATTTGGAAATTAGAAAATTCTGACATTAAATATGCATGTTATATTTCTTCGATTGAATTATTATCTCTTTGACATGCGAAATAAAATCTAAAAAAAAAGCAATATTTCAGTGATTTCTGAGCTTATAAACTGACCGTCTGCAGAAGGAAATTGTAAAAACAAAACTGTTAATCAAGATATTAATGATAATAAAAAAGTGCCATGAATAAAGAAAAGAAAATTTTAAAAATATTATATCGAGATAGTAATTATAAAAATTCGATTGAGAAAAGGGGCATTTTTTGAAATTAAGGATTAAAACATCGCCTGAAAAACTAAGCAATATATTTAAGTAATACAATAATGTTTTATTTTAATCGCTTATAATTCCACTATTTATTTGAAAAAAAAGGCATTCCAATTCAAAACTTGGGTCAGAAATGTAGTGTCAAATAAAAATAATATATTTTTTTCATTAAACGTTAATGACAGTCATATTCTGTTTAAAAAGACTGAATAGCTTTGAAATATTTTTTTTTTCTCTCTTACAATCTATCATTCTCAGTAAACTGTATCTTTCTCCTTTATAAACATTTTTCAGTAACATCAAATCAAGATACCAAGAAAATGAAATATACATCATCTATTTCTTTCTGCCTTGTGGCATCAATAATATATATATATATTACTGAAAAAAAAAGTTCGGTTAAGAAATTCCGTCAACAAAGATTTAAAAAGAATAAATAAAAAGTTAAATAAATAAAAGCTTAGAGTATAAAAGTTGAATATTATAAATAGATATATCCTTGATATCTTTAAATTGAAATGCATTTTCCACAGAAAGAGTGGAATTTCTTTATAACAGATTACGTAAAAAAAAATGGCTGCTTATTCAAAAGAAACTGCTGTATGATGATTTTATGACTATTCTAAATTTGCAGACTTGAGTATCAGTCAGGAATAAATGAAAAAGTTGATATTCTTTCCTTTTGACAGATTCAAAAGAAAAATTTCTCAAGATTTCTAATGAACCTGAAATTCATCCTTTAAAGTTCGGAATGTTGGGTAAAAAATATGAGATCTTCGCTTCACTTCCATTCTTTCTTACTCAAGCAAACGAAAAAGTTACCTTATCGAGAAATGCGGAAATATCTTCCATTTCCGGTCTTGCTACAAGGATTTTATTTTTTACTTGTGTATGTCTGTCTTCATTTTTTCCCCTCTTTTTGTGTTTTTTTGTTTAAATGTTTCGTCGTTTTTACTTTAACTTTTATATGAAAAAAAAAATAATCGAATAAAAAGACGTCATCTTTTACTTCCTTTCTCATGCGATTTTGAATATGAAAGTTTGAAGTAAACGAATGGATCGGTCTACTTCATCTCGGTCGAATACTTTTATCAGAAATTTCAATTTTTATTCGACATAACAGTATTTGAACATTTAATTTTGTTTTTTTATAGTTTTTTTGAGACAAAAAAAAAGAATGATATTTTTTTTGATAATATGTGTCAAATGCTCTTTTTTGAAAATATTATGTTATTTGCTTTATCAAAACATTGTATTGTCAATTAAGTTAAATTGTTATATATTATTTATATTAATATATGGATTTATTAATAATGTACTCTAGCAAGTGTAAGTTCCTTGAAAAATTTAAAAAAAAGAAACTTGCATATTATTTGTTCTGCTTCACCTAATAAAACATTTTGCATGTTTTAAAATATATTTTCAATTTCAAAAAAAAAAAAAAATTAAATTTTTAAACATTTTTCATCAATATTTTTATCGAAAATTATTTACTGTTTCAACCTTTAAAAGTGTAATTTAAAATATATAAATTTACTTTATTATTAAATAATAATCTTTATAACTATATTATGATATTCATAAAATATTTGCATTTTTAGTTTATTATTATATGGAGTAATATTTCATTATGAAAAATTATGCAGAATTGTATATTTGAATTCAATATATAATAATTGCAATAAAAAGTTGAATATAATCAATATTGGCCCTTCGTGTAAAAAAAAAAATTACATACCTTGAATGTATGTTTACTTCTTTTTGCACTTTTATTCTTTGCAATTTCTATTATTACTTACTTTTTCTCCCTAATATATATATATATATATATATATTTGTGTGTGTGTGTGTGTGTGTGCGAATGTGTGTGTGTGTGTGTGTGTGTGTGTTTGTGTGTGTGTGTGTGTGTGTGTGTGTGTGTGTGTGTGTGTGTGTGT
>JAPMOR010073358.1:176091-227746 GCA_026543865.1 Argiope aurantia
GTGTGTGTGTGTGTGTGTGTGTGTGTGTGTGTGTGTGTGTGTGTGTGAATATATGTTGTCTCAGATTCATCCACATTCGAATAATTAACATCATCATTGCATATGTAACATGAGGAAATTAGGAAGTACAATTCAGCAACTTTTTAGCAATTACTTTGTTGGCTAAAACTAAATCAATTATACACATAGTGTTTTCAGTTTCAACTGAATTTTTTAAAAATGAAATTTAATTTTAAATAATCATAAATATCGAAAATTGTTTTAATTTACAATCACAGTAGGCATATCTCTCTGATAATCCTTTAGCTAAAATGATGAAATTACTGACACAAAATTATTTTTCATAAATTTACACAGTTTTTATGACAAGCAATACTACTAATGATAAAGAAATAAAATCTCATAAAATAAAGGAATTTTATATTATATTATATATATATATATATTATTTTATTATATATATATTATTAATTTAAAAATAAATCAGAATTACTATTAGTCCTTTTAAAAAAAATAGCGCACATTATTTTAAGAAATTAAGTAAATAAATAAGGAAATCAAAAAATCCCTAATAAAATTATATTGAAGCAAATGCAAAGCGAAGAGAGATAAATAAAAATGAATTAATTTGAAAATATCTAATCATATTTTCCAAAGAGCTTTATGAAGTTCAAAGAAAATGCATTTAAGTGGTTGTTAATATTATTAGAGAAATCCGCGGAAATTATTAATACATGAAAGTAAAGTTATTTCCATAATTTTACTTCAATGAAATTTGAGGAAATTCTTCATTAAATTTCTCATTCATGGGAACTATTTTCTTCAATTTTATTTTCTTTCAGTACCATAAATTGTAAAAGACATTTTCATTGAAAATAACCGTCTCAGGTTGTTTTTAGCTTAAATATGCGTTTTTAGCCATTTATGTATTGCCACAGACAGAAATTAAACCAAATACTAAATACTGTTTATTGGTTTCGAAAATAATTTATTTAAACAATTGTTCTATATAATTTAATAGATTAGTCTTTCGGTTTTAATAAGACTGTTCAATGGATGGCCTTTAACCAGATCTTTTAGATTGCTTTTTAAAATGGCAGTAATCTTATTGTAGATTATTGTCAAAATTATTTTTTAATATCTGACAGGGGCAACAAATGGAAGAATATATATAGTTTTTTTTTCTCTATCTATTGCAGAGCCAGCGCAAGAACTTAAATCTTGATCTGGAAACAACATTTTCTCTTGATCTGGCAACAACTCTTCCCCGCGAGAGCACTTTTGTTTTACCGCGCGAAAAAGATGTGTCTCCTGTAGCTGTGTGTGTGTGTGCTTTCGTGATGTTATGTTAATGTTGTACCCCTGCTTTAGATGTCTTCTTCAATAGTTGTTTTACATATAATAAATGGAAAAAAACAGATCAGGTCCCTTTTATTTGATTACTCATGAACATTTTGGCGCCCAACATGGGGCCTGATCTAACGGAAAAGCAGCTATGAAGATCGAAAGGAATCAGTAACCAGAAAGGTGAGCGAATATTTTCCTTTATTTAAGAGAAACTCGGACATTTAAAATAATTTAATTTCATCGATTTGAATGTCCGAAGTTAAAAGGAATGAATGTAACAATAGAATGAAATTTGATTTTTATATTTGAAGTTGAATTTTTGTTACATATTGATACTATCTATTCGCTTTAAAGATATTGGTTACTGATAGAATACTATTGAAATATTGATTGATAATGTATGAATAAATCTAAAATTGATATTGAAATTTGATGTATTGGAAATACAATTTTGATTTTGGAATTTTTGAATATTAAACATAAGAACGATGGATGAACTTTCTAAATTGAGAAAAACCAGAGGTTTGCATAGATCTTCCTTTACTAAGTACATTAAAAAGATTAGTAATTATTTGGAAGGGAAAATCGATTCTCTTACCACCAAAGATTTGCAAGAAGCCTTAAATTATTTGAATATATCGTCTACACAGTTAAAAGACTATGATAAACTTATACAAAATCTAATCAAAGATGATAGGAAATTCGAAACCGAAATTGAGTCGGCATTCGAACACAACGGAAAAATTATCGTTTGTTTGTACAAGTTGTCAGCGCAATTAAAATGTTTACAAGACAAATCAGATCGCCAATCAATAACATCAAATGTTTCTTTGTTAGGTGCTACAGAAAATCCTAATTTAGATGCAATAAAGGACCCTCAGGAAAGTCCAGCCATCGTACCTGTAAACGAATATAATTTTAAGACCATAAAACTGCCTAAACTTACAATTGAAAAATATTATGGAGACCTCTGTTGCTGGTTAGAATTCTGGAATCAATTTCAAAATTCTATTGATAAAAACAAATCTCTGTCAAAAATAGATAAATTCTCATATTTAAAGTCACTATTAGGGGATGCGGCCGCGATTGCCATTAATGGCTTTGCGCTCTCAGACGAGAATTATGATCAGGCTTTAAAATTGTTGAAACAAAGATTTGGCAGAGAAGAAATGGTTATTAACGCACACATGTCAAAATTACTAAATCTTGTACCAGTAACTGATTCAAATAATATTTATGGTCTTAGGAAGTTGTATGATACCGTTGAGATAAACTTAAGAAGTTTAGAATAATTAAAAGTTACTTCAGAAATGTATGGGCATTTACTCTATCCCATTTTAATTAAATTGATTCCCAAAAATCTTGTCCTTGAATTTAATAGAAAAAGAGTTGATAGTTCGGTGAAGTTCGAATTTAATGTAACTGCGTTACTAAATTTTTTAAGAAATGAAATTGAATGTAGAGAATCCTCCGCTTTTATGCATACTGCGAAAGGCGATAAGCGCAAAGAAAATTCCCTCCAGAAAGTGAAACAGAATCCTTTCAACAACTTCAGTCGAAAAACACCGAGCTCGCATGATAAATTGCGAAGTCCAAGGTCAAGCGCAAAACCGCAAGATCTTAAATGCTTTTCCTCGTCAGCATTAAACAAAAATTGTTTATATTGTAAAGGCGAGCATCGATCGGAGTTATGTTCTCAAACCGACTTAGAAACGAAACCTGGTGTTTTAAAACAAGATGGCAGAAGTTTTTTTATGCTTGAAGACAAAACATCGAGTTAATGAATGGCGCCAGAGAAGATATTTGATATGTGAGATATGCGGTAAGAAGCATAATAAATCTATTTGCTCTCAAGCAGAATCGAACACGCCCGATTTAAATAAAGATAATAAGAGCGTAATTACTGCAATTTCACATTACGATGAAAACAAAACAAACTTTTCTCGCGGTAATATATTTCTTCAAACTTGTGCAACCCTCGTGCGCAATGATGAAATAAACGAATTTGAAACAGTACGACTAATGTTAGATAATGGAAGTATGAGAACATTTATAACACGTGAAGTTTCAGAAAAAATAAAGTTAAAAGTAATCAGAAAAGAATCTTTATCGGTATACGCTTTTGGTGCTAAACAAGCAAAGGAACATTCTTACAATATAGTGAGAGTAGAATTAAAAAACCGTGAGAGTTCCTCTTTACGTATTGAAGTAGACGCTTTGGTTACAGAAAACATTTCAGCCACTACTTTTCCTGTACCTAACAACAATATTACTAAAACGTACAATAAATTGAAGCATTTGCAGCTAGCTGATAATATTGATAATAGAGGCAAGAATATCTCAATATTAATTGGTGTAGATTATTATTATGAAATCGTTTGAGGCAGAATAAAAAGATTAAATAACAAACTGGTAGCGACTGAAACAATTTTTGGATGGTGTTTACAAGGATACGTAGGTTTATCAAATGATTTAATGACCATGAAGATTGTAGCAGATGAAAAGGATGTTTCGAATCAACTTAAACAATTTTGGGATCTTGAGAATTTAGGAGTAGAAGGAGTTGAAGAGGATGATTTAGAAAAACGTACTATAGATAAAGAAATTATGAAACAATTTGAAGAAAATATTGTTTATCAAAATAAAAGATATACTGTAACGTTTCCTTGGAAAACAAATATGAAAGAATATTTAGCTAATAATTTTGAAGTGGCTAAAAGGAGGTTTTCGCACTTAAAATCAAAATTTATTAAAGATAATTCGTTATTTTTAGATTATAAAACTGTTATTGAAGATCATTTAAAAGAAGGTATCATTAAGAAAGTTATAACATGTGAAGAAGGAAAACCTTCATTTTATTTGCCTCATAGGGCTGTAATAAGGGAAGATAAAACTACCACACGTTTGAGAGTGGTATTTGACGCGAGTTCTCATGCGAAAGGACAATTGTCGTTAAATGATTGTTTACATACTGGTATCAATCTCATTCCAGGCCTTTTTGAGATTTTAATAGGTTTAGAGAACAAGCTGTTGCCATAACTGCCGATATAAAGAAGGCCTTTCTGCAAATACAGATTGCCGAAGAAGATCAGAATTATACTAGCTTCTTCTGAACGGAAGATCCGGAAAAGGAAGAAGAGGAAATTTTCCAAGATGACTCGAGTTCTCTTCGGTGTCAAATCAAGCCCCTTCCTCCTTGCAGCTACAATCCAACACCATCTAAAGAGGTATGTAGAACAATTTTCTAATATCTGTCAAATGCTAGAAAAATCATTGTATGTCGACGATTTAATCTGTAGCCAAAGAGACTTTGATTCAGCTTTTAAAACAGGCCTAGAATGTTTCAACATCTTTAAAGAAGCGAGCATGGAATTAAGAAAATGGAAAACTAACTCAGTTGAGCTTCGTGATAAATGGAGAAAGTCGGGTTTAGAAATAGATTAAGAAAAACATTCAATTAATGATAACCCTGCTTTAACTCCTTGTAAAGTGCTAGGATTAGCCTGGGATTCCGATTTAGATGTATTCCAGTTTGGCACTCGAAGCTTAGAGAAATTTCTGTCTAAAAATATAAATTCCAAACGATATGTTCTTCAAGTAGCTGGACGCATTTTTGATCCAGTGGGGTTTGAGGATCTTTTACCATCAAGATAAAATGTCTAATACAGGACATTTGGTGCTTAGGATTAGACTGGGATGACCCTCTCCAGAAATCACTGACCACTAAAATAAATGAATGGTGCGAAGAAATAAAAAATTTGCATCTCATTAAAATACCTAGATATTTTTTCGCCGAAGCAAAAACCAATGAAATAGCTGAAGCTCAACTACATTGTTTTTTCGACGCCTCAAAGAGGACATATGAAACTGTAGTGTACATTAGAGTCTTATTGAGAAACGGAGAAATCAAATCAAATTTGGTCGCTTCAAAAAGTAGAGTAGCCCAGCAATATTGGATACCAGCTGGTCAAGCCGAAGTTAAAAGTGTAATCAAAAGAGGCTTAACCTGCTTTAGAGTGAAAAATAAAACTATTCAACAGATGATGGGCGATCTACCAAGAGATCAGGTCATTCCAACCAGATCTTTTGACAAGGTGGGAATTGATTTTTCAGGCCCAATCATAACGAAACCTAATTTGAAAAGAACTAGAGTAACAGTCAAATCTTACATCGCCATATTTATATGTTTTAGCACTAAGGCTACTCATCTGGAAGTAGTATCTGATTTAACTACTGAAACCTTCTTGGCATGTTTTAAAAGATTCATCGCAAGGCGATCGAGACCTTCAGTAATTTGGAGCGAAATTGCAACTAATTTTAAAGGAGCATATGCTCTTCTGAGCCCCCTATTTAAATGATGCAAATCCAATTCGATTCAAAGGTTCAGTGCCGAGGAAGGCATCAATTGGAATTTCATACCCCCAGCTGCACCCAACTTTGGTGGTCTCTGGGAGGCAAATATAAAATCTATGAAAAAAATCTTAGTGAAAGTCACCAAGACCAAAATTCTGAACTTTGGGAACTTAACACATTGGTTGTCGAAATTGAAGCGATATTGAATTCAAGACAACTCGGTCCCTTGTCCAGGACCTTAAATCCAAGTTTTGGGACCGCTGGAGTCGGGAGTATCTGCAACAACTACAGTAGAGGCAGAAATGGAAGAATCCACAGCCCAACCTGAAAGAAGGTGACCTAGTCATATTCAAGGACGACCACAAGCCATTACAGTAGAAGTTGGCGCGAATAAAGAAGATAATACCTGGACCCGATGGACTTGTTCGAGTAGTTGAGATGCAAACTTCCAACGGAGTATTCCTGCGAGCCATGAACCGCATAATTCCCCTTCCAATTCAAGATGTTGGACCAGTGTCCAACGGGGGGCGGGATGTTGCAGAGTCAGCGCAAGAATTTAAATCTTGATCAGGCAACCACTTTTTCTCTTGATCTGGCAGCAACTCTTCCCCGCGAGAGTACTTTTGTTTTACCGCGCGAAAAAGATGTGTCTCCTGTAGCTGTGTATGTGTGTGCTTTTGTGATGTTATGTTAATGTTGTACCCCTGCTTTAGATGTCTTCTTCAATAACTGTTTTACGTATAATAAATGGAAAAAAGACAGATCAGGACCCTTTTATTTGATTACCCACGAACACTATCGATATACATACAAAATTTCTTCTTTCCCCAAAGAAAAATAAATTTAATGGTCTCTTGAAAGTCTACTGAATTAATATACTGAGAATCTATTGAAACCAGATCTTATACTTTAAAACTCTTAAATAACCCAGTGGAAGTTTTCTCCTTAAAATTTTCTCGCATATTTTCCAATAACCTTGTCAGACCAAAGATTGCTATGCATGAAATTGGATTACTTTTGGCGTGAAGTAGCATTTTTATTGAATGTATCGTGTCATCCTTGGCAAGTACTTTGAACTTAATCAATGGCATGCGGTTAATAATATCTGCAAATACAATTTTCGTTTTAGACATGTTTTTCTCAATCGAATGAAACAAAGATTTGACACAAAATTGTATTTGTAGTCACAAAATCTCATACTTAATTTGGTGTATTTAAATCATTGAGTTTTTGAATTATGGTATAAACATGTTTCTAAAAGTACAGGTAAACAGACAGTCTACCCTTTGTTGCAATTGTCTACACTATAGATGTTAAATCTGTGTACTAAATCTTTACTATCTAGCTTCTCCATTTTTATAGTTATCTCGTTAACTTATATTCGAACAGCCAGACAGACAGATTTCGTCTGAATAGATTTTACCCAAAATTTGATAGAAATCTGCATATTCAGTGTAAAGATAGTATACCAAATTTCAACTGTCTAGCTCCAAGTGTTTTTGAGTTATCTTTATCACAGACAGATAAACATTTTCCAAAAAAGTGTTTTCCGAGCTCAGGGGATTTGTAAAACGTGGAGATTCGTCAAAAACTCGAGTTCGAATTTTTTAACGATTATTATACTTTATCTTTACTACGTATACTAGAAAGTAAAAACGCGAATATACTATACACCTTTTATCTCAATAGATAATGTATTAATCACAAGGCATTTTTTTCGACGAAATTTAACTAAATCTTCCTCCATTGATGCCAAGTATTTAATGGAATCTAAAATAAATTAAGATCTTCGTGTCACAAATTTAATCATTCTGGTCAACTTGGCCTCCTCAATTAACAGGAGATATCGTACGATATCTCCACGAAATTGCACGATATTTTAAATGCTGAGCAATATCATAACAATATTATTTAAAAAAATTCGTTAAAATAATGGCAAAATAGATTCTTTCCTAAAGAGTGAACTTTTGAAGACAGACGTTTCTTTTCCCTGCTTGCCACAATTTATTATATATTGTTCTTAACTTTTTTCAGATTTTAAATTGAATTTCATTAGTCGCTATATTTTCACAGAACACTTATCGAAACTTATATCTTCGATTAAGAAATATACTTTCAAATTGATAACGTCAATAATTTAGCATAGATTCAAGATTTATTCATTGACACTTCTCTATATTCATTTTCTGCCACAGTAGAAAATTATCTGATTAAATGACCATGTCAAAAGTCTTTAAAAATTTATCAGCATGAAATTAAATGGGCTTCCAGTTATTATAAGATGAGTATCTATTTCTAACTCTATTATCATAAAATTCCAAACAACGTTGTTACATTATCTTCAAGATAATATCCGGCAGTCAGAATATCGAACAATATTATGGAGCTGCTATAGTACAATTTCTTGTGCTAATAAGGAAAAGAGCAACGAATTTTATTGAAATTATCAGTTCCTGTTATAAAGAGTAGTTGATCTAGTTTAATTATACGTTTTGAAAAGCTGTGGATTTATGAACATTTTTTATTAGAGCAAGATACTGATACGATATTTCTGGGATGATGATTGGTATTCTGAATATCGCACTTTACCGTAAAGGCCTCATAGTTGGGCATTTTGCGCTAGTAATGCATAAAAAATTTATTAGATTTATTTATTTTTTCCATATCTTTTTTTAGAAAACTTACAAAACGTCATATTAATTTTTCTTAACTTGTATAAAAATTGCAGTTTTGCAGATTATACTTGTTAGAGGTTTTCAAAGAACGCCTCGTAAAAAAAACAAATACGCAATAAAGACACTGATATTCTAAAAATGTGGTTTAATTTAATAAAATACCTAACAAAGATTTTTACGAAACTGTATTGCCTTTATTACGATATTTTTACGATATTGTATTGTCATCGGAAAACTTCACAAAAATTACTAATGAAGTCAGAGCTTCTGTTTTGAAGTTAAAAAAAATCACTAGATTTTCAATGAATGCCGAATATGCTGTTAAAAATGGCTCATGGGACAAACTCAAAAACAAAATCTTAAAAGCATTGCTCTTGTGAGGCTGACTATTATTTCCAGTATTACAAAGGACAATAGATCCAAGTAAAAATCCAAGTAAAAATTTAGTAACGGATAAATATTCGATATATACTTTGTACAACTTTAAAAATTTAATCACATCCAAGCATACCATCGAATATAATAATCAAGACCTTAATGTTATATGCAGTTTGCATTTATCTTTTATTTATAATATTTCACTCCTAAAAATATAACTTTTAAAATGCCGTCATTTTAAAGGTAATTTTTAAAACATGCCTTTTGAATAGAACATTTCCAAATGCTTTCTTCCTTTAAAGTATCTAACAGGGTTGAAAAGGTTCTTTTCATTGAAGAACTCGAATTTTATTTTATAAAAAAAAGAACTCTTAACATTTCAGATTCTAGAAAGATTTATTTTTCAATCTATGTAAGATAGATAATTGTTTTAATAGTACATAAAAGATAAAAGCAAATCTAAAAATAACGATAATTTAAACTGGAAATGAATAATTAAATCGCAAATTTTTCCGAAGATATTATAATTATTTTATGTGTTAATAAGATTTAAATGTTCATTCTTTCTCCATTCGTCCATTGTTTGTTCATTACTTTACAGACAATTTTATTTTTAAAAATATTAAACGTACAATTATTTTCTTGCATTTAATAACATGTATTTGAATAAACTAATGAGCGAGAATATTTTTAATGCATCTTCTGAATAATAAATAATTCGATGTACTTAACTCTTGAAAAGCGTTATATCTTAAAAAGTATTCAATCATGAAATTTAGAATGCATGTTTCAAAACTTGTTACGACTAAAAGGTGTACTAGAATTAAAGCAATGTTTCATTAATTTTTTTTTTGCCTCCAACCACTGTTATTTTGTTTTCTATGAAATAACGAATGAAAAATAAAAAAAGAAATACGAATATTTTCCATATTTCGAATTATTCTCCATATTTTTATGGAACTTTTTGTCCACAGAACTTTAGGTTTCTCGTAAAGTATTTTCTGGAAAACGGAAACAGATGTATATGCCTGATAACTTTGATTTTATTAATTATCCGCTTGCACAACAGGAAAATTTGCACCTAATATTTCTACGAAATAATATTTTATTGATCTATTTTCTTTTTTTTTTTTACCTCTAAACAATAGCACTTCACCTTCTTTAAAATAACGAATGAAAAAAGAAAGAAAAATAGGAATAGTTTTCATCTTTCTTTATGCCATATTTCGAATTATTATCCGTATTTTTATGGAATTTTTGGTCCATAGAATGTCAGGCTTCTCATTAAACATTTTCTTGAAAAAGGAAACACATACGTATGCATGATAACTTTAATTTGACCAATTATTCTCTAACAAGACAAAATAACTTTGAACTGATCTTTCTATAAAATAATCTTTAATTGATCTGTTCTTCTTCCCCCTCCCTCCTTCAACCAATGCCTTTTCATCTTCTTTAAAATAACGAATGAAAAAAGAAAGAAAAATATGAATAACTTGAATGAGAAAGTATACCAAAGTAGAAGTTACAATTCTCCACAAAGAAATTACTTCTCACATATTTCAATATAACATTTGTCGCACAGAGAAATTTAAGATTACTTAAAGACATTGACATTTTTCTTCTTTAACGAAAGAAAAAAGAGAATTGTAAAATATTCCCACGATTAAGTCTTAAAATGGTTTGCGTCATTAAATTTAAATTTCAATGCTTGGCAATTGGCATATTGTCCTCTGCCTATTCCTCAAGTTCTACTTTTGTTATAAAATATTTCCTTTTTCATTTTCTTCTCTTCAATTCAAAATATTTTTTGGAACACTTTTTTCTAATCTTCGAGGCTTATTTTACTTTGATTTTTTTTCCTTTACTTTCATGTTTTTTTTTATTCCCCCATTTTAAAGCAAAAACGAAAATAATAATAAAAAAATGGTAATTTTATCGTTTCCCAAAATTCTGGGTTTAATTATCCGCCGGTTTCTTCCGCGAAATTAAGTGACAATTTTGAAGTAAATACAGCTAGAGTCCTTTCAATGGCATGATTGTTTGTTTTCTCAAGCTATTTCTGATCGCATAGGAGCACTTTTCCTGAAAATAACAAAAAGTCAAATGCTTTATTGTAAAAGGAAAAATGTATTCTTTATTCGATTTTTTTTCTCTATTCATTCTTTGATATATATCTGAATATATTCGAAAGGTTGCTAGGAAATGAATCAATATAAAAAATGCTCCTTGTTATCAATAATAGTGTTTTTATTTCATTTTCAATAAATATAGTAATTTACACAAAAACCGACAAGATCAAAATCCAGAACCCGTTATTTTCACAAAAAAAAAAAATCTTTAAGGAGCGTTAAAAAATAATTACAACCGTTCTTTTATAAATTTCTGACATTTTTTTTCTTTCTTCTCAAAAACCTTTAATTGAAGCGATAAAGTTACATAATCACAACTGATATTAAAACATACTATAAAGAATAATTTTTGCCAATTATTTTTCATTTCTAATTGAATAAAATATTTATTTTAACCTATTTTTTAATTTATAGCTAGAAAAGCACACAGGAATTTAATTACTAATTTTTAAAATTGTTTAAATCTGAAGTTTCCATTTCAGCTTTCTCTTCTATAAATTTCGGACATTTTTTTCTTCTCAAAAACAAACTTCCTTATTAATTGAAACGATAAAGTTACATGATTACAACTGATATTAAAATATAATATAAAGCATTTTTTACCAATTTTTTATTCATTTTTAATTGAACGGAATATTTAATTTCACCATCCAATTATAGCTCGAAAATCTATCCATCTATCTATCTATACTTATAATAAAGCTCAATGTGTGTGTGTGAGTGTTGGCGCTCTACAGGCCAGACCATTCAACCCACAGTTACCAAATTTAGCACGTGTATACCTTGGAGGCCGGGAATGTGCGCCTGGGGGTTATTTTTTCGAATTTTTAATTAGAATTTTATTTATTTAAAAATTAAGCGAAATTTTGATGTGTTTCTGCTATAACTTTCGAAAATACTACCGCACAAAAAAGATTTGTACATGAAGTTAAAGATCAAAAATTTATATTTTAAAGGATACCAATGTTTTAACCTTAAAATTAAATTTCTATTTTTAATGAATTTTTAAATAAATATTTTAACTATATTTTTCCAACAATTTTTTTCGCACAAAATAAAAATAAAATTTAAGCTGAACGAGCACGTTTCGCATTCATGGGAAAAAATTAGCTTTTTTCAAAGTGTTGCAAACACATTGATTAAAGCTCCAACTAAAAATAAATTAAATCTTTTTGGAAATGAATTCTGCAAAAATATAACTTTTGGCACGTGTCTGTAGGAAAGGAAACAAAAATGAAATATTATTTTTTCTAAAAAATAAATTCAAGAAAAATTATTTTATGATCTTTTACACTCTCTATATTATTAATCTAATAAATCAGTTTTATTTTATGGCAAGTTTTGTTTAAGTTGAACAGGATATCCATTCAAATCAGGGCCACACAGCTAATTTGTAAACCTTTAGTAAGACACAGATCTGCTAAAATGGTCTAAATGGAAAATGACTATATTTTATGTAACTTGATTCAATAAATGCTCTAATAAATAACGAATTTTTGATTTTACATAAAGCTTTTGCGGTGGAAATCACGAATAACAAAATATTCTTGAAACACTAATATTTTAAATAAAAAGAGTTAATTTTCAATCAACTAAATCAATCACTTAAACTGACTGATTTATGAAAATTTGAATATCACTATTCAATCAAAAAAGGATAAATTTAGATATTCCATCGATCGTTTCAAAGCAAATACGCCAATCAGATCGCAGGTTTCTCAAGATTAATTGGCCTAAGATTACGAAAATGTTGAGTTTTTCACAATTTTTAACATTTAAACCTTCATAAAGAAGTCTTAGTTAGTTTCTCAGAATTCTTACTGCATTAAATTTAGATTTCATAATTTTTGAAATATATTTATAGGCCGAAACAAAATATTTTTGTTGATTTCATTTCAATCCTTTTGAAAACAAAACTAAGAACTGCATTTTATGCTGATTCTGAGAAGTTTTGGTGAATTATTGTTTGAGATATTACATAAATTATGAAAAATATTTTGTAATTCACATAAGACTTAAATACCGAGTGATTCTGTTTGCAATACTCATATTCAATAATAATAATACTTAATAAATAACAATAAAGATGATAAATAAAATAAAACTCTTGGTTTTATTAAAAAATATCCTTATATTAATTGCAATTTCATCATTTCCACTTTAAATTAAAGTTGAAGTTTTACCGGAAATGACAACAAATTAGCAAAATATATATAGTAAATTGAACGAAATGATCTAAACAACAGTATAAGTTTGGTTTGACTATCAAAATTTAAAGATTAAAAATGTTTTGTTTGAGAATCTATTAATAGCCCAGTTACTTAAAATATTTAATTGAAAATTGTAGCGAGCGGTAATTTTGTCGAACCGGCTGGTTGCCAAAGGCGGCTAGTACTTATATAAAGCCCAATGTGTATGTGTGTGTGTTGGCGCTCTACTGGCCTGATTGTTCGACCTACAGCTACCAAATTTGGCACATGCATACCTTGGAGGTCGGGAATGCGCACTTGGGGTCCCTTTTTTTGAATTTTGAATTAGAATTTTAATTATTAATTAAAAACTAACTTTCCAGCCAAAAAATCTTCATTTTTCCACCCCCAAATGAGTAGGGCTTCAGTTTTTTCCCTCCACTCTAACAAGGATAAGCTTAAGATATTTTCGACCGATTATTTCAAGCGATTCTTTTTATTTTCTTCTTGTTTGATGCATCTAAAATTAAACATTGTTAATTAATCGATCTTTCAGATTCATTCTGAAGTACTTTTGGATTAAAATAAAACAGAATAAAGGAAATTAAAAATTTCTAATCTGCGCAGCATTACCCCAACTGGCTTAGAAAAATTCACGCATTTGCGTTGTCTTAACTGGCGTTGAAAATTCACGCATGCGTATTGTGTTCTGATTGTTGACAACTATTTTCAACGGATGCGAACTTGATTTAAATTATTTTTAGGTTAGTTTTATGCTTTTGTAATTAAATTGTATTTATGTTAGTCAGATATTTTTTGTATATGCTTATAGTTTTTTTAACCTGTTTTCAACCGATTATTTTAAACGATTCTGTTTATCTTCTTAGTGTTTGATGAATTTAAAATTAAACATTGTTAATTAATCTATCTGCTCATAATGAATCTGAAAGAATTTTGTTAACAAATTCTTGAGATAATCTAAAGAAATATATTCTTTAGTGTCCATAAGTTTTAAATGCTCAGTGACTCTGTTTTCAGTAATCATATTATTAAAAAATGCTTTGTTTCAGTAAAAAATATTATTATATTAATTGCAGATTAATCATTTCCACTTTAATTTAAAGCATAAATTCTATGGAAGCTAACAGAAAATTAGAGAGATACATAGTACGTTATAACTGAAGGTTTTTATAATATTATGGAAAATATGACTATCAAAATTTGTAGTTTTGAAATATTTTAATGAAGAAGCTATTAAAGTAGGAATTACATAAAATATTTAATTATTAAAATTTCAACGAGCATTAAGATTGGCGAACCGGCTGGTCGAAAAAGGCGGATAGTTTAACAATAAAGGGAAAAAACAGTGATTTTTTAATTTAATTCAAATCTTGCATTTCCACGCTGTTCTATTGTGTAACGCCCCATTTTTACAAACCTTAAATTTTCAGCTGTCAAATGTTTCTTTTAAAAGTGTTGTCAAGTCTTTACTGCAAGTAGGGTGGAAAATTCAAAGCCAGCGTTAATTTTGGATACCCTTTTCAATGAATAGCAGAATTAATCTATTAGTAAATTTTGTAGTCACTTGTAGTTCAAAATGTAGAATACATTAACAAAAATTCATAAACTATGAATGCTAGTAAAATATTCCTTTATTCCCATTTTCCCTTTTGGTCTATTGCAATGTAAATAGTTTGAGAATTACAGACGGTAAATTATAATAAACTATGTAAAATATTAATTAACCAAACATTTTTTAATTAAGTAATATATATGTTTTTTCCTGCGTTTTGGACCTTTAAAATTATTTCAACTATTTTTCACTATAAAGATTTCTTGAGAAGTATTTTTTTTTCAAAAACTTCCTCCGGATAAGGTCATACGAAGGAATAGATATTCATGGGTGAAGACCTATGAAGGAATAGAAGGAATTAATCTTCATGAATGAAAATTAATTCCTTCTATTCTTAATCAGTGTAAAATTTTTATTGCCAATATCTATTACCCGAGATACCTCAATAGTAACAAACATCATTTTCGAGCAAATCCTACCAAATTGCCCAATAAAACTGCAATATTTCACGTTAATCTTTTAAGTGTTCCCAAGCACTTCCGTCAAAAACATCGGATAAGAATAATGGATCTTGGCGCTAAATGTCCACACCCTTTAAACTCGCCTTCTTAAAACACAACTGGTCATTTCACCGTTATCTGATCCGTACTATGTAAACGAGACGAGAATTCTTGTATCGGGACACACGCACATAGAAAATAAAGCGCCAACTTGGGCCCGCCCCCTGTTCTAAATGGGATTATTTTCCCATTGCAATATTTTTAATGCCCTCCTTCACCGCTTCACTTGAACTCAGATAAGCCCCAAATCACGAACAACCCTTCGCTATAAAAACAACAAGGCTATAAATCCTTGTTGTCCCATCCCCGCCATATCTTTTAGTTTCTTTTTTCTTTTGTCAACTTTTCTTTTTTGTTTCATGAGAAAATTCTCAACTCGCGAATACCCACTCTTATATCTAGCTTTATTCTGTACTTGTTTATAAGTGGACCCTTTTTATAGATAAATAAAGTATGGTCTTTTAATGCACAACTAAAATATATTCCCTAAGGAAAAAAATCATAATTTTGTGTAGATTTTAAAGTAATTGGCAGTTTCTGTTTTAATTTGTATCATATGTTATTAAAATATATTCTTTTTAAACACCTTTACCATGGAAAGGGTTCCTTCATAAATTCTCTTAACTTAAATTATTATTTTATATAATTGTTTATAAATTTGATACACAAATAAATAAAATGAAAGTTGTAGAAAAACTGGTGTGGAGTGGTTCAGGTTCGTCCTCGTCATCTGAACGGGGTTCAAAACTACGAGGCTCGTCCTAAAATAGCCCTAATGTTGCTTTGAAACGGGACGTTAACATAACTAAACTCAGGTAAAACACGTGAAGAAAGTATAATTATTGAAAATGAATTTGAAACATGCATATCAAACCATTGAATAATGTTATTAAACGTGACGTTTAAAATATAATTTCGGTGGTTGTACAACGTTGTACAACAAATTGTGCAATGTTGTTCACATAATGTTGTACAGCTTTATGCGATACAGCTATTTAATAAAAGTTTTGTAATGAAATATCGAAGTGAAACCTCAAATAAAATAGATTATTACGATGACACAAGGATTTTGCAATAAATTTTAACATTAAAAGTAGGTTTATAAATTTTTTCACTCTTGAATATGATTATATGGTAAAGTGATGACGAAGAAATTTTTGATCTGGCATTCAAAATTTATGATTACAAGCAATTTTCTTCAGACAATATAACTAAATAAGATATATTCAAAGTGTTGTGCATAGTAGTCATATTTATTTCAATTTATTTGAATACAAACTTTAAATATTTCTTAAAGTTAGTAATTCAATGATTATGTAATTTTTTTGTTTGTAAATGAATAGAAAATCTGTAAAAAAGAGCTTTGTATTAGGTTTTGATATTAGTTCTATGTAACTTTATCGCTTTAATTAAAAAGGAAGTTTTCTTTTAAAGAAGAAAAAGTGCCAGAAATTTAAAAGATAGAAAGCCGAAATACAAACTTTAGATTTAAGTATCTTTTAAGATTAGTAATTCTATTTATATGTGATTTTCTAGTTATAAATGAAAAGTGAAATTATATATTTATTTCAATTAGAAATGAAAAATTGGTAAAAAAAAATGATTTATATTATGTTTCCATATCACTTTTAATTATTTAACACTATCACCTATTAAAAAGGAAATTTTTTTAGAAGAAGAACTCTCCATAAGGTTTTGTTTTTAAATAGCGATAAATTCGATTAATGATAACAAGCAACACTTTTTCTAGAAACCTTTCAAATTCATTCAGACATAGATAAAAGAGTGAATAGAAAAAAGAAAAAAAAAATTAAAATCTAACATATAAAATGAATTTTGGTTTGTTCTTATTTTTTGCGCTGCCATACTGTTTATCTGATGGTGATAAAACTTTGCCAATTCATTGCTTGCACTTGCCGTAATGTTACAGGCTTAGTACAATTATTATATCTAATATATAAAAATGAATTTTTGTTTGCCCGTATTTCATACACTGTAGTTCTGCACATCTAATGGGGATAAATCTTTGCCACCTGATTGCTTTATACCTAGAAAATTCATGTTTTTCACATAACTAGTTGTACATAGAATGCTCACGATCCGAAGAGCCACGAAATTTATTTGTTTTTCCTGAATACGGAAAAGCAAAAAAAAAAAAAAAATGTTTATCCTAAAATACACTTGAAGAATAAAGTAAAAAAAAATATATATTATTTATACTTCTCTATATATTATTCAATTCCAATAAATGTATTCATCGTCGGAAAGAAAATAAGTATCATTCCTAATTAAACAAGATAGATATTTCATATTTCAAACAATATTTCCAAAATTATTTCTTCGGAGGCAGAAACGCGCTGGGTACCAGCTATTAATGAATAAATTTTTCCCTTTACAAAAAAGTATTCGACTTTTTGTATATTTAACGAAAAATGCTTCTACTCGATCAGAAATAAGTGAGAAAACAAACAGTCATGCCGTTGAAAGGACTCTAGTTGTATTTACTTTAATATTTTCACTTAATTTCGTGGAAGAAACTGTCGGGTAATTAAACCCAGAAATTCGGGAACGATCAAATGGCCATTTTATTTCTATTATTATTTTTTTCTTTTTTAACTTTAAAATGAAAGGATAAAAAATACATGAAAGAAAAGGGGGGAAATGCAAAGCAAAATAAACCTGAAGATTAGAAAAAAATGCTCCAAAAAATAAAATATTTTGAACTAAAGAGAAAAAAAATGTTTAAAAAAAAGTATTTTTGAAACAAAAGTAGAACATGAGGAATAGGCAGAAGGCATGTAAAATGCCAAGCCATGAAATTCAAAAGATAATGACACGCACCATTTTAAAACTTAATCGCGGGATTATTTTGAAATTTTCTTTTTTCTTTCGTTAAAGAAGAAAAATGTCGAGATCTCTAAGAAATCTTAAATTTCTCTCTGCGATAAATGTTATATTGGAATATGTGAAAAGTCACTTCTTTATGGGCGCCTTGAGATTGAAACTCATATTTTGTTATTCTTTCTCATTAAAGTAATTCGTATTTTTCTTTCTTTTTTCATTTATTATTTCAAAGATGACGATGTGGCATTGGTTTGAGAAAAAAAAATCTGACCAATGAAAGTTATTTTGTCGTGTAAGGGGAAAATTGGTCAAATTAAAGTTATCAGGCATACATATAAGACCTTTTTCCCAGAAAATACTTTATGATAAGCATCAAATTCTGTGGACCAAAAATCTCATAAAAATATAAAGTATAATCTAAACTGTAAAATGAATTAATTTTACATTCTTAAACATAAACACGTGATATTTAGCCAGGGTTCTATGAAACAATTTTTGAATAAATAAATAATTTTTGAAGTTGTATATTATGTTTATTCAGATAATAATGATCGTTTTAAAAATTGCTATAAAACGCTTATATTTTTAAACTTTTGCATAAAATATATTCATAAAGAAGTGTGAAATATAAATAAACTAGTTAAAAGTAAAAGACAAATGGGAGATTAGTGAAAATATATTCTAAATTTGAAACTAAGATTGTTCCTAATTGTTCAATTAATTAAAAAAAATAATACCTAGTTTTTAGAGTATGAATCAAGCTGTATTTTCATCCTTTCATTGAAACCTGGAGTTCGAAAAAGAAATAAGCATCAATTTTTCATTTTTTTTAATTGTAAAAAATACGAATAAAATAATCTTTCCAATGAGCATAATTTAAAATTCAAAATTACAACAAATATCTAGAATATATTGTACTAAAATATCAATGAAGATTTGCATTAACATTTAATTTATCAGTTTTCAGTATAAAAATTAGAACCAAACTTTGAATTACAGCAAGTAAAAAATAGAAGTATAAAGGATATAAAAAATAAGATTAAAATATACATTATGGAAATATAAAAATGAATGTAGCTTCATAAAGAAAGGAAAGTACAAATAGAAAGCAACAATTTTGGAAAGAACATTTTCCTAAATTAAGATTATTGAATAAAGATGTAATTGATATTAAAAATCTTTCACAGTCCGTCTTAATGATATTTTGATGCTTTAAGGTTATAACGATTCTTATTTTATGTTTTATGCCATATGGTTCTGAATATTTTAAGTTAAGTGATAATGTCATCATATTATTATAATGTCATCATAACTTGTAAATTGTTTATGTGGAAATAAACAGCATTATAACATAATTTTCTACATATGAGGTTCGTCATTAATTCAATATACTTGACACTTTTTGTTCATAAATTTTAAAAGAAATCGTACACACCAAAAAAAATATTACAGTTAATTGATAATTATTTAAGGCCTCTTCTTTATTAACTTTTGTTTAAAGTTTGGTGCAAAATTAATTAAAAAGTTTAACGGTGGACTGAAAATAATGCCTTTTAAACACACATCACATGATCATAAAATTCAGAATTATAAAAAGAGAATTTGCCCTTCCTAATTAGTGATTTCCCCTCAATGTTGTTCGATATTCTAAATATCGGACAACATCCTGAAGACTAGTTAAACTGTTTTTGGATATTTTGTGGTTATAGGATTATCTTAAGAAAATAAAAATTGCAGATATTTACATTCCTATAGTACTTTTCATGGCCTTGCATTGACTTACAGGATTACATTGAACGGTAAACGGTAAATTACCTTTCAAGATGTAAACAAATCAATGATGAACATGTGATCAAAACAAACAAACAAACATTATCTAATTTCTTCCGATTGTGCGTTCTATATCTTTAGATCCTTCATGTTAGTTTCCTCCTAATGGGTTGATGAGTGAGATTTATAAACACCTTATTTTAATTTAACCTCTTGAAACCTTCGAATTTTAGGACAATCAGTACATTAATTGTTTTATTTAATTCAACAACTAACTGCATAATTTTCAATACTAAATGAGTTAAGTTTGATTTAAGGATCTGGCTACGTTAAAAACACTGGTTATCGACCACATTGGCGAATTCATTTTATTAATATTTCTTGTAGTTCAGGCTTAACTCTTTCCAAAATAGTATTTTCTAGGAAAAGAAAGGTCTGACCTATCATCCGGGATAATTTTAAACAATTTTTTAACTAAAATTTTTCTTTAACTTCAATTTTCTCAAACTTTTATTTTCATAAAAATTATCCACCGTTAACATAATATCTCAAAAACTAATAGAGGTATTTATATAAAAACTTCAGCGTGTGTTGTAAATACTGTGGGCAATGAAATGAACCAAAAGTTTTATTGTTGGTGAAATACTTTTTCATTTATAGGAGTTGTTAGAAAAATAAAGTTGTAAATTTATGAAAAAATGTATATATAAGCATATTTTTATCCATAATTTCTTTGCATCTCAAAATGTTTCTTAGATTTTGGTTCATTTCATTCATCATTATATTCTATAACTTGTGTACAAAGAAAAATAGGATTGCTGCATTACAATTTTGTGTAGAGTGTTAACCGTTTTGGTTAAATTTCATTAAAATTTTCTACAAATTTTCCTATTTCTCAAAATATGTTATATTTCCAAATTTTTTTTTGTATTTATAGTGTTTATAATTGACAATACATCTAAAAACCATAAATAGTTTTTAAAGAATCCAATTTTTCAAAAATATTCTTTCGGACGTAGTTTAATTTAATCCTATGAATAATGAAAAGCCCAAAACGATCATTTAAGAAAACTACTGAAGGGGCCCAAAACGCCTGGATATCATTGCGAAGTTTCTTCGCTATTTCTCTGTGATTATTGAATATTTGAATGCAGGCTTTGCTCACTAGAGATGCACACCCAAATGACATAGAAGCTAAAAAGAATGTTTCAAAAGAATTCTCAATGGTTGTCCAATTATACATATCCCTAGTACTTTTTAGCTAAACGGTGTCCTTTAAAAACACAGGCTTATATTTTGCTAGCTGATGATATATGGAATTCTTCTTATCTTTGAAATAGTAACTCAGGTGTTGCAGTATTCTGAAATATATTTGGTAGATTGGGAATCCAGAATCCAATTTCCTCTAACGTTGTTGTGCATAAATACCACGTATTAAAAAGTATACATATTCACCTTTAAAAAATCAACAATAATAAACAAATAAAAAAAACAACAGATGATGGACAAGAAAAAAGTAAATTTTGATCATGATCATATATTCTGGAAATTACAATATTTGATTTCGAGAAGAATTTGAAATGCAAAATGTCGGAAACTCCCTGAGTAAGAAATTAAAACTGAAGTTCGAACTATAACTCAAGCGGAAACTGAAGTTGAAAGTGCAGAAATAGAGAAGTCGTGAGAGCTTACATTATTCGCTCAGGGGCGTCATTTGATTTTAATTCTTTCTTAAGAATTCGCCCTTTCATGGTTTTCACATATCTGGAGCCAAAATGTCTTAATCATTTGAAATATTTTAATAAAAATTTTATAGTAACGAATCCGTTAATCGTTGCATTTATATTAACAATTTAGCCCATACAGGCCATAAGAAGGTGTATTAAGCTTGCGATGATTTTAGATTGGATATAGTTTAGAGTTTAATTTATTTCAATACCTTTACTCACAATCTTCGGAAGGAAGTAGGGTAAATTTAATGTAGCACGACTATAGTTTCAATCGATTGATGAGAAATATGTTCAGTGGATCTCAGCAGAATCTATTTAGTATTTCAGTATGCAACGACCAAGTATTAAAAGTAATTATTATTGTGTTAGAAATTTAGAAATGGTGTCATACCACAGCTTACATTTAGCATGCTGAAGCATGAAAATCAAGTTTTATATTGATTGGGAAATTCCTTTCATGAATTAAAGCCACTTATTTGCTTTTCCGCAGAAATAAAGATGGGAAATTGAGTTGAATCATCCTTACATTATTTTAAATCGCCAGAAGAAATATGTATAAAGAGTATCAACAAAATTTCAGCAGCCATATCACAATGTTAGAACAAGTACTCATAAATATATATTCATGAGCTTCATATGGACTTTAGAGGGTTTCATGCATTTGGAACAACCATGATATCCATAATACACATGAAAATGAAGGTTATCATTTGCATAGAAAGTATAGAATAAGTAAGTATTATTTCTGATGGCATGTCAAAGCATTAGAAAGAAAAATATTGCTTAATAATGTAAAAATGAAAATAGAGATTCTGAGCGGATGCATCTTATGTCTTAGGAGAGATAGAAAACACACATTGTCCTATATCATTTGATGAAACATCTGGTTGGATATTATAAGACCGATGTATTCTGTAATTGTTACAAAGTTATCTTCTCCTTCTTAGGCGCCAGATCATTACCATTACTATGCAAATTCATTTTTTAAAAATTGCTCTGAATTTAAGGGAATGATGAAGCCTCTTAGGCATTTATGCGAATTATTCAATTAATCACTTTTTATGCATATGTAATAAAATATAAATACATCAAAATTGTTTTTAAAACTTTTTGAAATGAAATATTATTTTTTTAAAACTAAACTATATGTATATTTTGAAATTCAAAATATTTCAGACGACTTAATTTGTTTATTTTTCTATTTTTTTATTCCTTATTACTCAATTTAAGTTTATTCGAACGATATTGTACATGATTCTGTAATTCCAACTGAATGCTAATTTTAATAGAAATATTTTCATACATTCTCACTCAATCTTCATCAAAATTTTATGAATTTTAGAAACTAAAATTGACTTTAAATATCTAAAAAAAAACTCGAAATATAAAATATGTACTATACTTTCCTTTAATGCTTAACATTTAACATTTCAAAGGTATTTAAATATAATTAAAATATTATTTTGAAGAAAGTCATTAAAATGCCTTTTTTTTTCTCTAGGCCTTTCATTTTATCGAGCAATGCAGCTTATTACATTATTTTAGTTGAATATAAACATATATTTTGGTGAGGGAACCATAAAAATTAAATTTCATATCTCTATCCATTTTCGCTTCTCTCAAAGTTCACTATCTCTTTAAAAAATGCCTTTCCAATAATTAAAATCAACGGTAAGGTCCCTCCAAAGCTTTCTTGATGTAATATCTAAAAAGGCTGTTATGCAGAATCCCACCTTGTAAAATTTTAGACCTCAACAAGATTGTGAACACCATGAGCGCTAAATTTTCAACGTTCCCTCATTTGAAATGTTTGTTCTTCTTGATATAGTAAGAAAACCCGAATGTATATTTTTGATTCTTTTTAATCGTTTGAAATCAACATATGTCCTGTACTAAATTTCATCCAATTAAGTCATTATATTTTTTATTGTTAACATGCATTCGTAATTGCAAGCTGAAACAGCGTCAAATCCTTGTTAAATTTAGTTCAAAATGTAAGACGTATCGTAAGTTTGGATGGTAAGTTTATGTTGTTATTTGTTGTTCTTTTTAATAGCACTTGTCATAGACAAGTCAGTTGACTTTTGAAGTCAGTGATTTTAAGCCAAGGGCGCGTCTCTTGTTTTTTCAGTAGCGTCATCTAGGGCCAAGAGTACGACTCAGCTACACACACGTCACAACCCCTTTTTACGGGGCGGACTTCATTCATACATTTCATTCACTCATCCACTAATCGTAATTTAGACTTAAATCAGAGAAACATTACCCCTGCTCCAGTACTTCCAGTGGTATTATTCTCAACATGGAGGACTTTGCGACCACGACAGATTTATACGCGCGCCAGCCGCCACACACACTTAGAGTCTTCGGCCGGCGGGGTTCGAACTCGCACCCCAAAGGACGCAAAGCTAAGTCCATGTACCTTGTTTTATCCAACTATTCCGCTCCGTTTTATAGATATTATGCTCATTAGTAATAGTACAACTATACATACATATATCCTGCGAAGGAATTTCATTAAATATGTGGCATAAATCTACGAATATGACATAAAGTCAAATACCAAATTTCATATGTATAGCTCAAAAGGTTTTTAAATTATTCTATTCACTCACATACAGATATGATTCCACTTTTGTCAGATTCAAAGATGCCTGAAGCTTAGAGAATCATCAGGATCTCGACTTTTATTTTTTGATGATAGCAATCCTTTTTCTTCATGTACTTCATTTACGAGGAAATAAAAATGACATCCTCAATTTAAATTCAATGAATTATTCATAAATATGAGACTACAACCCGAAACTGTTGACCTATAAACATTAATTTTTCAACCATGTCTTCATCTCCCACGGATTCTTTTAAAGTTCGTGAAGTTTCTGTTACGGTATTTCCTCTACCTATCACTTACAAAGGATGTAACCCTAATCATCCCAAGAGCCTCCCATAGAGGATCAATAGAGCTCATTAGGCAACCCGAAGCAGTCAATAAAAGTGAGGCCGAATAAATGCAAATTTCTCCAACTACCTCGTCTCATCTATCATCGAAAGCTAACAAACTAAATCAGGACTTTTTTTTTATGGACGATAGCTGCCTTTGATCTTTTTTATTTTCGGCTAAAAGTTTCGCGACGATCTTTTTTTTATTCAATGTAACTTGAGTATATATTTTTAAAAAGCACCTTTTAATAATAATGTTCTGTTTTATTTTTTTTTTTTTTTTTTTTTTTTTTTTTTTTTTACGTAGTTGAAAAATATGTTTATCTTAACTATCTAACTATACTATGTTTTTCTATCATGAGTGAGTTTTTTTTTCTCTGGGGTAAAGTCAATGATTACATTTTATTTTTAATGTATTCGAGTGCTGAATTTTAGAGAATTGATTGCTGTGATAAAGTGTAGGAGCTATTTTGATTTTTGAATATATATATATATATATATATATATATATATATATACATATGATAAAATTGAATCCCTATGTTATATTCATACTTGAAACTTCAATATTTGATGATTAAATTTGATTCATTTTATTTCGTGAGTTTAAAGGTTTTTTTAATGTATATCAAGTTTTATGGACTTTCGGAGTCTAGATTTCTCATATCTCAAATAAGCAAAAGACATTGTAATTGTGAAATAATTCGAATTCTAGATTTTGATGAATCACCACGTTTCGAACAAAATAAAATTCAAAAAACACATTTTTGGAGTAATGGACAATTGTCTGTTTGTGAAAATGACAACCCTAGGAGGCATTGAGGCATCGGGATGAAATTTGGTACATGGTTTTAACATTAAATTTGAAAATTTTTATCATAACTTAAACAAAGTCCATTTAAACAAAGTGCCTTTATTTGTTTGTCAGCCTGTATAAGAGATCGAAAATTTAAAATCGTTTCAAGCTTAAGAAATGAAGCTTTTTATGAAATATGATCATTAAATTTGTAGAAATCTTGCAAAAATAATAATAAGTTCATCCGAAGAAAGTTTACCTGTCTGTCCTTATGAAGAACACTATAATTCGGAAATCCAATAATTTATATATATTATAAAATTTGGTTTGAAAAATGATTATAAAATTTGGCACAAAAATTTATCATTAGAATTCTTACCAAAATGTTATATACATCTATGTCAACGCAGTGGTCTCTTATTGATCGATATATTAATCTGCACAATTAATGCAATAATGTAGATAAATAAGTTTTATTAATAAATTTATGAAGTAGGAAGTCTAGTTTAAATGTTTGTTTTGAAGTGATAAATTTCTTCATCGGCTTATTATACTATATAAAATAATAAATTAAATAAAAGCGGAAATGTGAACCGTTTGGAAATTTTTATAACTATGAAACTAAACTATTATTCTAAAATACTATCATAAAACTACTATTCTCAAAACTACTTTCTTGCTAAAATATCCTTATATGATATACCAGCAATTTACTTACATGAAAAGGTTAATGTTCAAATTCAATAAAAAATTATTTTGTTTCAATGTATTCAGATTTTAGTATCTGCTTCCAAATTGTTAAACGAGAAGTAAAGTATGTAAGTATTGCTTCTCTACCCAATCTTTTCTGAGCCCAAATGCGATGGATTTTAAAGGCATTTAAAATTTTCAATTATGTGTTTTAGAGTATTTGATTGGACATGAAACACAATTTAATGCAGACTATTTTTATTTGCTCTGGTTGTTTGGTGACAAGGACATCCAATTATCTGTAATGTGCAAGGAATTCTATATCAGCCGTTAAGACAGCGTACACGAAATACAGTAATATTGACACCCACGAAGCACCACAATGGTCGAAAAATGCCTACTGAGAGAGATAAAATAGTGTTGACTCGCATAGTGACTTGAAAGTGCAAGGAATCTTTATCTTAGGAAACTTCTGAGATAAATAAAGTCATCTTTGTACCCCATTTGAGCAAAAACTATCCAAAGAGGACTTCATGCTCCGAACGTTTATGGAAAAGTTGTAATTCGTAAACTTTTGGTAACATTACATCCCACTTTTCAACGACTCCATAGGTGTAAATTACACAGAAGCTTCTGACTGTCTCTTGCCGACTGCAAAGCATAAAGGTGATTCTTTTAGTAGAAAGTGTGATAGCTTAAAGTGATATGGGGTCGTTTGTTAATGCGCATGAAAAGATTACAGTTACTCACTAAGTCGATATTTTGTTTCATCAGGTGAATCCTTTTCTCCACACTTTATTTCCTGGAGAATATCCACTTTATCAAGACAACGACCCTATCCATACAGCTGAAATAGTCCATAACATAAAAGAAATAAAAAAATAATAATTGAAGAGTATGAGGTAGAAATAGGATAACTTGCTTGCCTACCTGAATCTCCTGACATGAACATTTGTGGAGATATTTGCTCGATTTCCACCACCATCTACTCTTTCAGAATCGATAATGCTCCCCAGGAAGAATGTCTTCATATTGCATTAAATGTTGTTCACTACCTATGTGCATCTATTCCACGTCATATACAATCTGTAATTAAGTCAAAGGTTTAACTACTTATTATTAAAGCGTTTTTCATTTTTCTTATTTCATGGTTCGTAACATTTTGTCACCCATCTATATAATATTATGAATTATATAATATTATATTATAATTATGATATATATAATAATATGAATTTGTAATATTGTTTTCCTAAACTATTAGCTTAGAGGTGGAGAAGAGAATTTTACTATTAACTCTAAAAGATAATGAATGGACTTTGGCCTTTTCAATATCCTAGACGACCATTCAGAGACTATATAACACTAATAATAAGCAGCAAAATTTCACGAAACTACGCGAATTTTAGCGTTATCTTCATTAGGACTCTAAATCAGCCATTGTTCGGAAACATTCAATACCGTGTTAGAGAGCTATAAAAAGCAAAGGCATACAAATAAGCCAGAATCAGTAGTTGAGTCTCGACAGGATAGTCAAAGGAATTATAGCTGTAGAATGCTGATATCCAGCAAGGTCCCTCTTTGTGCTTTGTAGCAGTTATAACGATTTCCTGTTTGTATGTTACTGATTCCTGCAAGTGCTGTTTCGTTACACGTTTTATTATTATTATTTATTTTCTCGTATCATCGTTTTCCGTTATGAGCCTATAACCTTTTCTTTGTACGGTATCCGGTAACTTTTCACCGCATACCCACTGGAGAGATCTTTCTGCATCAATATATCTATTTATATATGCATATTATGATTATTTCATAATTTGTGGATTAATGCGTAGTTATATATATTAATTTTTATTGAAAGTTTACAAATTCTCTTTCTTTTTCCGTTTGTGTTAGGGATAAACTTTCAGGTCGGTCCCCTCACTTTTTAAGATTTAGTTTTACTCTCCAAAATTTACTGGAAATTGAAAGAAGGAATAAGTAAGTGATCGAATAATCAGTAATTTAGTAATGATAAAGGAATAATAGCATTTGGTTTTATTAGTTATAGTGAAATTTATAAATATTATTTTAATGGTCTGTCGAAGTACTCATTATTTGAGCTTCAAAATCATGATATGTACAAATAAGAGGCATTTCATAAAGAAACCTTAAACGGTAAACATGGAAGTTCTTCTGGCAGTTATCATTTGTATCCATTAAATTCCACTGTATCATTTACTGCTATTATATATAATTCCTTTCTTTGTTAAAGTTGGAAGGAGAGCTGTAATCTCTTCAAAAGCATGGTTTAAACAATGGTAAGTTTTCAAACTCTGACCGAATCCAATGAAATCTGTACTGAAAAATTCCACGTAAAGCGTATCGGAGATCAATTAAACCGATTTTTCTTTGGAGATGGATGTTGTCTTTCGATTCGAATGCATCTAGAGTATCACTTTGATCCTCACTCATTGTGTAGACAGAATCTATACGAATATATTAAGCGGGTAATCGAACGCAATGAAAGACTGTTAAAGGAAATCGCATTCATCAATCAATGAATGCCTCGCAAAGCAAGAATTAGTAAATAGCACAACTGAAACTTGAATGCAACCGATTATTGTAGATTGAATAAATTAATTATTTGGAAGGTTCGGAGTTGAATCTGTAAAAGAATTGCTGTTTCCTTAAGGACATTAATCATTTTAGAGGATTTATCTTTCATAGGTTGTTAAACAATTTTGGTTAATTTTAAATAGAAGTTGTGAAAACGCTCGTTTTCTCTTTAGAAATTTCTTTGCAGTCCATAATCTTCCTAGTACTTTATTTAACTTGATTTTTTCTTGTCTTGCTAATAGAAAATCGAATTTTCTCTCACTTCTTGATGTAGTAATAATCTGAAATTTTATCCAATTTTTATTTTAAATAGCAATATGATATTTCCATATTTTCAGAACTAATAGATTGATTTTCATAAAAAGTTTAAAGATACTTATTTTATTTTTATATCCTATGAAAGACGCCATCTTGTTGTTAGTCAGGGAAATAGTTGATTTTAAGATTCCTTAATACAGGGTAAACTAGAAAGTCAATTCTTCACTTAGAGGTTATAAAATGCATTTCATTCATCCCAGTCAGATAAAGTTGAATCAGATAAAAGTTGAACCACTGATAATACATATGATACGTCATTTGAATTATCTAATTATTTGACATTTATTAAACAAAAAAAGTTTAGTACAAGAATTAGTTGATAGGTGTCACGTGAAATACATAAAAGCATTTATTATATTTTCTAAGTTTAAATAATTGAGCTCTAACAATATTCTGGAATCTCAGAACTAGCTAGCCTATTTTCTCAGATAATCGAAGTAAGTCTTCTAGAATATCAAAAATATGATGCCGAATCTTGCTCTTGAAATCTGTCACAAATGCTGGCCTTCTATGGCAGATATTGCTGTTCAATAAACTCCACAACCAAAAGTCGATGATACCCCGTGAAATTATTATTTTTCAGTCTATGCTATTGAAAAATAATGGTCATCACAATGCATCTATGGCAAGATGCTTTGACAATTCATTTTTCATCAGTGTGAGAAAGTGCGAAATATTGCATGAAAATGATGTCCTGAAAGCATCCATGGAATGGGTTTTTCAATGTAACCTCTATTTGAAGCAGAAAGTTTCCAACAGTTTTGCAAACCTATTAGTTGAAATTGTCTCAACTAACAGATGTTTCATTTCAGCAATCACTGTTGGTGTTTGGTAGTATAACAGGTCTTTCAAGTATCCAGCTAGCAAAAAGTTACAGGTCGTCAAGTGTGGCGAATAAGGTGGCCATGCCATGCAATTGCCTGTATACATATCGTATTCCAAGACATTTTCACTATCACTGAAATGTTCGTTCAAAAAGACGTTGTTGCAGGCGTTCAATGTGAACAAGCACCACCTTGCATGATCAGGAGGTGCTCGGACGGTCCTCCAAAGCAGCATGAATCGCTACGAATTTTTTTAGAGCCCCAAGCAGTATTTACCGGTTGTTGATTTAAGTAACTACTCCTTTGAAGAAACAGCGGCCAAAACCATTGGGGAAATACAAGGATGAAGTTTCAGCAATATGAGTATTTTCTGTTGTCTAAATTCTCGAGTCTTTCTTTTTAACATAGCCAGAAGAAACAGATGTTGCCACCATCAAGCAGCAACACAGCGTTCGCAAAATTATAGCATGTATTAATGACATTTGGACTCATAGGTTGACCTGTCTGGATCTTGTGTGGAACAAGGTTGTAGCGCATGAAACAGTAAGTGGTCTTTCTCTAAAGTATGGAACCATTTGTAACACGATGAATGTAAATCCTGTATGTATGGTAATCTTCGTCATTCGACCTTGTAATTAAAGCTTGTTGACAGCCGCCATTTAAAATACTGTCGTAATTCACTCTACCCGTTCATTTGAATTTTTGGAATAGAGTCTTTCTCACATTGAATAGACCTTTCCACAGATCAATTTTCTTTTGAAAACTGCGAGTCGGTTGAATAGTGTGTTTCACGTGGTAAAACTTCAAAACCAAAAATATCCGTTCTTCCAAGTAACACAGATTTTTGGCACAGCGGATCTGCAATCTGAACAACACACGCTATCAGCTTGACGACAAATGAAATTTCAAGCTCTTTATTTTAATTACACCTGTTGAGAAATATTTTTATTAAAAAGAAAATATTAAAGAAGGCAAAAATTTCTGAACTTCTATTAAATGCAAACATTTTCTTCATTTTAATCTGCCACAAACAGCAGAAAACCAAAAGTAAAAAGGACCTCTTTCTATTTTATATCTCAATACTTCTACGAAAATATAGTCAAATCAATTAAATTCAGAAAAAAATATCATTATGAAAATCCCAGAGCTCAATCTTTGAATAAAAAAAGTATTTTATATACATTTCTACGCTAGAAACTCTTTGTAGATCAAATATAGCACCATTCGATCATTATTAAGCAATGCTAATAATTAATTAATGCAAGCAAGCTAAATTTGCATTCCCATGGTATAAAATTCCCTGATTTCCCAAGCGAAAGGTCACAAACGAAACGTTTCTGTTGTGTACCGTCTTTACTTATTAATTTTCAGAATCTATTTGCAATTCTATGATGAACCGGTAAAATAAAATTTAATTTACTATGCATATTTTTTTACAAAAACAATATTCTACTTCTTTTAAATCAAGTGACATTATTTTCAGTACATTTATGTTAAAATGTTGTTATACGATCTAATATATATTTTTAATTTGTTGAAAAGATTGAAACATTTCTGAAAAATTATTTTCACAAAACTTATTCTTTCAAGTATTTTTCGATTTTGTGCTATGAAGAAGAGTGAATCAAAATTTAAATTAATTTATCGTTGAAATTTAAAAATATTCTATAAAAAGTGGAATAATAATATGATAATGACTTGAAATAAATTTCTTTTATGTTAAAAAATTGTGTTTTGATAGTTATTAATTTATATATATTTCTTAAATTCACGTATTTTATATCATTGGTACACTACAAACACTCAAATAATTTTTTTATTATTACTTCTAATATTATTTTAAATTAATTTCTGTATTATACAAAAAAAATATATATTTTATGACAAAAATATCCAGATTTTAGAATTGCATAGTTTGCGTTGTTAAAATTATTAATACAAGAAATTATATAATCTTAGATTTAAAATTATACGTCGAAAAAGGAGATAAAAATAGATACATATTTAATTATTGTTGACGTCTATGTCGTCATAACAACAATATGTTCCATTTTTGTAACGTCATCTTGATGTACATGCTGTTAGTACCATTTTCCAAAATATGTGGTACCACAGTCTAAGTGATATGCATTATTAAATGAAATGCAATTAGTTTCTATGAAATTGAAACCTTTGTTTATCCTTTTCTATGATTGGAAAAACAATTATAAGTCTCAGAAAAATACTTTATTATGTGAATGAGATATTTAGCTACTAAGATGATTATAGTGTACCTCAGTATGCCAAACTGTCATATGGTTTATTTCTTTATTCTGCATATAAGAGAGATTATGATTATGCATATCAATAAAAATGGAAATATTAGAGCCCGGCTTGTCAAGCTTTTAATATTACAAATCACTTTTTGAAAAACGAATCTGTAAGGGCCTGCTACATTCTCAAGACAAGGAATTTTTTCAGAGGCTAACAATACATCGTCTTTTTAAAAGTGGTCTTATGGGTCCGACTAAACTCTTACGAAGAAAGACATTTAATATTAAATATAACTAACTATAAGGCCGTTGAAAATTGCGTAAAGGTATTTAAAAATTTAAGATGTTGACGTAACTTCCCCCAAACTGGTTTCCAAACTCGAATACCTCTGCTTTAGAAGATATCTTAAGCAATATTTTATTTAGAGCCGCAACAAATAATGTAAATTGTTTTATTAAAACACTATCGGATTAGGATTCTGTTTGATATTTTAATTTGTTGTTTTAAGTTGATATCAACTGTTATACAGGGTGTTTCAGTGAACCGTTTCAGAGCTTCTAAGAGGGGTAGGGTACATCCTGACAACTCGAAATCATAGAGCAATATGGGGTCGGAAATGTTTTCCTGGAGCGGTGTTGTACACAGAAGCACCATAAAGAAAAGAGACCGTAAATAAGAAATCGTTTTAATAATATATGAAAAGAAGCAAAAGGTGCATGGATTAAAGTAAGTGTTCGAAGTTTCTTCCACGGGCTACAATGCACGCCTCACATCTCCGACGCATGGACATCCGAACATTCTGGAATACTTCGGGCATATCTCGAATCTCTCTTGCAACGAGCTCCTCAGCAGTGTCAAAAAGGGTGTCATAAACTAGCGATTTAATATGGCCCCATAAATAAAAATCGAGACATAATAAGTCGGGTGACCGAGCAGGCCAACGCACGGGACCCCCACGTCCGATCCACCGTTGACCAAATGTGACATCCATTATTGTTACAAATTTCATGATATTCATCAAATCTAATTTTTTTATTTAATTGCCAGAGCACTTAAATTTTAATTAATTAATTAAATGATATTTACGTTCCAAAAATATTAAAATAATTTTAAACTCACAACAATGTATTGGAAACTCTGGCACTTCAGGAAATAATTTTAAAAATAATTAGGAATAAATTTAATAATATATAAAATAAATAAATAAAAAAATAAATATTAAATAAAAAAATAAATATAAAATAAAAAAATATAATATAAAAAATAAAAATAAATATATAGCGTTTTTCCAATCAGGAAATAAATCAAATTAAATAAAAGTGTATACAAAAGAAAAAAAAATCAAAATCTCTCTTTACAATATTTCAGGGTGAAAAAAATCTTTGAAGTCAAATAATCCATTCAATAAATTAATTGAATTACTTAATTGCTTGCTTGCTCTTATCACATTTTATATTTAGTTGTATTGAAAGTGCATTTGAACAAAATTACATCTATCACTATATCAATTCACAATTTAATGCAGAAACTCTTTCTTTAATTATACAGTGAATATGTGAAATTTTTATGTTTTTTTTTTCATATAAATTTGGCAAAATATTTAAGAACAAAAATTACTAAATCATAGGTTCTACGAATTAAGATGGAAAAAAAATCAACTTGTCAGAAAAATAAAATGTATCAAATTGGAGAAAGCTTTAATAGACTAATTAAGAGTTCTTTTTTAAGAAGAAAAATAAAAATTCGTTTTAACAATTTTTCCAGAGGATTTTATTTCCCAACATTTATTTTATAGTCTGGAAACATTTTAATTCATTTTTTTTTTCTTTTTCTTAATGGAATTAAAGAAAAAAAACTTGGCAGAGTATATCCATGTTCAGCCAGCAGCTTACAGACTTAATCGAATTTTATAATTGATTTCACACATTTAATTTACCATGTAGATTTTGCGTAACATGCCAGTGAAGAATTTTATCAAGATTGGTGATTTTATTTTAAGTCTCAAAACTGTTAAGTTGCCCATGATTTTATGATATAATTAAAAGAAAGTTTAAATTCTTCGAAGTTAGACTTCAAACGTAATTTATTTAATGACATTTCATAATTATGTTTAAAATAATAACACATTTCAATCCTATGTTTCACTATTTCGTGGAACTTAAAATTATATTAATTATGGAAAATAATTCATGAGTTTAACAAAGTCTGAAATGATGATAAATAAACAAAGAAATTATCAATTACAATTTCAAGGTTTATTATATTTTATAATTCTATAATTAGACAAATTTCGTTCAAATTAAATTTCTAAAATTTACTTTTCACTATGCTTTAGTAGCAGATATTCTGATATTTATTTTAAAACAATATATTGGGATGACATAATTGTTTAAATAGTTCAGAAAAATATTTTTATTATTTTATTTAAAAGAAAGAAGTACTCTTTCATGAAAAAGATATGATAGTCAAAATGTATAAAAATGTGTGATGATATAAATTGTTATTTAATGAATGGCTTGATTTTTTTACTTTACAATATTAATTGTGAGATTTGGTATTCCACACTTTTATGATAGATTTCAGCATCCAAAGTTTAGATAAAAATAATTAGTTTCTTTTCTAAAGTGAGTTAATAAAACCTTGTATTTCAAATTTTTTATTAGATGAAATTTTTTATTATTGAGCAAAATGTAAGTTTTTGCTTCATCTAATATTACATTAGAGTAAGAAATTTGGATTTTTTATAATAAATTTCTTCTAGTTTTCCAACAGACACGTTGGTATCACTCATACAAAATTATATATATATATCAAGATTTATTAATAGTTAAGGCCCGAGAATTTTAAAATGCTATTATGCTATTCAAATGATGCCTTAGGAGTACATCATATATTGAAGAATATATCAATTACACAATTACACATTTATAAATATGAAAAATTAAGTTAAAAGAATGCAGAAAAAGTTAAATCCAAACAGACAATTGCAAATATGGATGCATGTAAAAGTTTCACTTCTACACGAACTCAAACTGTACAGAGGGAGTTTATTAAAGTTTTTCTAAGAAGTTTGATTCGCATTCCTTTTTATAAAAAAACTGAAAAGAAAAGTATTTCTACTATCTTAACTACAATGAATAATTTAGAATAGAAAGTCACCGTTTTGATTCCATTACTTGTGAAATCGATTGACATATTCAGTAATCCTATATTCTTGCTTCGAATCTTTGTTTAATTAAATCTTAAAGAGTTACCCTTCATTTGAATTTAAAGCATAGACATTTTTTTTATCATTTTAATATACGATATAACATTATTCAATAAATATATTACCAATATATTTATTACACTTGGGATGTTTCATCCTTTCTTGGTATTTTTGTAGAGAGTGATCTAATCCTCTTGTATATCTGACTACCCAAAATTAAAAGTTTCACTTTTATTCAATTATCTCCAACACAAATGGTGATTACATTAATATGTTTACTACTTGAAGTTAATCATTTAAATTGTAAAGACTTCCCTGGTAACAATGATTTTTTCTTATTTTATTAAATTGAAATTTAATTTACTTCCCTCCAAGTTTTTAATAATATTTATGAAATATATAACATTTCCTGCTGCACTTATTTTCTGAGCAATTCATAATAGAATTGTTTAACTTCTCCCTTTCTATTCTATTAAGTCCTATCTCATTTCAACAGGTTTCAAAAATAATTATCAAAGAATAACAAGCCGTTCAAATATTATTCTGCATTGATCAAAATTGAAATAATAATCAATATCATTTGAACTTCGCGTCTGTAAATGATTTTATCATTTTATCCTGGTAAGATATAATTTTTGTGTAAGAAAATCTATAATCTGTGTAAGATATAATTGTTAAAGAAAGTTTATGTAAAATTTTCCGGAATTTTATATCACCAGAATTATAATATGTTCGTTAATTTGAATAACCGGAGCTGTCTCCAGATAAATGCAAATTTCAGATAATTTTTATTACTATAAAAATGTTAGTAAAAAAATTCTTCTTGGTTTGTACGAAAAAAATTAGAACAGACTAATTATTCCATCAATATATTATGACACAGACCAGAAACAGTTACAAAAATAAAACTCTGCGGACCACCACTTGAATGTTCTTTACAAATTTTCCCATTATAAAAATGAAAAAAAAAATCAAAAATTCCACATCGAATATTTTAGTTGCCTTGCAAAGAATAATTACCAGAAACTTTTTAACGAAATTTAGCATTTTCTGATAGGATCTGATAGCTTATTTTGGATTTAGAAGCTCACTAATAAAAACTTATTATATACTGGAATATTATTTTTGTAGTATAAATCAACGTGAGAGAAATAGGGAGATAGGTTCATTTTAAAAAAATGAAAAAATCTTCTTTATTGTATTCATGTCTCTTCTTTAATGGTTAATTTTAAAATCAAATGCCGCTTATTAAAATAATAAATTAAAATAATCTATAAACTGCATGGAATCTATAAACTATGAAATACTCAATTGAATACCGCTTAAATAAAAAAGAAATAACAAAAATTAAGAGATTATTCAAATGAATGCCGCTTAAATAAGTAAGAAATATTTATGAATTACTCAATACCCATCTGGAAAATAATTTGAAAAAAGTAATAAATTCCCCCAATTTCTAGTGGGTATTTAACATATCATATGGAAAATTTCATGCATTTAGTTTTGAAAAAAATAAAGTAAAATTCTTGCTTTACAAGAATTTCAAAATTTTATCAAGTACAGTTGAACCAGCTATTAAGCGACTTAAATATCAGCCTTTTAATACTTATGAGGCAGTCGAGCTCAAATTGAGAATTCCAAAGAAAGATATAATTGGCAAACTTATTAAACACTAAATCCTTGTAACATTTACTTATATCATCGTGAAAGTTTCTACCATCACAATACAATAAAATATAACAAAATTTTGATTGTGGATTTATAGTAACATGATTGTCGGCGTCATTTAAGATGAAGTCGATCTAAGAAGCTCATTTTCGGCATTCTGATTGAGAATATTTTGATAAAAATTTGAAAGACTTTATGGAGATTATGAAGGAACATGACACTAAGGTGTAAAATTCTATTCAATGAAGATGGAATATCTCTATAATGGCTAGGGAATACTAGCGAGGCACTAGGCAAGGAAACAAACTAATAAGAGCTCGAAAAGAAATCTTAAAAAATTCACAACCAAAGGCATTTAATGGTGTTTACCAATTGATCTTGTGATTTAATGTAATTTAAAGATTTTCTTTATAGAAGAAATATTTATAAATCCGAACAAAACATAATTCTGTTGAAATATTTGCAATACAGAAGAAAAGTACTTAACTCTAATTTTGACAAACAATTCGTTTAACTTATCAGCACTGCCTTATATGAATAATCGATATCAATCGAAAGAAAAACGTGAAAATTTACCAATCATTTGCCCATTAATAATTGTGTAGTAAAAGATAACCTAATAAACGCCTAAATATCAATAAGAAATGCAAATGTTTTAAACTCTTCTCCAAAAAAAAAAAATTATGGTTAAACTTCTGCTATTCATTGAATTGATATCTTTGTTTAAGATAGATAAAGAACCATAATTTGCTCAATAATATTCTAAATCTATACTATATCTAGGGATGTATAACGATTTAAGTGCAATCTTTGCTCAAAAATATCCATGAAGCATATCTATTGAATATCAATTAAAAATATTTTTCTTCAGAGATGGATGTTATCTTTTAATTACAACTGCGTCTAGAGCATTACTGTGATCGTCATTCCATTACATGAATTAAATCTTTACATATATATTAATTAGGAAATTGAATGCGAAATATTTACATATATATTAATTAGGAAATAATAGATTCCATGAAAACAAGAATAAGTTAATACAAATAAAATCTGAGTAAGGCAAGATAACTTCAATTCGTACGTTTTGAATTACATTATTATATCAATTAGTTGTCTAAAATTGGATTGATATTTGATTAGAAAATATTAATTAACTCAGAAACGTTTTCTTTAAAAGCAATTTGTATTTTTGGTATGTTTCAAGTAGGTAATTAGATAATTTTCATTTTATATAGCTTTTATTTGGGAAAAGTTTGTAATCATTTTAGATCTTTTACTAAATTTTATTTATGTTATATTTTTTTATTAAGTAGGTTGCACAGTTTTAACAATAAGAGAGAATTCATAATGCAAAAAGTTTGTTGTAAAATATTTTGAAAATTCCGGAATTGTGATTATTTCTGCCACACATATGTATTTATAAATAATCATTGAAATGCCAATCACTTAAATAAATTTTGGTGCTAAACACATAAACATGATCTTGCGCTAAAAGTATAAACATGATTCGAGTGAATAACACATTGTTTATTTTCAGAATTTAAAAAATAAATTATGCTAATTCACATACATTTGAAAGAAGAATGTCCAAATGAATTTTATAAGCTTTGTTTTATTTTTATTTATCTATTCATTTTGCTTTTTAATTCAAATACATTTGAAATATGTGTAATAACAATAAAAATATGTGCAATAACAATAAATATCATTTCATGTAATGTGCATCTTATTCATCCTTTTAACTTTTTTTGGAATTTCAAATACATTTTTTTTCTGTAAAATATATTAGGATTTATTTTTCATACCTCTTTTTATGGAAACCAAACAAACATTAGAATTATTTTGCTAAATCAGTCTTTTAGGACATTATTAAAATAGGTAAAATCGAAACAATAGTGTTCTATTAGAAACTTGTGATTCATATGCCGTTTTCTAAAATATAGATAAAAACCTTTTAAGACGTGTCCATGGCGTTGACATCATATATAATGTGTAGTAAAATTGCCAAAAAAAATGGTTGAAATGCTAATTTGAAAAAGGGTATTAGCTATTTGTGGCGCTATTCAATAAATTGTTTGCCAAATCAGAATAAAAATATTAGAACTTGAATTAATTCATACCTTTTTATATATTTTGGAACAGATTGTCTAATTATTAATTTTTTTTTCATTTTGTGAATAGTTTTGATTGAACGGAATTAGAAAATGAATAAATTTTTTATTTCAATTATTAATCAAACAAAGTAGTATAAAATGTTATATTTTTCAAATTTGAGCCCTCATAATTCGATATATATTTAAGTCAAAAATTAAAATGTGATAACTATTTTAGACAATTTGTAGAATTCATATTTATTTCTTCAATGATATTAAACATAATTAGAGTATTAATTATTGGGTTGTTCGGAAAGTAATTTTTTTTTTTGTGAAAATGAAAGACAGTTTTCGTATAATAAACAAATACTTTATTAAATTATATATTGGCCGTTCTGGTACAACACCTTTTGCCATCTTTCTGGTAGTAGCATAATTCCGAGCTCATAAAATTTTTGGTCTTTACTGCCAAAAAACTGATCGAGGTGGTTTTTGACCTCCTCATTTGAGGTGAAGGTTTTACCGTCTAAAAAATTTAGCGAACCAGATCTGGCACTAGCGTACTGTCAACACATCTTCTCCATACACATCGGTCAATTTCTTTCTGGCTTGAACAGCATTTTTACCCTTTCTGTAAAAAAACAGTAAGATATGTCGAAAATGCTGCTTATCGCTCTCCATATTTAACAGGGCACCAACCAAAAACTACTGCGTAGAATTAATTGTAATTTTTCACACAAAAGCCTTGCTGTATGAGCTCTCAAAGCATATAAAAATATACGGCTTAAATGTGAAGTTGGGTGCAAAAAAATACAATTAAATCCTCTGTCGGGAAAAAACGAAATTACTTTCCGAACAACCCAATATAAATTTAAAGTGATAACGAATTATTTATTTCAAACATCTTGGAAAATTTTTATGTGAAGTTACTTTAAATATTCTCTTTGTTATATTATACACTCTCCTCTCTATAAACAAAAGAAGAAAAAAATATAGCAACACTTTTTCAAAGTGATCGTTTAATTTGATTTTCAGTGAAAAATTATATGATTAATTAATTGAAAAGCCAATTAACTGCTTTCTCATTTCATTTTTGATAATATAGTAAATGCGTATTTCTTAATAAAAAAAACAATCATTCACAAAAAAGTAACGTAAAAAGAAATGCAAAAAAATCCAAAGCATTCTACTAGAAAATAAGCGCTGTTTAATACTTTTTCACTCAAATTTCGTTAATGAATTGCATGGATACAAAAATGTGTACTTCGTTGAAGCAGAGTGCAAAAACGAACTGCGTCTGGAAAGAACTGCGATTTTAAATTGCTGGAAAGAGAAAAATTAACGAAGTAGGAAATTGCTTTTATAGGCCAATTAAGATTCCTTCATCTGAAATAAAAAAGAAAATTCGTTCGTTTTCTCTTTTATTTCTGGCCAAATTAGCAGACGATTTTACGTCTAGATATTTATTTAACATAGTGGCAACATTCTTAATTCGTTTTATACGTTATGATTCCACTTCAATTATTTCATATTCATAAATATTAAATTTTGTAATTGACATTTTTTTTACTGACTTCTTTAGAAGCATAATTCGACAAGTAGTGGTTCGGCATTTCTGAAAGTAGCAAGATATTTTGTTCAATTCAGAACCTAATAAACAATTAATCAATTCATTTTAATTTCATTTAAATGGTCCATTAATTTTTCCATAAAATATTAAAACTGAAAAAATTTACACTTTCCAAGAGATATATAATACTGAGGAAATATATCATAGAAATTACAAAAAACAATGTTTTCTAAAACATTTTTTGGAGTAATCAAAAGTAGAATTATATTATTTATATAGTATATGAACATTAAAAATTGAATGTTGGAAGTATTGAAATTCCAATCATATAGAAATTAAAATTTGTATTCGTATTTTATCAAATATCTAAATGTTTATTAAAAATAAATATGTTTACGATTAAAATTCGAATTTCATTAAAATAATTTTACCAGCGGATCATCTTTTTAAAATTTTGCTATGGTTAAATTGCAAAACAGATGTTTCTTTAATTTTTTAATATAAATATTTTCTACTTTTCAATATTATTATTTCATTTTATTCAAAATAAAATATTACATTATTAGAATCATAATAATTTTCAAAGCAAAAACGAAGAAATTATTTAGATAGTTTGCTTATTCTTTCAACCAGCTCCAAAAACAATTTAGGAAACTATATTTATTGAAAAATTTAAGCTTTCCAAGAAATATATCATAGAAATTACAAAAAACAATATTTTATGAAACATTTTTAATTGGAGTAATCAAAAGTGGAATTATATTATTTATATAGTATATGAATAATAAAAAATCGAATGTTTGAAGCACTGAAAACCTTATCATAAAGAAATTAAAATTGTTATTTTGATTTTATCAAAGATCTAAAAGTTTATGATAAAGATTTGAAATTCAATAAAATAATTTTATCAAAACCACATGTTTTTAGAATTTTATTTTTATCAAATTGCAGAAACATGTTTCTTCATTTCTTTATAAAAAATATTTTCTATTTTTAGTATTATTCATTATTTTCTTCAAATTAAAGCATTATATATTTTTTTAAATTATAATTATTTTCTAAGTAAAAATGACGAAAAGTAATTATGTAGTGTGATTATTCTTTCACCTAGTTCCACAACAGCTTATTCAACACTACAATATTTTATCTGATTAATTCACCTTAAAACTCTTACACTAAAAGCAAGTTACACAATTTTACTAGAGTGTATTTTAAATCGCCCATATTTATTGAATAGAGATGATTTATATTGAAATCTATCGAATAAATTGAATTCATTCACCAAAATGAATTTTCCAAACATTATTTGCTTAAAGAGAGAACCGTTTTACAGATTCATGGCAAACTTAATTACTTCTTGAATTTTAACATAATTCAATCGCCGTGTTTCATCATTTCCCAGGAAATTAAAATGAGATTAAACAGGAAAGGAATATTTAACAAATCCAATAAGCTAACAAAATCTGTTTAATTAAAAGCTGAGAGAAGAAGTAAAATTAAATAGTGTTTGGAAGATAGAATTTTAAGAATGATTAGAATGACTTTGGTTTCTGATAGGATAGACAGCATTTGAAACAAATATATGAAGTACAGCGTTGTTTGAAACAGTTTTATCTCATGCAAATTCTTATAAACAATAATCTTATCAAAACATTTGAAAGCAATACAAAAAGTGGTTTTAAGGGGGTTTATTTCGCATGGGGATAAATTTCCTTACTTACCTTGTTCAAACAAGTATTATTTGTGAGATAGTCTTTTTCATTCCCGTGAATCTGCCCTTGGTTATCTGAAATTAGGGTGGATTCGAGGTTGGAGGGTCCCGGGGCTCGAGATTCGATTTCAACTTTGAACCTTAGTATACGCATGCCTAATTCACATTTTTACAGATCTATAATGATGCTTTCCACTCGGTGAATTCCATCGTAGCAATGGCAGTTTTAAGATCAGCTCTATTGGATGCTAATCAGAAACCGGATCAATGACCCTGGGCTTGTTGACAGATTTGTCGATGGATTTGGTGACAAAATGGATGATAATAGAATCTTTTGAAATTTTGGTGATACGCCAATAGGATGCGAGTTACGCTTGATTGTGAGGGACCTTTCTCTGCCCTGCTCTGGAAGCTATGAAAGGTTGGCTGTTCAAAATAAGGAGAATCGTACAGTGAGTCAACGACAGATTAGTTGGATCAATCTAGAGAAGCGCAGGCGTTGGATAGAGCTCAAAAGATTAATGGATTGAGAATTGGTATCGTTAGTTGTGGAGACAAGTATTGAAGAAGCATCGACTTTTATGTTGTATATCGCTGAGTCGACATTTGGGTACAGCTAAAACGAGGAATAGCAGACAGTGAAGAAAAGCGGACGTTTGGAGAGACCTCAGAGAGTAGCTATGCAGATTCCTTCATCCTTCGTGTGCTGTGGTTGTTGTTTACTATCGATTACTACTTGTGGGCTGCTCTTTGTTCCAAGTTCACTGCTGTGTGTTGCTTGTGTAAATTTCTGCTGTGTTTTGTCGTCTGTGCATTCGTGTCTTCGTTTTAATAAACGACGTTATTTGTTATTGAGGCCTACTGACTAGGTCACCATACACCCACTACAAGCAAACTCATCATTTTAGTTTTAGTGGAATTTTTAACTTGCTCGTAGCAATATAAAATTATTGAAACAAATATCTTATGGCTGATATGACAAGGGGGCTTAAATAGAGGGTATCGGCTCATTTTATGGTATCATATTTGTCATCTAGTGATTAGAATTTCGAGGTTTGTCCCAAAAACAGTCCAAATACTATTACAAAACAAAGCGTTAATCTGATTGAATATCATTGCCAAATGGAGCATTTTCTCTATGTATCAACAGTTTGTTTTAACCTGTTGAAGACCGTGATCACGTATACATAATCACACGAGTCTCGCGATAAGGCTTGCTATTTTGTACATGTGATCAGTCTTTCCCACTCCAGGAGACCATGATCGCGTATACGTGATTTCAAATGGGAACGTTTTATTTAAATTTTTAATTGGCACTAGATGGTGGTTGAAGTCCGCTATAATTTCAAATAATGTTTCGCAGAATATTGACCTTCAATATGGTCTTTTTTTTTTTTTTTTTTTTTTTTTTTGCAAATACGGGCATTTAAAAAAATAAGCAATTATTACACTTTTTAGGCTCTCTCGAAAGGTTGGGCATTTAAAGGACCTTGACTGATTGCGCTCTGAGCTTATGTTTATATTTTTATTGAGATGGATAAAAGATTAGTTATTGGCTTATGTGGGTGTAGATTTATCGTTTGCATTTGGATTTTGCTAGATAGGTTTTTTTTTGTGTGTGTGTGTGTGTATTTTGGATGAGTTTTATTTAGTTTGGCGAAAAGAGCAAAATATTTAAATGAGAGTGAGATTTCTAAATTTATAAATGAATTAGATAGTTCTTTAATAGAATAAAAATATAAGTTATCTTATTGTAAATGCAAAACTTTCAATATAGAGCTTTGTCACGAAATATGTTTTGAAATGTATCAAATTTCAAAGATTTTAGATATAATTAAGTAATTTTTTACATTAAGTTTTCTAATATTTTTTATGTTTTGAATATCAGTAAGCAAATGTATGCCATTTTCTGAAAGTATATATAATACATAACTTTATTTGTTAAAGTTTTACTCTAATAAAAATATTTCTTTATTTTATTTAATTTACTTTAAATTTCGTAATTGTCTTTTCAAATATCGCAACAATTTTATGACAGTATATTCATATATTATCACTAATAATAAACCATACATTTCAGCGTATTTATTTGCAATAATGATTTTATATGAATTTTCAATTAAAATTAGGCTTAATGGGAAAAATCTCGGAGTTCCCGGGCCTCGGGGAATGTGTCTTTCTCCTTTGCCCGGTCCTGAAAGGGTTAAAGTGGTAGGAAGAAACGGAATTAAGACAAGAGATTAGGACATGAAAAATGAAATGAAAATACAAGAATAATTTCTGAAAGCATTTGAATATCTAAATGAATTAGACGACCTTCCTATGTACGACGACATGAAAAGAAAATGGTCACTCGCTTGAGTGAGAATCACTCGCCGACACCAGAAGGCTGGTATACTTATGGAATAAATATTCCACAATATTTACAGTGGAATTGTAAATTAGTTACAGGACGAATGGAATTAAATAATACAATATATAATAAAAATTAATAAAATAGGAAAAGCAGTTCCATTTTCGTCATCTTCTTCATAAATTTGTGAATCTCCACGAGTTCCTTACAAAAGAGTTATGGGCTTCATGTTATAGTTAAGTTAACTAACTATGCAATTTGGGTGCTCTTTCTCCAATTTATTAAAAAGAAATTTGACACGAAATTACAATTGTATTCTTCTTAGCAAGATTATATGTGAAAATTTCCTTTATTTCATTTTTTTTTTTTTTTTGAATTTTTGTCTTAACATGATTGCGAAAGCACAGATCAGCAGACGGTCAATCTCTTGATGATGTGGGTTCAGTCTTATTATGGATATACACTTTAGGTACTAACTTTGAATACTTATTTTTTACACTACTATTTTTATGTTCTCTGATTATCGTATATGTATTCGAACACCAAGACTCAAAGTTTCAGAATGGATTTCAATCAAAAATTGAGAGAAATTTACAAATATGCCACAAACACCGAGTAGCAAATTTCATTCGTCTCTATTCAAGCATTTCCGATTTATCTCTCATCTATCTCTCTATATATACAGATTCCATTCCAAAAAGCAATCTTTTGACAAGGGGAGATCTGAAACTTGAGTATTAGTCAAAATCTTCAGTTTGAATTTCTTTATGGTTATGAGATGTGTTACAGGAAGTTAGAAAATATACCGTAATGTTGTCAAGAAACAATTGAAATTCTAACGAAACAAAACAAAAATATATATATAGATATCTATATGAAACCTTGGATGTTTTTCTTGAGCCTGTCAATGCATACGATCATAATTCAAGATATTTATCTTCATTTGTGACGAAAGAATCCATATAAGCAATTTTTACAAACACTAGTATTACTTTTAGTTTTCTTCAATATCCTTATTAAATATCTTTATATCAATACCCCATCACGCTTGCAGATACAAACACAGTGTCTAGGTGTAGAGTTTTTATTTATACCTTTAAACCCCTTGTCACAGATTTCGACTGCTCCTGAAGCATAATATCCACAATTGCTAGATAAAGAACGAATAATTTATTATAAGGGCATGAAAATACATTAGGGTAAAAAATGTATACATTGACTGTAAAAGTTGCCCCGCATTCCAGCTCACTCTAGAATACATCTTTGAGTGCCCTACTTATATATATATATAAAGCTCGAAATTGCACCACTCATATAAAAATTGTACCACTCATCATCCTGTATAGCACTAAGGCACCGGTATTGGCGGTCACAGTTGTTCAAATCTTTGGGGGGGGGGGATGGCCGACCGAAAAAGTTGTGAAACTACCAATACATATTTTCACATATATTGGATGTTTTTAAATGATTTTTGACGTTTGGTAGGGTTATTTTTTACGCTGTTAATCCATGGAGACGAGAATAAAAAAAGCTTATCTTTATCCATTATTTACAAAGAATTTATCACTATAAGTAATCTACTCATTTCTTTTGAATTTATGATGAAATATTATATCCAAATTACATTTTACCAATCCTAATGTTATGCTTTAATATTTCTGAAGTAATGTTATCTCACTTTTTATTTAGTTACTATAAGAATGTATATATTTAATACATTGACATTGTTTGTATCAAAAAAAGTTAAAAAATGCATCTGAGTTCACTTTAATGATATATTTAATGGTGGATTTCTCTTTGAGAAACTTTTAAATGTACATGAAAAGAATTAGGAAAGTTTGTATGAGGGAAGATCTATAATAATAAATATTTTAGTAGTTATATTCGTTATAAGTATTTTCAAATGTATTTCTTTCACCCCCACCCCAATTCTGATCAAAATAATGGCTGAAACTAAACTTTTAGAATGATTCCTGTTTGACAAAATTCTTCTTCTCTTGGATTTTGTGTTTGATTATTTGTAACAGATTATTTTAAATAATCTAAGAATTACCTTATTAGATAGGGTAATTTTTCTTCCGAGTATATTAATGATAATAATAATATTTTACAATTAGAAGATATTTTAGCAAGTTGGATGCAAGTTCCTTGGAAAATTAAATGTCTTAATCTAATATTAATTTTGTTGTTTTATTTTCAGATCTTGCTCTATATCTCCAATCTAAAAAGAGTTTCTGCATGAAAGAACTTCAATGAAAATTTTGAATTAACGCTTAGAATTATATTGTCACGTAGGTACGTGAGTGTGGAACTCAATGAGACACACAAGAAGTAGAGCTAAACCAATTTATTAACTGAACTCTGAACACAGTAACTGACAAATCTTCAGCTTTTATACTCGCAGGGAAAATTCCAGAATACTTTTCTGGAGGCAGTAAGAAGAGTCCAGAACACTTGTCTGGTGAACTAAAGAAATGTCCAGAATCTTCTGGAACATGAAATAAAGAGAAACATAAAATCAATTAATTAAATATTTACACAAACTGTGAATCGCGGGATTCGAAATCACAATCCCTTGATTATGAGATCAGTTCTATGACCATTCGGCCATGAAGAGTCAACTGATTCTTTTCAATGCGGCAATATTTATACTGCAGACTAACCCTTTTACTTCACCTAGTGTTCACTCCGAGTATTAATACATAATAATTGGTTTTAAGAATTCGCAATATTTATTGCAACAAATTCTGAAATATATTAAAGACAAGAAAGTATAAAATAATATAGATTAACATGGATTTAAAACATGCTCTCGTTAATATACAAGAAATAATAGAAACTACGATCTGGTCTCTAGGAAGAAAATGTAGAAAGAAAAGTAAAATATCTCATCAAATGAACCATCGTCAGAAAGGTAATTGTTGTGACTTGTCTATGAAAACTGATGTTCATATTCTCAAAACTGATGTCCTTTTTATAATCTCTCAAAAAGTTATTGTTGCATTATCATAAAATTCAAAATTATTTTTTTAATATTTCAATTTATTTCTTTTTAATGTTTTTTTTTAAATTTTAAATATTTTTATGCATACGCTGTAATAATTACACATCTTATGATCATGTCATAATGTAATTCAAATGCATATTTGGAAGGATACAAGCACATGATTGGCTTACATTAAAATTAAGATTAAAAAATTTGCTTCTTTTATATATTAACTCCTTCCATTTCCACTTTTATTCCGTAATATATCTTTTTTAATTTACACCCGAAATAATTTAACATAGACTGATTCAATTAAATAAAATAAATTCCTTTTTTCAAAAATAAAGTTAATTTATATAAAAAAAATCCATGTTAAAAGTTCATTATCTGAAGAAACTGTAATTTAAGTAAAGAATTTGGTTGCAAAGGCAGCTGGTGTATAAAAAATTAGGAAAGAAAAACACATAAAAAAATTTATTTATTACATGTAATTTATCTTTCTTATAAAATTTTACTATTTAATCACTTTTATTTAAAATTCGAGACATTTCTTATTACATAATATTAAATTTCATATGAAATTGAATAAATTTGATAACGTTAGAAATATTGAAGATCTATTTTATCAGTTACATACCAGGTTGCTTTTGAAAAGAGGGAGAAAATAAATGCGTACGTGCCTAAAACGCACGTAATCATTTAGACATTCATTTTTAATTCTGAAGAAATGAATGCAAATCACTAATTAAACATTTATAAAGTTGATATTGTACAAGAACATAAAAAAAGGTAGCTAAAAATATTAAATAAATGTTTCCCCTATTATTGTCTGAAGAATGGTTTCTACATACTTCTCTTTTTTCAAATTATTGTTTCCAATGTTTGAAACGCTTGTTGTGACCAGATTAAGACAAAACAAAATTTATTTTGTTTATTTGAAATTTGTGATCAAATAATTCGTCTGTTAATGGCATTATTTTCATATATTTTGTTATTCCTTTTAATAGAATCCACAAGAATTTCTAAACTAAATTATTTTACACTTAGTTGACCATTATATGTGATGATTTATTTGAATAGAATATATATTCTTACATCTAAAAATGATATTTTTTTAAAAAGTAATTTATACTTATAATAAAGTTCAATGTGTGTGTGTGTTGGCGCTCTACAAGCCAGACCATTCACCCTACAGCTACCAAATTTGGCACGTGTATACCTTGGAGGCCGGGAATGTGCACCTGGGGGTTATTTTTTCGAATTTTTAACTTGAATTTTATTTATTTAAAAATTAAGCGAAATTTTGACGTGTTTCTGCTATAACTGCCGAAAATATTACCGCACAAAAAAGATTTTTACATCAAGTTAAAGATAAAAAATTTATCTTTTAAATGATACTACTGTTTTAATCTTAAAATTAAATTTCTATTTTTAATGAATTTTTAAATAAATATTTTAACTATGCTTTTCAATAATTTTTTTCATAAAAAATAAAAATTAAGATTAAGCACGTTTCGCATTCATGGGAAAAAATTAGCTTTTTTCAAAGTGTTGCCATCACATTGATTAAAGCCCCAATTAAAAATAAATTAAATCTTTTTGGAAATGAAATCTGCAAAAATATAATTTTCGGCACGTGTCTGTAGGAAATGAAACAAATATGAAATATTATTTTTTCTAAAAAATAAATTGAAGAAAAATTATTTATGATCTTTTACACTCTCTAAGCAGGGTGTTTATTTAGTCCCGGACCCATTTTGATATTTAATGACTCATAAAATAATGAAGATATAAACAAACTTATGGCATTTATTGATGGAATAACTCATATATTTTCCTTTTCAGGTTTGAATATTTTGACTTTTGTAAATATCGTCTGCGCGTGTTTTCAATTTCAGATAATTTCATTTTCCAGTCTAAATATCTGTACTTTTCTAAATATCGTCTGCTTATTAATTGGATTTTTCTCTCTTTTGTTTTTAGCAACTATTGAAATGTTATGTTTACTTTTGATGTGTTTGTTCTATGTAGTACTTTTGTATGTGATGTTTTATTCGAGCGAATATTAAGGAGAATGCATACACCACAAGAGAAAGCACAGATTTTACGGAGGTCATAGAGTTAATTTCCAATCAACTAAATCACTGACTTTTAAGAGTTAATTTCAAATCACTTAAACTGACTGATTTATGAAAACTTGAATATCACTATTCAATATAAAGAGGATAATTTTAGATTTTCCATCGATCGCTTCAAAGAAAATACGCCAATCAGCGCGCAGGTTTCTCAAGATTAATTGGCCTAAGATTATGAAAATGTTGAGTTTTTCTAAATTTTTAACATTTAAAATTTCATAAATAAGTCTTAGTTGATCGTGGAAAATAGAAACATTCATTCATTTATTTAAAATTTGGTGTGTCCAGAATATTTATCAGAATATGGTACCTTACTGCATTAAATTTAGACTTCATAATTTTTGAAATATATTTATATGCCGGAACAAAATAATATTATTATTGATTTCATTTCAATCCTTTTGAAAGCAAAACTAAAAACTGCATTTCATTCTGAATCTCAGAAATTTTTGTTGAATTATTGTTTGAGATATTACATAAATGATGAAAAATATTTTGTAGTTAACATAAGACTTAAATACCTAGCGATTCTGTTTGCAATACTCACATTAAATAATAATAATAATTAATTAATAGCAATAAAGATGATAAATAAAATAAAACGCTTGGTTTTATTAAAAAATATTTTAATATTAATTGCAATTTCATCATTTACAATTTAAATTAAAGTTGAAGTTTTGCCAACAACAAATTAGCAAAATATATATAGTAAATTGTAAAACTAATGACAACAAATTAGCAAAATATATATAGTAAATTGAACGAAATGATCTAAACAGTATAAGTTTGGTATGGCTATCAGAATTTGAAGATTAAAAATGTTTTGTTTGAGAATCCTTTAAGAGACCAGTTACTTAAAATATTTAATTGAAAATTGTAGCGAGTGGTAATACTGGCGAACCGGCTGGTCGCCAAAGGCGGCTAGTTAATAATAAATCAAGATTAAAAAAAGTTTCAATACCTAGTTTTATCTAGTTTCAAAGTTTTTAGCTGCTTTTAAAAATATATATATATATAACATGACTTTGCTATTATGCAATAGTGCTTAAATTTTCAACTTACAAATTTATAAAGAATGATAAAATTGATTCAAAAATTTATGTTAAATATTATATTAAAGTATATAAGTAATATATTTGAGAAAAAAAATCAAAAACATTTCAAATAAAAAATGCACATAAAAATTATAGAAATTATATATTAAACATTTATAATTTATTGAACATGTATATATTCATTAACAGAAAAATTATTTCATGCACTTAATCAAATAAAATGAACAACTTATTCATTTTCACAAATATTAAAAAAAATAATACAATATATCCTCGATCCCAGTAACTTATTGTTTAAATTGATTTTTTATAGAAAAAAAATGCATGTCTTTCTCTATTTAACATTTCAGTTTTAAATATTTTTTATAAAGAAAAAAAATATCACATATTTTAATAACTTTACTTCAACTCCGTTTATTTAAAACTGTGGTATTGATTTTTTTCAATACTTATTTTTTAATAAAATAATTTCACGGATATTTTTCTTTTATTCCTGTTTCTCATCCAATGCTACTTTTCAACTTCTTTAAATAAAAAATGGACAAAAGAAAAAAAAAATAAGCAAATTTAGATGAAAAAATAACAAAATGAGAGTTCGAATCTTGAGACACCCATAAAGAAACAACTTTTCGAATATTCCAATTTAACATTTGTCGGATGGAGAGATGTAAAATTCTGAAAAACAACTTTTTCCTCTTTAACAGAAAAAAAAGCAAAGTAATCCTGCGGTTAAATCTTGAAATGGGGGCGTCATTATCTTTCTATCATGTGTTTCTCTGTTTAACATTTTAGTTTCAAATATGTTCTTATAGAGAAAAAGAATATCCAATACTTTTTAATCACTTTATTCAACGCCATTATTTAACATAAGAAAAATAGGCAAAGTAATCCTGCGGTTAACTC